>VBSM01002959.1:3498429-3532915 GCA_008086735.1 Cheirogaleus medius
TGTCAGAAAGAATCCATTTTTCATCACATGTAACAATACAGTGTAGAAATGGTTGGTCTTTATGTCGTGACAGCAGAGAACGGCAAACTTTGAGATGATTTCTCTTCTGATGCTCATTTAATTCATGCAGAACCCATCTATCCAGCTTCTTTACCTTCTCCATTCCTTTCAAATGGTCCAATAGTGTCGGAATAGTAACGTCTAAGCTTGCTCCTAATTCACACGTAGATTGAGATGGGTTCGCTTCCACCTTGGTCTCAGGTCGCCCACATGGCTCATTTTCAAGATTCGAACCAGAACGTAACCGATGAAACCATCGACATACTGTGCATCAGCCACGTCCTTCCCAAACACTTCACTGAGATTTGGAGCTGTCTGTGTTGCACTGGTTCCACAGCTGAGCCCGTATTCGAAAATAACACGAATTTTCGACTTGTTCATGGTTTCTCAATAATTGCTCTAAAATTTTTTTTGAAAGATAATCACAAGCCAAACTGTGTGCCTGAAAGAATGAGGATGCACCTTCACAATAAAAACTAAAACGAGAAGTGTCAAAGTGAAATGTCAGCGATATCAACTGTCAAACTTAGTACTTAAGGAAACCGGACATTTCATACATAATTACCTAATAGCTCCCCTCGCTGTGTTATTAAACACGCCCATCTGAGAAAGGGAATGGGAGAAGGAACCTATAAGAGATGGCATTTCTACCAAAAAATCAACTTCAGAAGCCTAAAAATTCTTCTTACTTCACCTTGTTCTCATTTCGCTGGCTAATAGATGCCTAAAGAGAGAAGAATTATTGTGAAGGTGAGAAAACCAGGATGTAAATTTCATTTGAAGAAATGGACTTTATGTTACAGGCAAAAGACATTTATTCTCCTTTTACAATAATTCCAAAGTGCTTTTTGACCTTGGAAGAAAAAAAAATCAGTGTTAAGATAGAATTGGTTAGGTCATTGCCTAAGGAGGCATAAAAGGCCACCAGGAAATAAATTAAAATTAAAATAGATTCTTTATTGGGTCACATTTCATCCTCTCATTTATAAGCAAGGTTTCCACTCAAGGAATTGATACTGCAGGGGATAATTTTGTTCCTCTTGTTTTGATTCAAGAAATAGTTACAAACAAAAGTAGGGAAGAAGCTGCACATAAAACTTAAAAGACATTTTTAAAAGAATTCCAAGGAAAAGGGTACAGAAACCATGGTTGTGTGCAGCTACTTGTGAGGTGGACAATAGTTTTGAAATCATTGGTTCCTACTAAATTAAGGAAACATATTCCAGACCAAACACAGCAATGTCACATGTTAAGACCTTGAACAAATAAATGTCATTTCTTTCTAGAATTTATCTCGAAATTCAATAGTTATTCTGGGATTATCAGAATATCTACTTCAGAAACTGTTTAACATTTTAGGATGACTTTTTTTCTTTCTAGATTGGACAAATATAGGCTATTTTTCTTGATAGAATATACCCTTCCTTCTTGGAAAGAGAGGCCAATTTTCGTTTCTAGTAGGTAGTTTTCTACTTTGCATTGACACAGATGCCAATGGTAACTGAAAATGTCCCTTTACCCTTTAGTCTCTAGATGTAATCATCTGGTTTATAGAAATCCTGTACTGATCATGCAAACAAATGGTGTTTAAGAGGTCACTTAGAAAAATAACACTATCTTCATCTTTAGAAAGATATACAAGTATTTTTAAACCTCCAAATGAGATTTTGACTTAAATCTGACAAACTATTGAAAGAAACATTAAAGCAATCAGCCCTAAAACTGAGACTCAAAATACCTATGGTAAACTGCCAGACATCAAGAAGTCCTTTGAGTTGTGGTATTGGCTTCCAAAATAATATAATACAAATCTTACAATATAATTTCAAATCATAAATGCCTGTTCTTTTTTATAGCTGTTAACAATGAACAGATTATTATTTTTTCCCAAATGCAAATGTGCAAGGAGAGTGTCTGGTCCTAAAATTCTGTATGTACACACACATACTTATTTAAAATCTACAGATACTAATTGAGCACATAATAGATGTCAATCATTCTGCTGAGCCCAAGGATACAAAGATAATTAAAGAAATCTAGTGGGACAAAGCTACATAAACAACAACTATTCTGCAATATATTTTTGTACTGTCACTGTAACAAAGTACTGTGGGGGCAGAGGAGCTACAGCAATTAGCAAGGTGGGCTTGGAGAAGACTTTGCATGGAAGATGCTATTTGTATTGGCTTTTATGACTTCTACAGGTGCAGAAGTTGATGAAGGACATCCCAGGACAAAGAAGACACAGCAGACGCAAAGTCACTGAGGTAGACCCATGTATGGAGTCATCTAAGAACTGATGGTTGAGGATGGCAAAAACTGCCTACATGGGAGAAGCTACAAAAAGTGCGGTGGAAAGGTTAAGACCAGATTGTGAAGCGCATTGAATGCCATACTAGGAAGTTTAGACTCCTCAGGTGATGGAAATCCCTGAAAGGTTATCAAGAAGGTGAAAGAAGAAGATCCTGCTGACAGCAGAATTCCAGAGAAGGCTGTACTTTTTCTTTTTCCATTCTTTTCTTTTTTATTGGGGACGGGCATCGGGAATTGCTGAATGTAAGGACAGTATTTTCTAACATACCTGGTCTCAGAGAACAGAATTTAGCCAAGACATGTTCTTTGCACAGCCTTAGCACACAATAATTCTTAGCCCAACTAGACAGGAGCGATCTCTCCACTCAAAGATTCACAGTGGTCTGGCTCAGTGCTAGCATTTTAGTATATTCACACTGCAAGGTAAAAGGAGTGCCAAGCCACTCCTCAAGTACTCTGCTCTGCAGATTTACTGCCTGACAAGCCTTAAAGTTAGAAAAATATTTCAAGCTGAATCTGTCACTAACAACTTTATATGGTGTGTTATTTCCTGCGTTGCTTGTTGAGAATGCCCGGCCACTGGGAAACCAAACTGAAGCAGATATTTCTGATGGCGAGCCTTACTGACAACTACTTTATCATTCTGTATGTTAAATATATCACCATACTTAAGCCCTTTCAAGCCAAAAAGTTAAGCTGATGATGTGTACAGCAAAGAAAAAAAAAAAAAAAGGAAAGAAAAGGAAAAAAACCCATGATTTTTTTTGTCCTAATTGCCTGCAGTATATTAGAAGTTTTTGAATTCATACAGTGCAAGGGTAGCGAAGAGTGTGATTCTATTTTTTTATTATTTGACTTCTCTTCATGACAGTCCCTTGTGGCAGGAAAGCGGTTAGTTTACAGATAAGAGAAACCGAGGACCAAAGAGATAAAATAATTGGAAATCATCGTTTTGAAGGAGTCGGGGGCAGAGTTAGCAACAGCATGCCGTGGCCACTGCTTTCACGGGGAAGCCCGACAGCTTGTTTCTGCTGCAGACTTAAACATCCTCACTCCATGTAGATCAATTCGATCGCTGAGCCCGAATGACAAGCTAAACTACCAATAATGCCTTGCACAATGTTTTAAGCGACATAATCAACCGGAGAGGGACTTGTGTCAGTTAGACTTTGTCTCCTTAAAAATCAAGAGCAAGAGTGGTAAGAGAGAAGTTTTTAACAAGGAGGAAAACCCTAGACAGTTGTCTCTAAGATTCTTCACCACAGCTTCAAGGACAACCAGGAAAAGAGCTGCTATTTGAGGCAACTTCATTATAAAATCATTTTTAATAAGCAATCTTAACAAAGAGAGGGAATACTCTTGTGGAGAAACCCTCCAGGGACCCAGAGGCTGCACAGTTAAGTTATTAGGAAGTTTCACACAAGGGACCAAACAGCTATTTCATTGGCCTCGGGGGACAGAGTTTAGTTTTCACCTGTTCTCTAGAGGCGCTGGTGTTATCCTGTCTACCAACAGCACAGACTGGTAACTATCAATTATCCCGACGTCCCAACTTGGTGAGGGAAAGTGAATTTTCAGTTTTGTTGACACAAAAAGACATGGTGTAAGAGAGAGAGAGAGAAATTAACTCGATACGGTTCATTATACTGAAGACTTTTAAGAACATACAGCCAAAGCAAGTGCCTCCTTTGAACCTTGGTGTTATTTAAGTGAAACAACAGAAACTCATTTTAAGGAAATCGAGAAACACCAACAATGAGAAAAGGATGCTCTGTTGTCTTCTTGCTGTATTGTTCAGGTCTGTGAGGAAAACAATTCTTTGTGATGATGGAAAATAATAATCAGCGCAGTTTACTTTGCCTTGCTTAGGGTGAGCAAGATTCGGGATCTGGGGTTCCAATTTTCATAAAGCCATTTGTAGCTGAGTTTAAAAGGGTTGGAAGGACAGAGGATCCCAGTTATCACCGTAGCCTCTAGCCAATTAGCTGCATGAATGAAAGAAAGCAAGGAGAACCCTTAGCCACAAAATTCAAAGTGCATATGTAGTTTTAAAATTTTACTGCACATCCCATGCCTCTGATTTGAATGAAATGGAAAAAAAATGGGTCTTATAATTAGACCTTAAGACTGGGGAGGTAGAGAAAAAGTGAAACATCCTTATGCTGTAATAATCAGAACAGCCTTCCCTTTTTGGATCAGATCTTTCCTGCCCAATAAGCATTTTTTTTTTTCCTATACAGTCAGCCACAGGAATGGCCAGAGAGCCTCAATCTAAGGATAAGAACTTTATCTGGGTTCAGAGAAGGGACTGAAGCTAGGAAAATCTGATTCATATAAACCTAACTAAATGACAGTGGCAGTAAAAACATTGTCTGCAGGTCACTGCTTTTCTCGTACACGTTCTGTGGCTCCGCATTGGTTAGGAGAGAAAGCCCAAACCCACTCTCTGTTCTTAGTGTCTTCTCTTTGCCTTGTTAATGCTCCACTCCAGTTAGACAGGTCTACACCATCATCCCCTGATCACACCTGATCCTTACCACCCTTCCACATCAAGCTCAGCTCACCACCCGTGTTGCCAACTCACACAGCATTTAAACAAATACTCTAACTTGAGTCGCAGCCCTGCGTTTTCCTGCAATTTTTTCATTGCTAAAAGTTCCTCAAATAGGTGTGTTCCTTCTCCCAGATACAGACTAAACTATTAGAGTAAGGAATATGGGTTAAGCTGTTGATGCTACACTGTGCTTCACACAGTGTTAGGCATGGAGAAGGGGTTAAAAAATATGAACCTAATAAAATCTGCCTGGCTCCCAGCCCTACCCTTCAGGGTTTGGTTTGTTTTTGGTTAGGTTTTAAGGAAACCACAGTGTCCTGAATCATACTACCTCTTTACAGCAATGAAAGTTATAAATGAATTATCAAGTCTGTCTAACAAAAGTAATGCATAAACATATTATAAATGTAGTTAATATCCATTAAAGGCTCTATTTCAGTGGAAGATGGGCTCATGCCATAAGAAATATACATTACTACAGGCATGGGGAAACACAAACATCCTAGAAGCATAAGTAACCACTTTGAGCAGTTGTTTTATTATGGAATCAGTTGTGTTGTAGGAACAGTGACATTAAGTGTATGTCAGTTCTTTGAATATTATTAGATTGTTAAAAAGATAAGTAATGATCATTTTAAAGTAAGAAGGCTGTATAGTTTGCAGTAGACCACTGTGTTTAAAAAACACATTTTTTCCACATAGTGGGAATAATATTCCCCTTTCTTATTATCAGTTAGTTTTTCAAGCTTAGAAGCCTGTATCAGTAAAATAGCTATAAGGTAAAAGAAAACCGGGGTCAATTGTTGGAATGAGTATTTTGCACTTGGCTTTCTTCCTATACTTTAGAGTGGAAGAACCACTCTAAAAAATGAAGTTCTCCATTTTAAAAGCATTGAAGCCCTGTGGATTGCCTTTAAATCCTGGCTCCACCACATACTAGCTAGTTGTAGAACCCTGGACCTCAGTTTTCATCTCTAAAGTGGAGGTATTATCAATACCTACCTCATAAAGTTGTGGTGGACACAACTAAATAAACTAAATAAATGGACACTTGTAAAGTACTTAGAAAAGTACCTAGCACTAAGTGCCCCAGAAGTATTAGCTAATGTCGTCGATACTGGAGATAACAGTGTGACGCTTATGTGCACACAGGGAGGCAATCTACTCTGTTTTGAGTCTTGGCTCTGCCCAACCAGGCGAGTTAGCAAGTTGTTTGCCTTCTCTAAGTCTCATCTCTCAGATAAGTTTTCCCTTTTAAAATGTGGGTGCAAGCAACACAAATCTCATGGAGCTGATGAGAAGATTAAATGAGATAACGCATACAAAGCATTAAACATGAGGCTTGGCATTAGAATTGCTTAGAAAGAGTTTTTCCAACATTTTTTTCTAGAATTTTTATGGTTTCATGCTTTAGGTTTAAGTCTGTTATCCATTATGAGTTGATTTTTGTGAGAGGTGAGAGATGTGGATCCTGTTTCAGTCTTCTATTAATACATGTGGCTATGTATCCCAGCACCATTTATTGAATAGGGATTCTTTTCCCCAGTGTATATTTTTGTCTGCTTTGTAAAAAATCAGATGGCTACATGAGGATGCTTTTATATCTGGATTCTCAGTCCTGTTCCATTGGTCTATGTCTCTGTTCTTGTGCCAGTACCATGCTGTTTTGGTTATTATAGCTTGTTGTATTGCTTGAAGTCTGGTAAACTGATGTCTCTGAATTTGTTCTTTTTGCTTAAGATTGCTTTGGTTATACAGGGTCTTCTCTGGTTCCATACGAAGTATAGAAAAAGTCTTATAAACATTAGCCTAGGCGAAGAATTTATGAAGAAGACCACAAAAGCAATCACAGCAACAACAAAAATAAATAAATGGGACCTGATCAACTTAAAAAGCTTCTGCACAGCCAAGGAAACAATCATTAGAGCAAACAGACAACCTATAGAATGGGAGAAAATATTCACATGCTATATATCTGATAAAGGGCTGATAACTAGAATCTACATAGAACTCAAGAAATTCAGCAAGAAAAAAATCAAACAACCCCATTAAAAAGTGACATGAACAGAAACTTTTCAAAAGAAGATAGTCTAATGGCCAAGAAACATGAAAAAATGCTTAACATTGCGAATCATCGGGGAAATACAAATCAAAACTACAATGAAATATCACTTAATTCCAGTGAGAATGGCTTTTATCAAAAAGTCACAAAACAACAAATGTTGGTGTGGATGTGGAAAGACAGGAACACTCATACACTGCTGGTGGGACTGAAAACTAGTACAACCTCTATGGAAAGTAGTATGGAGATACCTCAAAGAACTAAAAGTAGAACTACCATTTATAAATTGATCCAGCAATCCCACTAATGGATATCTACCCAAAGGAAAAAGAAGACAGTCTATAAAGAAGACATCTGCACTCAAATATTTATAGCAGCACAATTCACAATTGCAAAGATGTAGAAACAATCTAAGTGCCCATCAATACATGAGTGGATTAATAAAATGTGGTATACATATACCGTGGAGTACTACTCAGCCATAAAAAATGATGAACTAATACCTCTCGTATTAACCTGGATGGAGCTGGAAAGCATTCTTTTAAGTGAAGTATCACAAGAATGAAAAAACAAACACCACATGTACTCACCATTAAATTGGTACTAACCGATCAACAATAATGTGCACATATGGAAATAGCATTCATTGAGTGTCAGGTAGGTGGGAAGGGGAGGAAGGGATGGGTAAATCCATACCTAACGGATACAGTGCACACTGTCTGGGTGATGGGTGTGCTTGTAGCTCTGACTCAGGCGGTACAAAGGCAATTTATGTAATTGAAGCGTTTGTACCCCCTAATGCTCTGAAATACTAAATAAATAAATAAATAAAAGAATTGCTTAGTAGTTGGTAGTTCCTGCTATTGCTGATGCTGCTACTACAATTCCTGGTACTACTATTACTAGTATCACCATTATTAATGTCAATATTAAACTAGATGTAATGCAAACTTCTACAGTAGACATCTAACCCGTCTTTAAAGATTAGCCCAATCATGTCAAAGAGTTTATCAAATATATAATAAAACTATCAAGCGCATACCAGTACCTGGTAGGCTAGACATTTTTGTCTAGATCAGGGATCTTAAAGAGCCAATCACTATGTCAACACACACATTTGAGCATAGGTTATAAAACAGGAACACTAATATTTTGTCTAAACTCAGTTTGCAAATCTGAGTAAACTTGAATCAACTGGATGCTCCGATGGAAACACTTAGCTAAATATTCTCTTTCTCTATGGAATTCACAGATCCTCACCATGAACTGAGGATTTTAAGACTACGCAAATCTTCTACCTTAGAAGAATTGACTGGCAGGGCCAACTGCAATCCATTTATTTTTAATATGATGGGACAGAGAAATCCCGTTAAGCTTAGGTGGGCTTGGCGCTAGCCACACGGGCTGACTCTAAACAAGGCAAATGTTACCAGCCAGTACAGAGGGATTTTTACTTCCTCAGACCAGTTAATCTTGAAGGGACTAAATAGGTGTTACTCTGGGTGAGGATGGGTAAAGATGAGCAGTAAGGATAGTTTTTAGCACCCAGGGTTAAATTTTTGCCTTTCACTTCATTGCTATTGTGTGCTCAGATCCCAGTATCAGACCCCGATGGTCTCCCTAACTCCTTTCTCCTCTCCCATACTTCTCGCTTCGTCTGTTTTCCAGTTATAAGCTGAGTCTTCTGGAACTGGTGCACGTGGCATTTGTGTTTTCAGATTGTTTTCTGTGACTATGTGCTTCTACCCACCTCCCAGACTCGCCCTCGCAGTCACTACCCTCAACTAGCCTGCAAGCTCCTTGAGGGTAAAGGACCTGTCAGCCACACAGTAGGTTCTCATGGACTGCTATCCATTCATTAGCCTCTAAGAGAACATCACCTACATTGTGGTCATGTTGCACTGTCAGCAAGCTTGATGTCTGGGGTGGCCAGTAGTCTTAGTGAGCCAGGCAATGCATCTTCCAGTTAATTTGTGAGTACTAGGTTATTCCCTTTCCTGATTATTTGTCAATGGGTAGACGGGATCTGGATGAAGTCCTACTAAAAGAACTTCAGTGCGGCTTCTTCTCACATCTGTCCTGATGAAACACCCTGCCAGCAATTGAAATTATAATTGCTGTGAGTCACACTGTGAGTCACATGGGTTGTCACGGCAACCTACTAACTATATCACCAAAGCACCTTCCATTAGCTTTGCCAAGAATGGTTCCTGAGTTTTCCTGGACTGTGCAAATAATGTGGGTGAGCCCCAAGTTTGGGGTTGCTAAGAGTCTATAATCAAAAAGAATGCCTCCAGGAAAGAAAAAGAAAACGAGAAAATAAGGTTATTCTCGTTCTTGGATCTCCTGAGTAAATGGCAACAATTGTGACAAATTGTTGCTTTCATTTTGTGGTATCAACAAATGCCTAAGGAGAGGAGGTTGAGGCCTCAAAACTAATTTTCTCTAAGTCAAATTCAAAGCCAAGCCTCTGGGGCAAAAAGTGAATACATTAACCTATTCCATTTTAAGTGACTACAATAAACACTTTTTATAAATGGATATAAAAGATTAATTCTCAAAGAAATATTCTGATTTGTGCTAAAATATTTTCACTATTGAGAACTAAAATCTCTTTATGCATAATACAATTTTATATTTTAGGTATTAGCTTACTGCAACCAAACATTTGAAAATGTACTAGATTACCTTTTAGTGGCTATTCATGCTAAAATTTAAACATTTTGGAAGGTTCAGAAGCATATTTTATTCTGGTATTTTTTAGGAAAAATTAACAACTCAAGTTGGGATTGAACTGACACATTTTCCTGACTGCTGACCACCGAGTAACCTGTACTTTTCAAATGTTTGTAAATGTCTATCCCTGAGTGTGGGCAGCCGGCAGGACAGGCTTGGACAGGATGACAGGGAATATAAACAAGAAAGGGAACAAAAGCAAGTGGCAGTGGTCTGATGCCTCTGGAAACAATCCAGTTGAGGGGCCTACCAGGTATCTATTTGGTCTGCCTTGTGGTAGCTGTTTGATACATTCCCTGATGTTATGACTCTATGATGATAAACTTCCCAGGAGCTGGAAATAAAGATAAGCTGTTACATTTTTTCATTTCCATATTTTTCATCTTGTAACATTTTAGTGAATGTAGGACAATCCAAGTAGAATTAGATTAAGGAGTCAGGAGTGAATGACCAGTTGTCTTTGGCAAATAATAAAAACCAAGATGGCAGTTGATTCCAAGAAAATGATACCTATCTACACGGTTCTATTTCAGCAGCAAAGAGACCAGAACAAACTTGTGAAACACCAAAGCGAAAGCAATCTTGAAAGTGTCCAACCAAATACATGTGCTATATAATCACCATGAAAATTAAATTGAAATTCCACATCACAGTGTAAAATTGATCTAATATGTCCCTATCCCACAAATAAAAACTCTCTTTTATGTTCACACACTAAAAACCAGCAGCAACATTTCCTATCAGCAATTGAAGAACATCACAAATGTAAGAATTCCTTAACCAATTTGGGCATGACGACTATCCTCTTAGAAGCCCCAAAGCTTTATCCTTTCCCACTGGCCATTTAAAGTTAAAACAAACACTTCAGGTACCCTTCTATCTGGAACTTAGGAGAACCTGAGTTCTCCAAAGATTATGTTCATGGACTCCTTTGAAGCTAACAATCAAATTTCTTTTCATGAGAATTTTTGGCTCAACTTACCCAAAACATTTTTTTTTAAATCAGCAATACCCACACTTTCCAGATAACAAGGTGAACTAAAATGTGGTGTCACAACTATTCAGTTTCATTTTGTAGTTCTTGCACTTCTGTCTGGTGTACCTGTGAGCTGACACTCTGGTCTGATAATATATTCTGCAACTGTACATGTTAATTTGTAGTGTGAGTTGAACAATCTCTCTGTAAGGGCAGTTAGGAAGGCCAGATTGAAATTGCTAATGTTGGGTGACTTCAGCTGTTGATAATTATGTAGTCAAGTTTTGACCAAGGTTTCCGGGACCCTGGCTAAGAATGGAAGTTTTGAGACAGTACAAAAATGAATTTATACACTTCACTGATAGCGAAACTTCTTGAAGAACAGATGTCAAGATGATTTAAGAAGAGCTGGAATTTAACATCTTTAAAAAACCTTATAGGCAAGGTAGGGCAGTTCAGTTTTCAAGAAAAATCCGACAGATGCTAAAGAAGAAGTCATTTGGGTGACTGTTATTAGAGAAAGAACTGATTGATTTTCTTCCTCCTCAAACGTTGTGGGCCCTGTAGAGATGCTAAGATCAGAAATATGATGGGCTGTCTGCTGAGCTGGGTGACAAAAACAATCTCCATGTTCAAGTAGCATGGAGAACTTTCACTAACATGCAGCCTGGAAAATTCAATTTCTCCTTGGCATGTGCAAAGTTTTGTGTCCACTATCTATTCAGGTGCTATTCTTACCAACTCGTCACTGGGCCATTTTATCCTGGGCTCTCTCCCCCAAATCTTGAAAGTAAACATGAACCTGAAAAACCATATGATTGCTGATCTAAATCTTTCTGTCAGTTACATGAAAGGAGTTTTAAGTCTTCTTACTTTATGCTTAATGACTAAGAATCTTCCTGCTGATTTTCGTAGTTAGAAAGGCACTGCAAGTCCACCCACTCTGGCTAGACCTCGATTTTGTTTTAAAGCCAGTATAGCTAATGACTTTCTTGAAACCTTTGCAGAAAGGCCCACCTAGTTAACACAAACCAGTTCCTGTTACTGGAACACAAATGTTTCCTCATTAGCCACCACTCTCATGCTGTCGCCTAAATCCTGCAGTGAATTTAAACTCAACCACAGGGTATTTTTTCTGAAATAGGCCAGTGAAATTATTATCAGGGATGACAGTTCCCTGAATGTCTTTATATATGGACTGTCTCTATATTAACTAACATCTATGGTCCCTGTCTTATGTCATCTCATTAATTGCGGTGTACTCTTCATGCCCAAAGGAGTTGAACTAGTGGTTTTGTCCACTTATCTAAGAGCCAAGTCATAATGCAAATAGTAGCTTTCTTTATTGCTGGGTGGCCAGGAATCCATACCCCAAACCACCATAAACAGTAGGCACAATCATCAGCCCCTGTTGGGGAGAGGCCCAGGACTGAGCTAGCAGAAAGACTGAATTACTTACCACCTCTAGAGTGGGTCCCTCCGGGCCAGGGACGAGCTCATGGGCAAGGCTGTGCAAGGAAGCGCTCTGTACCATGCCTGCCCTGCGGATATACAGAGGACTTCAGTCTCCTGCACTGTCAATCTCTCAAGTCATCATGAGCTCAATTATGCACCGACAACAGCAAGAACAACAACAACAACAACGACAAAACAACCCCCAAAAAGCTAAGGGTCACAGACTACCCTGATGGAGGGACAGCCAACTGGAACTGTGCATTGAGAGATGGAGATGCCATCCTGATCATGTGTCTAGTATGGGCCTGACCTTTTCATCATTCCTCCAACAAACATTCCATTGAAGCCCAGGAGAGACACACGTGGAGACACTGCAGGACTGGGCCCTAAAAGTCAGGCAACTTCTCATTGAATTTGATGGCTTTTTGGTTTTCTTTTTATTTTTTGGTTTCATTTTTGTTTTCTACAAATACAGATAGACAGACAGACACACCCAAGAGCAGATTTCAAGAATCAACTGAGGCACAAGCTCAACTACTTTGCTGTTACACAGATTTTTTTTTCCCCCAAATATTTCACATAAAATAAAAAATTTAAAAAGCGTCATTAGGAAAAATTTGGGGACACATCCTTGTCATCCCTAGATTGTGCCATAAATATCTTCACTGCTTGCTTGCCTTAGAAGGATGCCCAAACATATCTCATAGGTAGAACTTATCTGTGCTCTAAAATAGTCATCAAATTCTAATGACACCACTAATTCAAAGCCTAAATACTATGCTGGTCAAGTACGGTGACAGTTGACTGCCTGCGTCAATGATGTATTGTTCCATCCCGAGGTTCAAGGCACAGTCAAATATCATTGCTCGGATTGCAAATCACAACGCCTTACACTGATGTGAGTCTGTAACTTATGGTGTAGTTCGAATGAAGGCAATTGATGAGAGCAGTTGAACCTGAGAAGTGGGGTGAATACAGAGCATAAATCCAGCACACATTTCCACATCAAGCTACCGATGCCATTTGCCAGGGGCCCCGTAGGCCATGCCCATGGTCAAGCGACCGCGCCTATATTCCCAGTCGGTATCTCTGCTCCACAGACATGAGTACGAAACGTCCTAACTTGTGAACTGGTGGTGAGGAAAAGGAGATCAAGTTTAAAAGAAATCAAGGTGATGTTTCCTAGAAACATACCAACTCTTCTAAGAAGGATCTAGAATAA
Source organism: Cheirogaleus medius (assembly GCA_008086735.1). Taxonomy (NCBI): domain Eukaryota; kingdom Metazoa; phylum Chordata; class Mammalia; order Primates; family Cheirogaleidae; genus Cheirogaleus; species Cheirogaleus medius. Next base: position 3,511,808 of record VBSM01002959.1, read on the forward strand.
GGGTGATCAGTAAAGTAATTGATCCTCCCGGCTAGATTTCATGATTTCTCTAAAGACATGGCTTGAAACACTGGAATTCATCAGAATATGTCTAGCCTCTCTCTTCAACACACACTCAGTACACACAGGTGGAGATGTGTCACTTCCGACCACTACAGGTTGAAAAATGACCTCTGTTGACCACGGATCACAGCTGAAACATTAGTTTATACTTGAAGGGTCACAGCAGCCAGACATATGCAGATTCCAACTCTTCAGAAAACTTTGGACAAAAAAAAAAATTGTGTTACTTACATGTATGTGTCTTCTTCGTTACTGAGATACCTAGGAGAGAAGAAATGATGGCAAAGGTTAGAAAGTGTCCTGCGTGTGCTTCTTTGGATGCATATCATTCCCAGTGCACTCGGGAATGCAGTTTATTCAGAGGGTGATGCAGAAGCAAGACCACTTTTAATCCTGCACAGCAGTGTCACTAGACCCACCCCAAAGCCACAAGACCATGAACGACGGAAGCAGCCACCATCACTGACTGGTTTAAGAGGTTCTGTGGTAAAAATAAGCAGCATGGACAGTCATTGAACAGGCTGAAACAGGGAGGGAGAAGACCCTTAGTTTTTATTTTAAATAGGGGAGCCGATCACGTTTATAGGCAGAGTGGGAAAGATTTAAGGCACAAGAGAGTGATGCGCCAATCTGCTCAGACGAGAGTGAGCTGAGCAACAGAGCCATTAATTTGCTATGGCTATTGATTCTGTGTTTACTTTTTAATGAAAATGACCCTTCCTGCTCACAGGAAGCATGACTTTTAATGGCGAGGAGAAATACATCCACAGAATGGACCTATGTGTCTGTACTTGTTAGAGTCAGAAAGGGAATGGCTGCTACGTCTCTAGAAATGGCTCCCCAAATGTATGAAACACCACTGTATGAAATGCACGAACACAAACCCTGAAAACACGAGGGATGCATGAATCAGCACCCTTGATCTTTCCAAGATGATTTACAGATGGCAGGTGACGAGTAGAACTAGGCAATATTTGGCACGTAAGACCTGATAAAGATAGCACGAATGCATGCTGCAATGTAAGCAGCACTATCTCCATCTCAGAAACACTACGCTTTGAACCCTCTATGCTTTCTTCTTATTGGGAGACATGCTTGAGATGAAATGGGCTCGAAGTAATAAAACTGTTGAAAATATTATGCCTGTGACTAAGAACTGTGGTAAACCTTGAAAATGTCTTTCTTTCATGTTATTTATTAAGAGAACTATTTAACCCTACTTTGGAAACTAAAAGTTGTTGAAAAATTTGGCAGCCGCATCAGACCTATTACTTAACTATGGAACGTGTCGTACAGATAAGAAATCCATTATGAAAATCCATGGTCGACATTAAAAAAGAAAAAGTTCCAAAGTTGTGTGCAAGGCCAAAATCACACACTTGCTCTCCCCCTCCCACAACTTTCCAAAGGACTTATTTAGGGACGCTGAAATTACATAGCCCAACTCAAATTCTCCCCCCACCCCCACCTTTTTATTGAGAAAAACTATTGTTTTTCGTCATGTTCGGATTGGCTTTGCAAAGTGAAGTTAGAACCTTCTGCAAAGATCCTTGAAGACTCTCTCACAGGGAACTACAAAAATGTTCTAGAATTTTTTTTGAAATAACCTTTATCATGGGAAAGGAACTTCCCCCCAACGGCAACAGTGAGTAAAGTTTAAAATCTGAATACAATTTGCAACTCCAGCTCATGACACCGGCACCAATAAATTGATACATTAGTGCTCTTTCAGCATTATGAGAGTTAGATGTGGATTTTCCTTAGGAAATAGTGCTTTCTGTAAAATCACTTTGAAGAGAAAGTGCTTAGGCTGTCTCTCCCGATTATTCAAAACCTCCACACAATTGGATTTAACACAGCCCCAAACAGACCTATCTATATTCGCTGAGTATGGAACTATTTTCTCCTGACATCCAAAGGCCTCATGAAAATACCACTGCTTTGACTTTTCTACTTAAATTTATTATACAGCGTGATGCAGTGTTCTCATCAAATATTTTCATGACGATTACCTTGATAATAGATTTTGGAAATCTTTCCAAGAAAGCTGTCTGATCGTGGAAGTCACAGTAGCTTCTCATGTGTGCCACCAGCAGAAAGCATGACTTTGGCAACAGTCGATCTCTTGGTCCCTCAGCTTTAACTGCCAATTAATGATCAATATAAATAACTGGGTGGTATATTTGTATTGGGGTTGCCAGATTCAGCAGATAAAATACAGGACGTCCAGTTAAATTTGAATTTCAGATACTAATTTGTTGTTCATCTTACATTCAGATTTAAATGGGCATCCTGTATTTTAGCTGGCAGCCTTAACCTAGACACATATAATGTAAATTAAATCTATTATATACAATGGAAATATATAATCAATTAATAAATGCATTTTTATGGAGAAAAGCTTAAGAAACACACTCCTCTCACAAAAGCAATATTTTTTTAAAAGTACAACTCCTTAATTATGGAGACAGTGCATTATGTTTGATTTTTTAAGTTTTATGAAGACAGAATTCTATTTCCCTAGAAAAAGCGAACAAACAAAAACAGTGCAAACACACAAAAGATAAATTTAGTAGAACAATCAGAAAATTTTTTGGAATTCTCTTTGTCCTCCCCACATCTCCTCTCTGAAAAATAACAATCGCAATTACAATAGTGGCTCGTATTTGTGTTCTTTCTCTGGAGAAGCTCTAGTACTTCATAGTGAGTGACTCCATAGAAGTACCCAAAAAAAAAAAAAAAAAAAAAAGCAGGAAACATCATTTTCGTTTCACAGACAGGAAAACTGAGGCTCAGTTAATTAGAATCATAAAAAGTTTCTTGTGGAAAGTTATGTTGGACTGGAAGTGTATCCTATAGCAAGCCTTTAAAAACCCAGGTGCAGGATGGCTCACACCTGTATACCTTAGCACTCTGGGAGGCCAAGGATTGCTTGAGGCCAGGAGTTCAAGGCCAGCCTGAGCAAGAGCAAGACCCTGTCCCTACAAAAAATAGAAAAATTAGCTGGGCACGGTGGCATGCACCTGCAGGCCCAGCTACTTGAGAGGCTGAGGCAGGAGAATCACTTGAGTCCAGGAGTTTGAGGTTGTAGAGAGCTTTGACGACACCACTGTGTTCTAGCCCCGGCAACAGAGTGAGACCATCTCAAAAATAAAAAATACCCTGGTTTGCTACCAGCAGCAATTTTGTCACCCTTCAATGAAGGGTGGCTCTTTCCTTTATTGTTCTCATTTTCTAGAGTTTCCTGTCTTTCTCACCAGAAAGAGAGCTCATCCTCAATGAGATTGCAGCAGTCATATATCGCCAATTTTTTTCCATAAGTGGAAGGAGAAGGGCTTTCAGAAAAACCTCATCCAGACCTAATGCTACCACCAGCAGCCACTCTGAACCAAGAATTGTTAGAGAATTAGGTTTTCTAAAGATAAATTATGATGAATATTAAGAAGGCAAGTAACTCTAATTCTACTCAGGAATAGAAAAGAATACACTTTTTAAAGGCAGATCTTAAGATGACTAGATCTGGAGGCAAGTTGACCTGACCTTGAACTCTTAGCCTATCCACTTTCCTGCCTCTTGGCTGAGAGACTCTGGGCAAGTTACTTAACTTTGCAGGGCCTGAATTTCTTGGTTTTTAAAATTGTATATAATCCTAGTAATACTCAAAAGACTGTTGTGAAAATAAGGATGTATAAAGAGCTTTACAAACTGGGAAGTGTGATATAAATGCTAATTATTGGCTCTGGTAAAGGGTGAACAACCAGCACGGTATTATTGCTACAAAACCGGATTACAACATGCTACTGAAAGCTATCCCATGTCTACGCATGATGTCCCTCTTGTTTCATACTGATTCTGGTTTGAAGACCAAGTGCTGTGCCTAGAAATCGTCCTCATAGCTGATAGAAGAGAGCATGAAACAGAGAACCAAGTTCCTAAAAGTAAGTAGGCTCTGTTCTATACCCTGAACCACATTTTGACTCTTTGCTTTTTAATGTCAAGGGAAGGGAGCTGGGCACAGTGGCTCACACCTGCAGTCCCAGCTCCTTGGGAGGCTGAGGCAGGAGGATCGCTTGAGGCCAGTTTGAGTCCAGCCTGGGCAAGATAGGCCTGGTCTTAAAAAAAAATGTGTTTACGTAAATAAATAAATGAATAAAGGGACGTTACCTGCTCACTAGCAAATGGCTGCATTGTTCAAGTGGGTGCTGATCAGCACGGACAAGGACTTTGATCACCACCACCAAAGAGTGTTGACCCAAGTCCAGCTGTTGGGAAGGTTTTGATTCACTCCCAAACGACTGGGAAGAACACCAAGATCCCACTGTAGAGATTCACAAACAGGCCACAGAGCAGGCCTGCGGAGAGAAGGGCTTCGTAGAGTTGTGGTGAATGATGGGGTGGAAACACATTCCTAAGTCCCAAACACACACAGCCCCCCTGAGCCCAAAGTGAACTCCATGGATGACTTGGCTAAGTCTCTGGGCCTTGGTCTTCTCATCTGTAGAATGAGGCAATTGCACTACAGGATTTATTAATTTCTCTTGCATTCATTGATCAGTGGCTCCTTGCCCTGCTTCTAAGCTCTCAAACCAAACCACCTTTTTCCAAGCCACAGGCTGCCAGATCTATTTCTCACTGTAAAAAAAAAAAAAAATCCAATGTAGCTCATAATCAAAGGATACCCCCCTGAAACTTTTTTTCTTCTTGCCTTTAACAACCAAAGAAGAAAGAAGGCAGTACCCACAAAAGGTTATATAAGTAAAAGATATACTTTTCTTGGGTGATCTTTTTAAAATTATCTGGGCTAGAGAAAAATGGTGCCTTTTGATAAAGTTGTGAGACTCATATTTTACCCAGATACACACACACACACACACACGCGCGCACAGGGGTCGAGGGAGGCTCTTCCAAGTAATGCTTTAGAGTAACTTCGAACTTAACAATATGACAGCAGTTTTAAATTGCCAATTAATTCCCCTAAACCTAAGAGGGAAAAAAATCCCCATAAATACTCTACTTGAAGCAAAGCGGGGCTTCTAATGCAGCAAGATTGCCTAACTCTCTTTAGCTGACCATGCTTCAAAGTAAAGCAAAGGAAATGTCATGAAAATACCACAAATTTATCACTGTCATGGTTATCAGTAGGGCAAAGTTTCAGAGTTGCAGTCATCCCAGAGCGGAACACATTAGGGATATCATCTGGTATTTCCAATCAGTGCCAAATCTTGGATCAATTAACTTCTTTGATGGACTTTTTATTGTCTCTTGGTTTCTAGGCAATTGTCTGGGTACCAAGTTAATTTTACCTTTTTTTTAAAAAAATAAGAGATGGCATCTTTCCTCCTCCCCAGATTTGGCAATGACTAAACTAGCATTTCCAGAGGCCCTGCATTCTGGACACGTCTCCAAGCTTGACAAAGATGCCACCCTGCCACCCTGCCAGTACTCAGCCCGGGTGCCTTCTCTTGTCCTCTTTCGCAATGAGATAACAACTGTTGCGATAGAGATATTGTAAACAAGAGTAAATTCTGTGTTACCATCAAAAACAAACAATAAAGCCAAACACTACCTTAAAAATGCAGTGAAGTTTTTCTTTTTCCTTTTAAAAACGATGTCAACATTTCTAAATCGCATGTGAGTGTGGCAGGGAGGAAGAGACGTGTCGAATGATCATTAACAAAGCCTTTAATTGGCCCAACTCATGACTCTCCACTGGCCTTGTACATTGACTCCTGTTTGATTTCTAGAAAAGGAGGGCTTGCAGTCTGCAGACCTTCACAAGATTTCCTCTCCCTCCTCACAAGATGCCTGAATTAAGTAAGATGCCCATTATTTAAGCTCTGAGGTCTTCAGCAAAATGGCTTAACCTTTCTGAGCCTCCATTTTCTTATCCATAAAATGGGAATACATTTCTCAGTGCTAGGTTTATATTAAAACTTAAGATAATTCATGTGGGACACAGGGCATACTGCCTCTTTTCCACTAAAGAGGTTTGTAATGGCAGACTCTTTGCGAAGACACTTGTATTAGATAAACAGAACGGTATGCCTTGGACAGACACAGGCATACCCATTAAGGCACTGTTGTTAAACGGGTCGGTAATCCAGGAAGTCAGTGTTTCAGAGTTCAGGTAAGAATTTTCAAAATAAAACCCAGGACACTTTAGCCCTGTCCCTACAATATCCTCGACAAGCACAGTGCAAAGGTTGCCGTCTGGTCAGCGTTGTAAGGAGCTAGCAGTCAAAACAGCAATTTACGTGCAATGCATGAACACTAGCCAAGAAATGAGGCCTAGCATTTGGGCTTTCTTTTTTTGAATGGCTAACAATTGTTTTATAAATAAAAAATATCAGTTTGTGCTGGCCCTTTGTCCCCCTCCTCCTCCATCCTGAGTTGTCTCATGAGAGCGCTCCATTCTACACACAGTTAAGGAGAAAATCTATGCATGAGGTGGATCAGGAACATGGCCCAAGAAGAGCTTCGCCAAACAAAATGATGTTACAAAACAACGTCCTTGTGTAGGACAAAAGAACTATTAATGATAATCAGTACATATTACTGAAAGTGCTCCAAGCAATCTCTGGACTTTGTTTCAAAAATTCTTAATGGACACTAATGCTTAGAGTTCACTCAAAAGAGAAATAAATTATGTGCCAGGGTTGCAGGGAACAAGGACAGCACGGCGGAAGGCATCAAAGCATTAGCAATGTTACGACAATCAAACATTTTGTAATTGCATAAAAAGCCTTTAAAAATCATTTAGAAATACTAATTATGAATATTAATAATGCTATAATGTGAGGTTTCTTTTATGTAAGATTTGAGCCCAGGTTGAGCTGTTTTTTGGTAATAATATTTCAGCTCTTTTACCATCCAAGGTGCTTTTTACACCAAGAAAAAAAAAATTCTATTTTAGTTTGAAAAATGGTTATGGGAATGGATAAGAAGAATTTTTTTTTCTGTTTTTTGAATTAAAAAAATTTTTTTGTGTGTGATTGCCCTCCATCTCTAGGTCATATTTCCTGACATTTGTGCCCAGAAATATCTTTTAATTTTGGACAGGCAGACCAGAAGTATGCCCTCTTTCAAGTCCTGCCTTTATCTTTAACAAAACAGTTCCAAGGACAAAGCCTCATTCCGGGTCCCCCAGCAAAGGCAGAATAAAGAGACCATCAGTCTATCTGAGAAAGAAATCTTGAGACTAAACTTATTTGGGGAATATCCATCTTTTCTCTTAGAGATTACTATTCAATGCATTATGAAAAGTCCATACCTGAGGAAGGTAATTTCTCTTGTTATCACTTGCTGGTGCCAAATGTGTGATTAGTACTAATGTACAGTGGGAATCATAAGAATCTTTGTTATTTCAAATTGATTTCCTTCTATCAAGTCACTGTCCTAGAAGTAGACCTACCCATTAGATATTACTTGGTTGATTTAAATTTGATCTTGGAGCTCTGGGCAGAGGTGTGAACTGATAACTATCAACACTTCTAGCTTAGCCTTCTGGAATCGAGGAGTTTTATCTTATAAGTAAATAATTCAACTCAGGCAAAACTCAGCAGCTTTTACTATGCTTTTCCAGGAAATGATTTACTTTATGTACCTCTGCAATTTGTTAAAACTGTTTATCTTTGCTGCTAATATGAGCAGGTACTGACTTGAGCTGTCTGTAGGTGACTCACCTGGATGCTGTCAAACACGTGGTTATAGCTGCAGCCTTTAACATCAAAGCTACCAGAACTGGTTGGATAAGGATGATCTAAATACTATGGAGTTGCTGGTCCCAAAGCACAGCAGACACTATGGATATTTTGCATATGTTATGCCCTTGGATGGCCTGCCTGAATCATACCCCATGGAGTGTGGATCCTGGTCAAAACACCAAGTCAAGGCAAGTAAAGACTGAAGAAATATCACCTGGCCTGCAGCCACCCCACACCAAAGTCTGTTATGGATGGCAGAGCATGGATAGACCATGGGTATTACTCGTTATGACAAAGGAGGAAACAAATTCCATGGGTTCACTCATGTCCCGAGTCATCTAGAAAAGAGAGGGAATCTGCCAAACTGAAAACAATGGGAATTTGGTTCTAAATTTGGAGGAAATGAGCTCCACTGTCAGATGAAAGGTAAAAGCCCCAGGATCCAATGGGCTATGAAGCAAATATTTAAAAGTAAAGAAGTGACTTCAGTTATTCCCTTATATATAGGAAACCAAGGGTACATAAAAGGATTTCTAAGAATGTCAACATTATCATCATCTTGAAGAAAGATGAAAAGAAAGACTGCTTAAATCACCAATCATGAAATCACAAATCATTACTGTTCATAGCCTCTCCACACCCCTTTTATTATGGGATTTGTGTGGATTGGCCATTGCTGGATGATAATTCAAGAAAAGAAAGTAGTCATCAAGATACTTATTTTGCATTCACAGATTTTATTAAGAATATGGACATTGTTGGATTAGATGCATAAACTGTTTTTCCATATGGAATTCAGAATCAGGAAACCTGGATTCAATTCCTAGCCCTGTTACTTACCAGCTATGGAATTTTGGGCAAGATACTTAATCTCTCCGGGCCTCAATTACCTTATCTCTAAAAGGAGAGGAAAAAGACTTTTTTCACTCAAAAATTCTACCACTAGAAATGTAGCCTTAGGAACTTATCATGAATATATAGAAGAATTTTTATCGAAGCATTGTTTTATATTGCAAAACTTTGGGGGAACCACCCAAATGTCAAGAGTAAAGGATGACTGAAGAGAACCATGGTATGTCTATATAATAGAATACTATACCATCCTTAAAATAATGAAAAACAAATCACAGAGAAAGAAGATATTCTAGCTGTATTAAGAGAAACATATAAATTCAGCACCCCAAAGCACAGTATACTATTTTGTCAAAAAGGAAAAAAATAAAGCATGTAGAGAAAAAAGACTAAAAATATATACTCTGAATTATTAATAATGTGAGTGGCTATCTCTGGCTAGAGGACTTATGGATGATTTTTCTTTTCTTTTTTTTTGGATCTATATTTTTGACAATTTCTATAATAAAACTATATAAATGGAATTTTAATAATAAGAAAGAAAAGTTAACATTGAAATACCTACCTCACAGGGTAACTGTGAGGATAACATGAAATAACGAATGGCAATGTTGACTTAATATTGGTTTTTAATATTGCAAACATCTTTCTGCGACCATTAGGAGACCCAGTTTTCCATGGCAACTGCCAATTGCGTTACACTGTCTAGAGAGGACTAGGAGAAGTCTGAATGAAGTGAAAGTGTCATGGCGGCACAGCTGACTACCTTCAGGAGGGCCCATGGCAATGTATGATCTGATAATACTTGATAAAACAGTGAGCATAATCAATATGCTGACAAAGGTCTGCAAAGCAAGCCTTGCCTAGTTCAATATGTTCTACACAATGCTCTAGAATGCAGTGAGAAGCCAAGATGCTAACGTGAGACAACTTTTGACTCCTGGGAAAACCACCATCCTTTAAGCTACCAAACAGAACTTTGTTTATGCCAATGTCTATAGGGCATATGACTATACTGTCAACACACACCAGCAATAAAGCTGACAAAAGGCTTGTGGAGACCTCTGCAGAGCAGGTGCAGCCTCAGAGACTGATCACAAATCCCTCGAGGCAAGAGTGAGCCCTTTCATCAGTATCCCCTGAGAAATCCCCGGGACTTAGTGCCATGTGACGTACAAAGCAGATCTTTGGAGAAAGAAAGGCCCACGTTGCAAACCCAGCTTCACCACCAACTAGTCATCTCACTCCAGGCAAGTAACTTGGCCTGGGCCTCTGTTCCAATTTCTGTAGAATGGAAGTAAAGATACCTTTTTCTTTGGGTTGTTATGATCATCAAATGTTACAGACACTGCAAAGCTGAAAGCTATCAACTGTCACCGAATTCTATTACCTAAGCAATGCATCTTATAGCAATGCATCTTAAAACAATGCATTGGAATGTTCCATAGAAAATGGAATAGAAAAAGGTCCATATGTCCTTGGGTTGTGGCGTTAAGGTGTCAATGAGCCTCGGAACAAACTCTTTTTCAGGTTGATACACCTTGTCACATTTTGATTGATTTCAACTGGCACAGCTCTTCTCTTCTAAATTATTCTTTTTCCTTTTTTATTCCTTTTTTTCTTTTAGTCTTAAGAAGGTTGTAATAGGTTGAATCCCCCCAAAAGATACATTCAAGCCCTAACCTCTAATACCTGCAAATGTGACCTTATTTGGGAATCGTATCTTTATAGAAATAATTAAATGAGGTCATACCGAGGTACGGTGGGTCCTGAATCCAATGGCTGCTATCTTTATAAAAGAAGGGAAAGGGAGATTGGATTCAGTGACACCCAAGACACACAGAGAAGTCGGCTACATGTCAAGGAACGTCAAGAACTGTCAGCAACTAACAAAAGCTAGGAGATGGGCCTCTAGAAATTCTTCCTTGCTGCTCCTCCAAATCCATTATCCCACTCTTCCAGGCAGTCAAGTTTTAGGGGGACACACAGCCATCCAGTCAGAGTCCCTTGGAGCCCCTTGGAGCTGGGTGTGGCCACAAGACTAGGTTCTCACAAAGAAATGTGAGCAGAAGGGACATGTGTAACTTTCGTGTCACTTAGAAGGAAACTACTTGCCCTGGATATCCTCTCTCTCCCTCTTCCCATGGACTGGAACTTGGATGAGGCCATGACCCAACTTCACCCATGTGGACAAGCCACCTTTCGAGATAGGAGAGCACTCAGACAGGAGCCTGGGTCCTGGGTAACCCTGTGAGTGGATAAGCCACCGTGTTCTTGAGTCTCTTTGCTATAGCAGTTTTTAGGCTTTACTCTAGCAAATACATGGGGAATAACTCTAGTTTACAGCTCAGAATCACCAAATGTTAGATCCAGAATAGACTTGAGGAATGGACCCTCTCCCGAAAAAAGGACAGAAAAATGGGACTCAGAAGGATTAGATGACTGGTTCCAAGTCAACCAGTCAGTTAGGGGCAGAGCAGAAAGTAGCATTCTACAGAGTGGCAGCTCTGTGGGCTCTGAGACGTGGATGTGTTCAAGTCTCCCTCTTATCATACAGGACACCTCAACCAGACCCATGAACAGTTTCACCAGCATCATTTAGAAGCTCCATCGAAGCCAGGATGAATTTCTGAACTGTAAATCTGGTCAAACTCCTTCCACAGTTCAAAAGGTCCTACAAGATCCAGCCTGCTGCTTCTCCAGCTTCTCACTCTGCCATACTAGCCTCCTTGAATCTTCTCTAAAGCTCTAAGCTTGCTCCGGACTCAAAGCCCTTTCTGCATGTAATTCCCTCTGCCCGGCTCAGTTTCCCTGAGGTCTCCCCTGCATCCATCCAGATCTCTGCTCAACACTTACCTCCTCCTAGAGTGCTTCGCAGCTAGCTTATGTCCAGGACCCTGCTCTCTGCCCCATCCTCCACTTTGCTTCACTTTGTGTCTTCACAGTATTTCTCTCCTTCTGACATTCTATTGTCTAGCCATTGTATGTCTTCCCAACAATGTCAACCCTTGAGGCAGGGATTTTGTGTCCTTGGTTTACCACTGTATTTCTGTTGCTTAGAATGATGTCTGGCACATAGTAGCCCACAAAAATGTGTTGAATGAATGAATGAATGAAGACTACAAAAATGTGTTGAATGAATGAAGTTGACTCCCAAAAGCCTCTGGAAATACACAGAGAACACAAGAGGACCACAGATGGTGACAGAAATGCTAAATGAAATGGCTAAGGGACACCTAAGGAAAGGTGTCCCCCTTGCACAGGTGAAGAGAACCGAGAAGGCCATGTGCAAAAAGTGAGAGGGGAGAGAACACACACTAACCCCAGGACCTAAAGCAGAGGTCAGGCAATCAATAGCAAAGTTAAAATGGCACTTTTAAACACTTCTGATAAAATTGATTTGGTCATTACCAGAGCTGAACACAGGGCATGCCTGCCTCATCTGTTAGAACGATCTTTATGATCTTGTTAGCAGATCCCCAACACGGAAGCTGTAAAGGTTATAACCCAACTTGTAAAGCTAATCTCATATCAGCTCTGGGATAATAAAGAACCTACGGGAAAATCTCCCCTTCGCCACAGCAAGGAGCAGGAGTTGCCTGGCTTCTCGCACATGGCAATGCAGGGTAGCTGAACGCTCCCATCTCTGAGATTCAGAAAGCTGTTTTGGAAACCATGATTTCAGTCCTCAGGGTTCTTAGACCTAACAGCTTAGAGGTTAACTTGGGTTTAACCATTTCCCTCCAATTCAAAGTGATTTTAAAATAAAAGTCAGCGTGCCATGGCCATTGAGTTATGCTGAGACCAATAGGAAAGAACAGTTTGGTAAAACCCTCTTTGCTAAACTTAGTTTTCAAAAATTACTTATTTATTTTTAAAGATAGCTCTGTTTTATATTTGTATAATCCCAATGTTACATCTTTGTTTTTTTTTTTTATTACTATTACTTGCTATGGGAATTTTGGGTCATTCTTCCTAAATAAAATAACACAGCATCATTTCTTGACTCACACCCTTCTGGACCACGTGGGAAGGCCTACAGGGTGGCACTGAAAGGGGAAATGAGTTGATGCTGCATAGCGGGTCCAGAAGACAAAACGAGCTAGCAATCACAAAGCCTTCCTGGATGGCCTTGAAAAGGGAACCAGGGAGAATGGGAGTGCACCAGGCATTTCATTTCCAGCAGGACGCATACTAAAATCCGTAGGCAGGAAAGTTTATGGTGTCTGAGATTTGCTGCAAAAGGCCTTGGCGAAGTGAAAAAGGGATAGATGAAGCACGTGTGGCGAAATCTTGTAAGTGCTGAATCTGGATGTTGGGTATATGGTCACCGTTGCTCCTCTTTGCATATATTTTTGAAAATTTCATAATAAAAAATATTCCTGCTAGTAAGGACTGGCCGGACAACTTTAAAAAGATGTTCAATCTGTCTGACATAAAGTGTGTGAGTGATTTTGCCCGTGCCTGTGCATGTGGGTCAGTAGTATTTCCTGAACAGTTGGAGAAGGTGTTACTGTTACTCACTAGAGTAGGTTTTAATGCTTTAGAGAGCAGCCACATATATATGTGTGTGTGTATTATGTATATATCTTCATTTTATTTTATCTATAAAAATAAATATTTAATCCCTTTTATCTCCCCCCTCACCCCCCATTTAAATTCTTGCATTCAGTGAGGTCTTAATCTTCCTAAGCAAGATTTTGTCAACCATGATACATTTTAGGAACATAACTTGGTTGTTTGGTGAGGGAGCATCGGAATTTATGTCCCAGTGAAGGAAGCATGTGGTAGGAAATAAATCAGAAGACCTGGACTTTGAATCTCACCCTCCCATCTCCCAGCCCTCTGCCACCTTTTGGCTATAGTTTTGATGGGTCTGCCCTCTGGGACAATCTTTTGCTCAGTCCCCTTTGTTCTCAGTGGCCCAGGTTCTGTTGGCTGGGATTAATAATCCCATTAGGGACATATAGGAAATACCAGCCCCTCTGAAAAGCAGGCCAGCTCGGCTACATAGAAACATAAACACAACCATGACAAGTCCCCTGGTCAATGATCCCCAAACAAGAAACTGAGAAATTGCTGCTCCTTTCTGAAGCAGCTATTTGAAGCCAGTGGGTTGTCTCCAACTTGTAGCTCAGTCCCTCTGCACGTAGTTTTAATTCATCATGGTTAATAATACTCTGATTCTCATTCAAATAAGATATAGGCTTTCCCATCAGTTTTTTTTTTTGAGTCCTACATTTTAAAACTCATTTGAAAATTATTCAAGGCCAATTTGCAGTTAACGATGGTATCTATTGTTGTACGCTTGTATAGTTGGCGGTTATATTTTCAACCCACCTTCCGATTTCCTCATTGCTCTCTGTGAGGTAAGTAATGAAGAGACTATTAGACCCATTTTTCAGTGAGGAAACTGAATGTCAGGAAGTTGAAGGGACATGCTCAAGGTCAAGTGGGCTGGGCCAAAGCTCAGTCTAACGTTTTTTTAAGTGGTCATTAAATCCTCCATCTCATCCACCTCTGGCTGAATCCTTGAAGTGCTCCTCCCGTGCCCACACATCAGGAAATACTACTGATTCCAAAGGCACAGGCAAAATCACTCACACACTTTATGTCAGAGAGATTGAACCTCTTCTTAAAGTTTTCTGGCTAGTTTTCACTGGCATGAATTTTTTTTTTATTATGAAACTTTCAAAATTATATACAAAAAAGGGTAACAGTGGCCACATACCCAACATCTAGATTCAACACTTATCAAAAGCCAAAGATGTCCAACAAAAAGCATCAAGAGGAACATCTGAATCTTGGCTCAAAGAGTTGCCTGTGGTCTCCACGGCCTTCCAGCATTAATGGTTTCACCAGGAGGCTTTCCTAGCTTTACACACCAGCCGTGTCTTCTCATTTTGTGCAGTTTGGATTTGGTAAACTAGAATTTGGATGGTTTATTGCTGTTCAAGTAACTGACTCTTAGTTCTACCCTCTGTATTTGTGAGCAAGAGATGTTCAGGACTGGAGGGGCCGGGCCCAAGACTTCAGGACACCCCTACCTACCAGGGTGAAAGACTAGACTCTTCTGATATTGTATTCTCCAAAGCATGTGGTTTAACTCTGCCACACACAGATATGTGTTCCCTTCTCTGCCCGTTTACCCACACAATGTAAAAATAACTCTCTCAAGGCCTTTATGAATTTGGAAATCAACCCATATCCAGTGAGGTAGCTTTAGTTACCTCTAATTTTAAAGCTGCCACCAATTGGTCCCAGAATCTTTTTAAGTCCAGGTCTACAGGGCCAAAGGGAAGCTTGAAATTATTTGAACATCTCATTAATGAACAATATAGGGATAATGTGATCTTCCAGCTCAAAGTAGAGTTTGTTCACATATGAAAACTCAGGCTTACCATCTAGACTGCCCTAAGTTGACTGCGTAATAGTTTGTTCTCCCCCTGCCCCATAGTGGTCAGGCACTCTATCAGGTGATAGGGATACAATGACAAAGACAGTAATGGTCCCTGTACTCACGGTGCTTCGGGGGAAAGGCTTACAATATATGACTATCAGCCGAAGTCTCCACTAGTGACCCAAATTCTACTCTGGCCATACATTTTGCATCAGCCCCACCCATGTTCCTAGAAGTCCTCTCTTCTCCCTAGGGAAGCCCAAACACTGCTATTCATACTTGAGAGCTTTTAAGAGCAAAAAGCAATTTGGAGGGCTCTGAAAAATTGCAGGTTATATTAATTCAGCCCAACCCTTGGCACATTCCCTTTTCATCTTTGGTCACTTAAGAGCCCGTTGACTCTTCTTCAGTGCCTACATTCATTAAGGTATGTACACGACAGGGACTTCTTCCTGCTTCTATATTTTCTCCTACAAACATCTTGATTTTTTACTTGCATTTGAAAAGATCCTGCCCCATGATCTAAACATTGTAAATAATTTTTCCAACTAACTGCTATATGATGAAGATAACTGATCCCACTGCTCTTTATTTGTATAAGTGAAACCTGTGCCTCAGTTTCCAAGGTAACAGAACAAAGAAAACAAGTCACCACTCCCCACCCCCGAGGCCCATACTGGTAAAGGTCAGATGGCTTCGAGCTCAGACATCAGGGACCTTTCAGCCAACACAACGTTTTCCTGATTTTTAATGTTTTTCCCCCAACAGTCGTACTTCATGTCACTGCCCAAAGGGTGCTTTAAATATGGCTATAAAAAGTACACGGATGAAGCAAGTAAACTTTCAGGTTTTTATTTCCAGCAAATGTAGGCAAAAGTGACTAATCAGAGCGAACGAGACTCTGTCAGGAGCATCAATCACAGAGTGAATCAGCCTCAGACAGCAAGTCTGGCGCAAAACGCTGCCTCCACGACCACCACCACGCTCGCTGCACATCAACCCCCAAGCTGCAGAGAACTCCTCCATCACTTACGAGCCGACAGAAGTCTTATTATTATTATATATTATGCTGAAACTCTGAGCCTTCCTGTAAGTCATCATTTTATATAGTTTTAACAATGACAGTAAAATACTGCCACAAGTGGTACTGTCAACTTTTCTGCGAGCACTTCCTTTCCCCTCACGGTGACATTCAAAGTACAGAGTCTCCTTCATCTAAAGGAGCTGTCCTATCAGCTCGCTAATGGGAACAATTCATTTAACCTGCACTCCGAGTACAGCCAAGGAGCCGAGTAATATGTAGAGGATCCAGGGGGAATCCGTCCTCCCAGCCGGCCCCTCCCTCCATTTGATTCATTGACAAGAGCTCCACTTTTCTTTCCACTGAGGCTGATTTATGGGGCGGGGGGGGGGGGGGGGGGGGGGAGAAGGACATTCCAGAAAAATTAAGTTAACCATTAGCCAAATCCCCTCAAGCAGCTGGCTTGGATTATATAACAGCCCCCTAATTCTGGAGGCTCAAAAACAAGACGTCGGCATTTTCTCTGATTTCGTATAGTTTTAACGCCTTTCCACTGTCCTTCCCCCAGCCCACGGCACCTCCGCACACACCTCTGACAGTCTACACAGCTCACATTCCTCATCTGTTTTAATTACGTGGGGTGCTCTGCTTGCACCGTGGCCTGTCGTGGCTTCATGAAATACTCACTTCACGTGACCCTTGCTCGCTGCCTCTGACCTGCCCACCATATAGCTTTTGCAGAGCCAAAATTCTAAGAACAGCACCTGCGATTATTAATATATTAAACTGGCGTTCCAAAATGACTAAAGGCATTATTTCTGCCGCAGCAGAAAATGCCGAGGTGAAGCCAGAGCAAAGGTAAAAAACCTGGTTTTCCTAAAATGGATACAGTCTTAGAGGCATTTATATTCCCCGAGGACCCAGGCCTGACTCCTCTGATCATTTTTCAAATCAACGTAATGAGTGTGAGATGGCCCTCTCATTAAATTGATATAATAGGTAAACAGTACTGCATTTAGGGTGGGCAATTGAAACAGGGATACGCTTTCCTGGGACGAAAGGATTTGCAAGGGGAGCAGAAACGGGGGCCTGATTTTTGGAGGAGGCTTTATGTTCTGCTGCCACTCTGGACTGGCTGCTACGATAAACAGGGGGAGAGATCCTTCAGCTCTAAGGAACTAAAAGCAGTGCCAATTAGGATGGATTGCTTTCGGTAGGGTTTTGAGTCATTTCACATTACCAGTGTTATCTCTACCCATGGCTTCCTTAAAAGAGAACCAAATGCCAAGCCAGTTGGAGCAATAAACATCGAAAGAGCTAACATACACCCCAACATATTGGTTTTTTTTTTCAAAAACCACGAGCCTAGGTTGGCTGCTCCTCCCACACAGCTGCCCAAAGGAAGCCTCCCTCGCCCCACCTCCCACGTACAGCCCCAAACCTCAATGCTTTCAAAGGATCCTTTGCAGGATGGATGTTAACAGTGAACAAAACATCATCTAACCAGCTATTCTTATACCCCTTAACCTGCAGCGTCATCCACATTTGCTATCTTTTTCCAGAAAAGTTGGTCCACTCATGTCTACTTTCTGCTCCCAAACACTGGAAACTTTGGAGCTTTGCAGTAATTCTGCCTGCTCTGGATAAAATCTGGCCTGTTATTCAGTAGCATCCGTGGTCCAGGGTGACCCCGAAGAGACATAAATTCCTAATTTTTATGCTTTCCTCAAATTTCATAAGTTATTTTTGTTATTTCAAAACCCAGTGCTTTATAATAAATTTATAGGGTGCCTGAGGGGATCTCCATTCATATTATATGGGATCTCATTCACGGCTCCTCCGGGAGAGAAACATGGAGTTAGACTTCTCAGTCAGCCCACAACACTGCCGTTTGTGAACTTCCTACATCATGTGACAGTCCAGTGGGGATTCCACACGTGTGTGTAAAATAAACGTCTACAAAGTGAAAATGACGCCCTGCTACTCCTGAAGTAGGATCACCTAGGTGAGCTGGGGAAAAAAAAAAGCTTCCGTGTCTGTAGTCATGAAGTGATTATGTATTTTATTGTAGAAACTGGCATCAAGTATCAATTTCAAGTGACTTTCACATACTCCATGCTTCCTCTTTCTTTCTGGAGGTACCGGCAGGTGCGGTCATGGATCAAGATGGGAGAAAGCTGTGGAGCAGTCACCTAGCATGCAGGCAGTAACTTAGAAACAATAAAAAGCCAGATTAAAAGCTCGTTTGCTTTTAATCATTACCACATGCTGACAATTCTAACCAATGGCAGTGATACAATAAATTTTCCTTCTTTCAGGGGCCGACCACTCCCATAGCCGGCCCCCTATTTGATATGTCTCCATGAAAGCATGCTAGTCTCTTTCTTAGGAAGGGTACATCACCATCTTAAATAATTAAAATTACACATATTCACTATAGGACATCTAAAAAAAATTTTTTTTAATTTTTAGGAGAGAATTAAAATTTGCATTAACTCCACCACTTATTGATAAACATAGATAGCCCTTTATGTCATTTCTACATTTTTGGTTATTAAAAATAATGTACCATAAATATCCTTGTTACATATATATTTTTTTTGCATTTGTGATTTTTTTTTGAAGCTACATTCCTGAAAGTTTAACTGTTAAAAAGAATATATATCATCAAAGTGTTCTATAAAAAGTGTTCATCAATCTATAATTTCTGGAGTAGTGTACATCTGCACTAACATTGAACATTATCGTGAAAAATAAACCCTGATTCTTTAATAGGCTAAAAAAGTGTCCTTTTAAAATTTATATTTGTTTGCTTATGAGGTTGTTTTGTCTAAAGTTTTAAAAAATTTTCTTTCTTTTTTTTTTTTTTTAAGAGTTGGGGTCTTGCTCTGTCACCCAAGCTGAAGTGCAATGGCACTGTCATAGCTCACTGCAGCCTGGAATTCCTGGGTTCAAGCAATCCTTCTGCCTCAGTCTCCTCAGTAGTTGGGACTATAGGTGTGGGCTATTACACACAGCTAATTTGTTTTTTTAATTTTTTTTAGAGACAGGGAAGGTCTTGCTATGTTGCCTAGGCTGTTCTTGAACTCCTAGCTTCAAGTGATCCTCCTGCCTCAGCCTTCCAAATAGCTTCTATTTACAAGTGTAAGCCACCACACCTGGCTTTATTTTGTTTTAATTGTTGATTAAGGTTTTTGACTTTTGTATTTTCTCTTTTGTTAATTGCCTGTTCATAGTCTCTGCTCATTTTTGTATTGTGACATTAGTCCTTTATTTACCAATTTATCAGAATTTTATAATTAATCATATGTTGCTTTTTCCTCCAGATTTTCCCTTTTAAATTTTGTTTAGGTTGTTTTTCATGCAAATTAACTCCACCACCTATTGATAACCATAGTCCTTAATGTCATTTCTACCTTTTTGGTTGTTAAAAAGAAAACTACCATAAATACCCTTGTTAAAATATCTAAGGGGGTGGAATATAATCTAGGAATCTTTTTACTTATGGCTTTTGCCTTTGCTTACATGCCCATAAAGACTTTGTTTCAAAAACACATTCACGTATATTTAACAAAAAAATTTTTATGATTTTATTTTTCACATTTAAAACTTCAAATGGAATTTATCTAGATACACTTTTATCTTTTTCTTTCCTTAGCTTAGCTTATAGATAAATTATTCCACTCTGCTTCTTGAGATTTGAGACCAAACAATATACCAACTGTCTTATGTCTTTCTTTGTTCTTCTCCCAAGAGAAAGATGTCACTGTGTCTATCAGGTCAGGAAAAAAATCACGAGTATCAAAAAGCCTTAGAGCCAAATTCTAGCCCAAAACCTTAACACATAGAATTTGAGTCAACTCACCCCTTCTGTAAAAAATGAGGCCAAACATTGCGATTTGGAGCATCCATTTCTTAAATTTGTTTTTACTGAGTAAACCTGGGCATGTTTCCTGACTTCTTTGTAAAACAGGGATTATAATAAGGGAAGCACAGCACCACAGCGCTCACATTTAATAATACTTCCTGTAACAGATCACTGGCATTATAGGAAGTGTCACTTTTATCTTTGGCTTAGTTAGCATTTTCCTGCCACAAAAATCACTAATGATATTTTAATATTTACCAGTAGTTTTCCAAATAGGACTGATTCCATTAAAAAAGGTCCCCTGTGCTATTTACCCACACTTGTTTAGATTAGAATTATATTCCAGAAGCTAAGAGGGCTCCATGCGCTGATTTCAGACAAAGTGCACACGTAGAATATGAAGTGACGCTGCCAGTGCTGTTCCGCTAGTTTTCTGCTTTTTTTGTCCAAGAGGAAAGCCTGGGAGGTCAGAGGGACAGCAAGGACCTTGCAGAGAGGGCCACCTTACCCAGATATGGGAATTGTGCTCATTAGGAGAAGTAGGGGGGCAGAGGAAGCACATATTTTCTGAAAAAAAACAAAACAAAACTGGAGCATGGGAAGAATACATGTGCACATTGGCCATCAAATGAGATTTGAATAATAATTCACCACTCTACTCAACAGTGTCTAGAATATAACAACCCTTCCTCATGGCTCCCTTTGCCAGGACAACTGCCATCCCCAGGGGTGCTGCAGGACAGGATTTTCAGCAGCTCTGCATTCCATAAAGGGAAGGCCAGCCTAGGGTAAGAGCAGAGCAGGGCAGTTGACCTTTCGTCTTGTCTGACCATTCCCCACATCCTTGGAATCTTCAGCTTTGCAGGAACTGGAAGCAGCAGAGCCAATGTTAAGATGCTTAAGGGAGATCTTTCATTTCACTCAGAGGGGACAGGAGTTGAAGGGACACTTCTATTTCACTCCTCAAGGACATGGGGACCGAGGGTGATTTCCGTGCATCCCCACCTGATGAGGGGAAAGAACAGCCCGGCAGGCAAAGCAAGGGAAAAGGCCGGAATCTTTTCACTGGCATGTTTCATCAGCAATAAATGTTTTCCCAATATAATGTTGTATTCAACGCATCAAGGAAGGTACTCCATGAAGAAAGTTAAGCCCATTATCCAAAGTGAGGCAACACAAGATCAGGAAAATGGGCTCCACG
>VBSM01002959.1:3533015-3544578 GCA_008086735.1 Cheirogaleus medius
AAAAAAAAAAAAAAAAGAGAGAGAAAGTCACCTGGCTTCTCAGCCTTTACATCTGATCTTAAGTCCCAGCCATTGTGCCTGGCACATAGTAGCTCCTTGGAAAATATTAATGTCTCTTGAATATTTGCTGAATGAATCAAATATGCTGTCAAGAAATGTGCAGCTTTATGCACTTATCTTCCTAGAAGTGCTGTAGCAAAAGCTTCGTGTATTGAGTCTGAAGAGGGGCATGGACAAGAACCACCAACGATCGGGGAGGATTGAAGAAGTTAGGAGACAAGACACTTTATGGAGGAAGTGAACCACTATTTCACAGGGTTCACTTATCAGAGATTCAGTTTCTCCAAATACAGTGAGTATTTAGAACTCACCAAGGTCCCGCCTCTGCTCCCCCCATACCTGTGAGAATTCATTCATTCACTCACTCACAACCATAGTCCTGTCTCTGAATCAGTATGCTGTGGTTTTTCCTGGTCTTGTCCTTGGGTTCCCATACTGTTTTTGTGCACGAGAAAGGTGGTGCCCTCCTCCTTCTGCATGGTAAACGTGCTCACCACTGCCCGGAGAAGTCTGGAGGGGAGACTAATGAGGTAGCGTTTGGAGAAGGCTGTGAGGTTAGCAGGGACCGCTTCATCAGGCTCCGGCTCTTCCAAGGTTGTGGAATACTATAAACAACAGCAACTTCTCACAGAGATCACACTTCTGTAATTCCCTCCGAGTCCCTCCTGAGGAGCACTTCACTGACCAGCTAACATGCAGGAGAGCCTCTAACAGGCTGTCTTGACAGGTTAGCGGAGGATAAGGAAAAAGGTCTTTGTGAGGGAGGCAGTTTAGGATTATAGCTGAGAGCATAGGCAGATGATGGAGTCTGAGGCTGGGACCAGCACTTACCAGCTGTGGAACATCGGGCAGGTCATTTACCCTTTCACAGCCTCTGTTTTCTCTTCTGTGGAACTGGAATAATGTTGGTACCCTTCTCATGAGGTCGTAAATAAGATTCAATGATCTTATGTATGCAAACCACTTAGCATCGACCAGCATGGAACGAACTCCTTCAGGGCTATGCATGTAACCTTAAGGAGTTACATCATTTATAAGATAGTATTAATACTACCTAGCTTGGAAAATTTTATAAGGATTAACTAAAACAGTGCGTGTGCTAGTCGTTGTTATATGGTAGGTCCTAAAAACATTAGTGCCTTAAGATTATCAGAATGAGATTTTTTGATGATGCTGTGTTTGAAATGCATCCTTGAAGGCTGACCTTAACTCAGTTTGTTTGGGAAAAAGCCCTCTCCTTCCATGGTCACCTTGTTTGGAAAGGGCCCTTTCTCTGTTGCCATTTTTCATTCAGAATATCTGTGGCAGTGCTGTGGAATATTCCAACACGTCCTCTTGACCTCTATCCATAAACAGCTTTCTCACAATGAGATGTTCCGAGTTTAGGAGCCTTGCTATTTTCAACAAAGAATTAATTGCAAAGTAATTAAGTTTAGAGCAGGGGAATAGATGAACCCTGTCTATCATAAAGGAACAGTGTGGATGGTAATGAAGCAAGGGGACGATGTTTCAGATTAACACACACACACACAAGCACACAAGCACACACGCGCACACACAATCTCTTTTCTAAAGCACACAAAGAAACCTCCCATCACTTATATTGACAAGATAAATCTAAGCTGCTTAAGGAAGCACTTAATTTTGTTCTCATTAAGTCGCAGGGTTAAGGGCTTTACCCTCAACGTCCATGGAAGCGATGTAAGGTTTTCACCTTGGAAAGTTCTCCGAGGCCCTAAGTCCACTGACAGATATAGCACTAAGATTTGCTACAGAAACACACATCTGAGAGCCAGTTGCGTTGCTGGCCACATTCCCACTTGGCTCTACCTTCCTCCAGGAACACAGAATGTACAGAGAGCACCAGAGGGGCTCATCTCTCTGCCTCACAGCACAAATTATTCAGCAGTGGATGGGGGTAGGAGTGGGCCACACAGCTTAGATGGGGACAGTCACAAGCAGGTTTTACCACTACAGCTAGGAGGCTTAATCTGCTTAATGGCGATTAGGTTGATGCCACCCTAACATTCTCTCTGGTTGTTGCAGGGACTAAGGAGGCGCCAGCTCACAAGACACATCCTTTCTCACATGTGAAGGGCACTGCAGAAGGGTGCTGGCGAAGTCTAGTGGGTAACTCTAGGTGCATTCTTACTCATCCTTGTGTCCTGGCTAGAGTGATACATTGGAAACACCGTATATTTGCACCTGGAAACATATGACCTGGGATGTAAGAAAAATTTGAGCAACTAAAAGGAAGAAAGAAAGAAAAGAAGAAAGAAGAAAAGCACAAAGGAAAGAAGAAGGTCTGGAAGGGAACATATCAAAATTTTAACCGTGACTGTGTCTAATATGTTTCTTTCTTTCTATTTTTATATCTTTTCCAAAATGTTTACATCGAGCATTGTTTTACTTTTAGAGCGGGTATGATGAAAAATGAACTTGATTTTGATTATTTATGGAAACCTCTTTCAAAAAACATCCATTCTAATGAAATATGCTTTAAAAGCTCTCAATGCCCTCAAGGACTTTGACCTCTGACTTTAGGCAACAGCCTGGCCAAGGTGGGTGACTCTAAGCCTGAATGGACAAAGAATAAAATTAAGGTTTTTTTTTTTTTTTTTTTTTTTCTCAAAGTGCTTACATTTTGGCTCTTCTCTGGTGCTTTTTCAGGGTTTCTGGTTGGAGGTGAGTTGTGGGAGGGGCCCCAGCAGCGTGTGGTTGCGAGGAAAGAAGGGTGTTACTGCCCTCCTACCATCACACCCATCCTAAGAGCAAACACAACCCACAAACCCGGTTGTCACGCTGCCTGGGTGGCTCCCCGAAGATGCTGGAGGCGCATTCTGAGAGGGTGGGGCTGGGGAGGCTGAGATGCAAAAAATAAAGACAATCACCGGGGCTCTCTTGGGCAAGGTTTGCTGTTGTCTTCTTGCTCCCTCCCCCACCGTCCACAGCAGTTCACTGGCTTTTGCTTAAATCCCGCAGAGAGAAGTGTTAACCTTCTCATAAAATAAAGTGAAGTAAAGTTTAAAAAATGAAATAAGATAAAAGCTTCAAAAAGATGGCCAAGAATGTCATGGAAAGAATGAGGAGGTAAAATTGAAGCTGTGGGTACTTCGGATGTACAATCTAGGTCAGGTGGGTGCTAATTTGCAGAATCCTGCCCGAGAGACGCTCACGTCAGGCCTTGCTGGTTATTGACTCAGTTTCCGACCCTGGCTCCCTTTTGGTATTGTACAACCCTGGCTCGGAGTCCCCCACGCTATCACCCCTGACTTGCACAGCCCCGATGAGCTCGCATAGGACATCGCATCGCCCCCTACTCCGACCTACATCACGTTTCACTGTGAATGAGTTTAATGGATTAAGATCTGATTCGCATGTGCTTCCACATGTGACTGCCGGGGGCTGGCGACGCATTGCAGACATTCGCCGTGAAGTTCCTTTTCCAAAAGCCACTCAACAACTCACTTTCAGGTCTCAAGTTTTTCGTTTTTGCTTTATGTGTTGTTTTGCTATCCTCCTAGCAAGATTTTCATTCTCATGATGGTATGTTTGTGCCAGGGAAAGAAAAAAGAGAAAGAAAGAAAAAGAAAAAGGGATCAATTCACTATCTACGCAGTGAAGAAAACTTAGGCAGTTTGCACTTCACTGTATTAAGTTATCCAAAACAGAGCATGCTGAACCGGTTTCATGTGAAGAAGACTGGGCTTGTGTTATATGCCGAATAAGGAATTTGACACAATCTGGGAAATGAGGCAAATATAAAATGAATACTGGTTTGAGTTTTCCCTGAAATTTCTGTGGACTGGAGTTTGGATTTAAAATTTTCCACTCATAACTTAAATTATCAATTCATAAAATATCACCACAAGTATGTATGTAATGATGACCCTGTGCTTTCTGAACAGTTATTTAACTACAATGTGATTTAATCAAAGGATTCAGCAATTGTAGGGGCTAAAGGCTATAAAATGAACAAACTTAGAAATGTAGAGCTGTCTTTACCATGTAATTATTATAAAGAAGATAAGGGCAGTTTATAAAATCACAGAGAATGTGATAGTAGTGTCTATTTTCTTTGGTAAGTAAGTCTTTAAAAACAAGCTTCTGGTTAGAATTAGAAATCGCTCCATTCCCTATCACCAACCAACCTTTCTTTAATTATTAAAAAAAAATTTAAGTGTATATTCTGTTCTATAGACTAAGAATCAGGAAAACTGGGAGATAATTTCTCTAAAGGGAAGCATAATCTATTTGCTTAATGATCCTACAAGGAGTTAATAAGTATCATCTCTCTTAGAAATAATACTACTTTGCTTTTATATAGAATTGTTCTCCAAGGAATGCAAAGTATATTACAGATACTATCTAATTAATCCTCTTAGGGTCCCCAGGTGAAAGGGAGGTGGCAGGTATTACGAAGGTTCATCAGCATCGTCAACATGTCTCAGGTGAGGAAATGGAGCTATATAAAGCATGGGACAAAGGGTACATGCCTAGTTATTTAGGCTAGGTCTGCATGACCTCAAAGCACCCAATCAACTCATTGAAGAGAAGAGTCAATCAAGCTTGATACTGGATGCTAAATGAGCAAAAGAACAGGATCCTTTGAATGCTTTGCCTTTTCCCCCAGTTGGGCTCATGGAGTAGGAGATTTTATGGGACTGCCAATGACTTTCAGCCTGGTGGTCTCTTCAGCAGCCACACTTGGATAGCACTGACGGTATGGAGAACTCAGATTTCCCATTTGCTGCTTGACACAGTACCCTCAAATAGCACAACAGCCATGTGGCTGCGGTTTTGTTTCCCATTGTCCTTTTAAGTTTGGTTGTCGGAGTTTGTCCATTGTTCTCTGCAATGTGGATTTGTGTGTGGTATTTGGATTGGGGGAGGGAGTCAGTATGGTAAGAAAGGGGCAAGGGGCTTGAACAATCTGGGTAGTGTCTATCTGATAAAACACTAGGAAGACACACCACAAGTCTACAGCTCTTGTATCAAGAAAGCGGGAAACCTGGGAGTCCTGAGAGAGGGAAGAGTTGGCCCTCCTGCTTTAAGCGCCGCTTCATTTTTAAACATTCCACGGGCAGAATTCAGCTTCCCATTGCCGCACTCCCTCTCTAGAGACAGAAGCCCATACCAGTGTCTTGATCAATAACTGATGAACAGGAGGAGGGTGCTTCAGCTACGCGTGAGCAAGCCTTAAAATAAAAGCTGCAGTAGCACTTCCTAAACTTGAAACTCTTTTAGTGCCAACATCTCTGGGGAATTAGGGCTCAGCTAAAATCATTTCCCAAAAAGGAAAAAGCCCCCAAGAGAAAATTCAGTCAAATTAATAAACTAGTTGCCTCTGAAGTGAACTACATTTTCTGACACGTTGCGATTTTTCAATAATAAATAGTTTCTGATTCTTACTTACCTAGCTCAGGAGAAGTTGTTACTTTTTTTTTTTTTTTTTTAAGACACTTACAATGGCGCTTGTTTAGCAAATGGAGGTAGGTGGTGTGCTCTGGGGGAAGACATCACTTTGTTCAATGTTGGAACTTTATAGACCAATCAGATGGCCCTCAGTTGGTCTTTGGAGTCTGCAGGTCTTGGTTTGCCACTAGAAAGGTGAATGTCTGTTGAAGCTCTTCAGAATGGGAGACTAGTTTACTGCTGGCTGGTACCAAAGGAAGACCTCTTTCTTATCCAATCCCCGAAATTAACTCAAGCCTGCTCTCTGACCCGAGCTTGCCCTCCATACAAATATGAATAATTCCCTTTAAGCATCTATGATCTTATATTTCTTGAAGCCACTCAATTGGTCCCTAAGGCCACCACTATTGTCACTCAAAAAAATCCTCTTTTAATATTCTCCCTGATGCCTTCCTCTCTTGCAGCTCTTCTGTCCTTCCATTGAGTTCCTGCTTGTGCCCAGTTCTTAGCTTGTACACTGGGCCATCCCCCAGCCTGGGATATCTCCACGGCCCTCTGAGTCCAGCCTCTCCCCTTCTTTAACAGTAGGGGCCACACTAAGTTCCTCTAGGTCCACTCACCATCCCGACCACCCCAGCTGCACTGTAGGATTTACGTAGAACTGACCGCATACGTTCTTGATGTCATGTGTATCGCCCCTTTGCATGCCTTTGTGTGGGTGTATGATCCGCCTGCTCCTTCCAAACAGACTCTTGACTCCTTGGACTGAGGTGTAGAGTTTAGGTTTCTGGAGGGTAGACCACTTGTCTCTTAGGTCTTTTGAACTCCCCCCCCCCCCCCCCCCCCCCGAGCGCTCTGGCCAGAGAGGAGCCCTCTGTGTTATTTGTGTTGACAGGTGACTTTCCTAGACACCTGTCTTCTCTTTTAAAACAAAATGCCACCAAGTTCCCATCCCAGTGGCATTCAGCTGTGGCTTAGCATTAGAAGTTGAGCTTCTGTGTCATTTTATGCCTGTGTGTGTCCCACCAAGGTGGGTGGGAGAAACACTTAGAAATAACTTCTATTGTATAAAGGGCTGTGAAGGAATTTTCCATAATATTTGCACAAAAAATTCTTTCACTTAACTCCCCAGACTCTCCATAGAAATTCTAACATCTTCCCCTCCCGCCCAGGCCCACTCGATTCCCTCCACTGTCATCCTCCCTATTCCCAGGGTAGAGCGACAACAGTGCGACTAAGTCTGTTTAGTATTAAAGTTAGAATTATTTATATCTTGGAGCTCAGGCTTGTTTATGCAGTAGGATTCTGAGAAGGAAGTGAATCAGGAGATCGAGCCCCTCGCAGGGCATCCAGGGGTCAGGCTGAATGATAGGGCAAAACTCATGTTCTACCGTAAGCTTTACTGGGAACCTCCAACACCGTAGGTCACGCAGGGACAAGGCCTTGATGTCGTGCCAGTGAAGCTAGCAAAGAATATACGAGCAGGTAGTTGTTATTATCCCAGAGCAGCTTCTGACAGCCCCTGGGCGTGGAGAGAATCACAGAGGCCTTCAACAGACCATGGCATTTTCTCCCTTCTTCCCAGCCTACCAACCCCAAAACTTACATCAGAAAGATCAGCGGCGGGATTTTACAATATAACATACCCTAATCTTTCTTTCCTCGGCTTGATTAACTTTATATAAACTCGTCTTTGAACTAACTACATTTAAGTTTTTCAGCAGCGGTAATCAACAGCTACTACCATTCATTGAGTTTCTACTATGCGCCAGGTATTTTACATATAGATCTCATTTAATTCTACAACAACGCCGAGAAATCATTAGTATTACTCTCATTTTACTGATTAAGAAACTCAAAGAGGCAAAATCTCATAGCTGTTAAGTAACAGATCGGGGATTGAAAGGCAGGCTCATCAGATTCTGAAACCTATCACTTTCTTTTGGACCAGTTGGCCTCAGCATGCTGCATGTGTACCGTGCCCGCATTTGGGAGGTGGGGGCTGAGGGTTTTAGTGGAGAGGGAAGAAGTAACTTAAATATCATGTGTTTGATTAGTCAGGAGTTTTTACCTTGATTTTACTGTCTCAGGAACACTCAGGTCTGGCAGACCGATAGGATAGAGACTGGATTCTAATACCAAGTCTGCCACCCTGGACAAAGCCCTATCTTGCGTTGCACTTGGACTTGGGAAGATAGATTTCACCTTATGTTAAGAATTAGCCAGTGTTAAATGTTCAAGCCGACTGTAGATAAATAACCTGTCTAGGATATAGCACAGGAGATGTTCAAGTCTCCACCGAGGCAAGAACTGTGGGAGTTGGCTGTTAACGGCTGGGTGGCCTTCACCTGGCGTGCATTTATTCACATCCTCATTGTTAAAGCCACATTTCCTCCCCAGCAGTGTGAAGACCTTGGTGGCCCTTCGGGATGGCAGGGTTCTTCTGACGACATCGGTCCCAGGCCACAGAAGAGGGAGGGAGGCCCTGCGTGTGGAGTCCCAGGCAAACCACCAACTCTCTATGCTCCAAGGCGCATATACAGTCGGGACCTGGAGACCTTGCAGCAGAAAAGGGCCTCAGAATTGATCCCTGAACCTCCATCACTTAGAGGTGGGGAGGAAGGGCAATGCCAAAGGAAACTCCTTGCTTAACGGGTCACACTGCTCGGAAGTGGTGGGCTGAGACTAGTATTCTGGGGCTCTTTTTCCTCTACCATTTTCATGGCCTCTCCAGCCTTGCTCTCCCTTGCAGGCCAATTTGGGCAAATTTATCCCAGAAGAGGTTTTTACTCTATTTTATGAGCAAGGACAGGTCACTCCTGTCCTCCCTTTGTGCATCTCCCAACATAGCCTCTGTGCCCTCAAGGTCATGTGTATTTCTTATTTCACCTGGAATTAGTCATTAATGTGCATTCTTCACTCCTACTTCTAAACTGCACACTTCTGCAGGCCCAGGACTACAAATCTTTCTTTCTTAACTGCCAACTTCTTTTTGCCCAAATAGCTGCCAACATGGAGCAGTTAATCAATATATATTTATTAAATAAATGAATGAATAATGAATAAATGTCAAAAAGTTGCCTACAGTACTCAAGAAGATGGACAGCTTTGGGCAACAGCTAATTAGAAGCCAACTGCAATAAGAGTAATATAAGGTGACTCTTCTTCCTCATCATTGTGTCCTATATTTTATGCACACACACCATGAGCCAAAAGAGTTAACCTTTTTTTTTTTTTTTTTTTGAGACAAAGTCTCACTGTGTTGCCCGGGCTAGAGTGCCGTGGCGTCAGCCTAGCTCACAGCAACCTCAACTCCTGGGCTCAAGCGATCCTTCTGCCTCAGCCTCTCAAGTAGCTGGGACTACAGGCATGTGCCACCATGCCTGGCTCATTTTTTCTATATGTTTTTAGTTGGCCAATTAATTGCTTTCTATTTAGTAGAGACGGGGTCTTGCTCTTGCTCAGGCTGGTTTCGAACTCCTGACCTTGAGCGATCCACCCGCCTTGGCCTCCCAGAGAGCTAGGATTACAGGCGTGAGCCACCGCGCCCGGCCTAAAAGAGTTAACCTTTAGAGAACTATTCTATGGTTGAAGAGGAGGCTAGGTTGAGGGTTGCCTATCTCGTGAGAAACACCCCTAATGGTAGCCAATTACTGCTGTCTCATCCATCTCTTGTTCTTTCTCTCAGTCTTCTGATTCTGCTGTCTCCTTCTGTCCTGATACTCTCTAGCTCAAGGGCTATAGGGAGATGATACCTCCTTTGGGGTAGATGGTTTAACCTATGATTACCTCCAGGTTTTTCAAGAGCTTCCTGCAACATATCTTTGCATCCATGACTTATTAGGAAGATCCAACATTTCCAACATCTCTACTGAAACAAATTATATGATAATAAAACAGCAAATTCCTTAGCCTTCCCACGCTCACTCTCAAGATGCTATAAATTATAAGAGAAGTGGTTTCAATTCTCTTTTTTTCCTGCAAAAGTACAATAACACTATTTTGTGATGTGTAGTCTAATAATACACGGATTCTTTTTTTAGAAATGAAATCTGAAATGTCAATGACAGTACATTTTTCTTCTATGAATAGTAGAAGTGATGTTTGTTATCTTAGAGTGGCTGATATTTTCAAAAGGGACTCAAATTCTACCTAGGACATGTTGAAAACATCATCGTGTTGATTTGGGGATGAAGACTTATTCCAGAGGTAACATACCCGTGGTTCCCTACATGTTCTGTGTGCATTACAAATGATTGTCTAGCATTTTTAAAAACTTGAAGTATATTCCAATATTTAAACATCCAGATGTTTTCTTTAAAAAAAAAAAGGTGTTGTCTCGAATATAGAAAATATGGCAACACAAGGGCTCTGTTCCTACATTGAAGTACAATTGAACTTGGTCTGAATGGGCGGCTGCTGTCTTTAGCCAGGACACAAACTTTCTTGATAACACAATCCTATTATTTAGTGGAACTGAAGTCATGTGTCAGTTGCCATTTATCGCCAGGTTTGCATGATGATTCAGATTTATTTTGCCTTGTCTTTTTCATATGCACCCAGGAAGCTTGGGTATCTACCTAACTTCTATAGTTATTCGTGTTTAGGGCCCTGGTGTATTGCAAGGCATTATATGATGGATTGACACCAATTTAAGCTGTGGCAATTCTCCCTTTCTTCCAAACTGTGCAAGGCCCAGCTCAGGTCCTACTGCTTCCAAGAGGTCTTTTGTGACTGCCGATGCTCAGCTTCTTTCCTGACTCGGGATTCCCCAGTAGCCACAGTTAATGACAGACCACGCAGGGTGACAATTCACATGGTCCTTCAGTTGCTCGACTTAGGACAGATTTCTCTTTTCTGTGGGAGAAAAATCCTGAAGATGGAAATCCTGTCTCTTGGACTAGAAAGCCTGAAATCTCTCTGCTTATGGCTTCTGAACCGCTACCCTATTCCATAGCCAGAGTGGATACTTTGAACCTGAGTTAAGTAGTGGAAAAGAAAAAAAAAAAAACCAAAAAACAAACAAGAAAAACCCCCAACAATTTAGGTTACATTAATCAGAAAGGCAAACAGATTTTTCATTTCCTTTATTATTTTTTTTTTTTCCAAATTGTGGCCAGGGCTTCACTGGCAATAAAAGATTAGACCAAATTATTCTAAATTATGTAGGAAGATGATAGTTATTAATACAATCCTCTTCCCCGAGAAAACCGATGTGATCAAGCCAGCAATCCATGCCAGAGCAGTGCTGGAATTTTCCCTCTTATTAGGGTGTCGCCAACCGGGGAGCCTGCAGTCATTCTCCCCGTCACAGCATGAGGGTGAAGAGGTCATTGGCTCTAGGAGCCGGCTCCTCGGCCCCTCCTACCTACCCCCTTTACCCGCTAAGAAAACCAATGGCGCCTTTTATCAGTTTGGCAGGGAGACAAAGGGAATGTTTAATTCTGTACTTAAAATTCTTGGTTCCTACTGTCAGCATTCCCAATTCTCAGAGAACGCTGAATGGATATTTGAGGAGTTTTGTGAAACTGAGACTGAGCAGCGGCAACCAGGAGGAAAAGATCCAAAATTAAAAGAACATTTTCAAATACCCTCCCCCGTACATTCCACTCTTCCTCACTCTTCTCTCCTCCCCAACCAAGTCACATCCAGCCCTTAGGAATACTCCCAGAGAAGGGAGGTGACGTAATGTCCTCAGACTGTCTGCGTTCTCGTTCTTGTCCCAGTTCACCCTAACTAGCTGTGAGGACTGGGGCAAGTGACCGGACATCTCTACGCCACGGTTTCCACAACAGCAGTGCCCAGTTCTGGTACGTGCCACGCAGGAAGAGCTCAATACATATGAGCTGCTGCTATCATGTTAGTTTTTAAGGAAAGCACCTGATTGCAGCAGGAGGTGCGAACCATAGTCGCAGCTGCCCGCTGCCGCCTCTCAGCCTAATATTTCACAGGGGGCTACAGGACAGACCTACAACCATCTCACTTGACTCAGGTATTCTCACTTGGCAAAACTGGGACCTGCAAGAATCTAAGGGCAGGGCCGGGCGTGGTGGCTCACGCCTGTAATCCTAGCTCTCTGGGAGGCCGA
>VBSM01002959.1:3544678-3556477 GCA_008086735.1 Cheirogaleus medius
AAAAGAATCTAAGGGCAATTGAATTAGCACCTTCTTAATTTCCTCTCTTTTTAAAGAAGGATTTTTTTCCCCCATATAGAAAATTTGTGTTTATGGGGAATCTTGGGATGGATATCGAAATGGGCTTGCCTTTACGGTCTGATAACATACTACTGTGACATGTGACCAGAAAGAAAAGGAGATGATCTAATGAGACCATCGCTGCGCTCAAAATGTAGTCTCATTATTTTGTAGACCGAATAATGGAATCCTTAAATTGGAGGGCCAGAAGAGGCCACACGAGGCCTTCTTTTCACAGAGGTGCCATCCCACCCTTGAGAGTTGAGGGGAAATGACCAAAAGCTCTTAACTAGTTAGAGGTAAAGGTGGGACTGGAATCTGAGTCTTTTGACTTCTCGTCAAATGAGTTATTCATTTCAGCAAGCTACCCCTGGTAGCTGGGTGGGTTGACTATGCTGTTGGAAAGTATTAGACTTCACAGTTAGGAAAGTCGAAAGATTTTCCTGTTCTAGCTCTTTCTGTGAGAGAGGATGAGTTTTAACAGCTACACAAAACACCCTATTTCTTTTAGCAAGCTCTGTGATGCAGGGGCTTGGCCATGCCTCCCAACGTGTCCGCATTTCCCTGGGAAGACATACAAGGAGCAGGAATCCAACGTACAAGGACACAGTGACCAGGAAAGAAGCAACAAGGGGGTGTGTGGGGGGGAAGAATTTCAGTGGCAGAAGGTTGAAAGCACTGAATACTGAGAAACTTCTTCCAACACAGTAATGTGGCACAGTCAGCTGTGAAATAGCTTCCTCTTTTGCTAACTTTCTTCTAGAGCTTCCTGGCAACAGGCTGGGAAATAACTTTCACAGTATTTCTCCAAAGACCTTCACATGTGTCACTGAGTAGACTGAAAGAGCTTTCTTAGAGATTGTCTAAGGAGAGTAGAAGAAGCCTGGGCAAACAAAGCAATGAAAAGCAAACTTCATTCATCCCTCAAGGTTTGCATTCATGTAAATTGTGCAAATTGTTCTGCACATGGAAAAACAAAACCAAATTCCTATTTTTAGAAAGGGAATATAATGCAAACACAATTGGAGTTCATTTAGCCTTCCAAATAGTGCCCAATAGTAGTTTCTAATAAAGTCATAGGCTAGCTTTTTTCTAATTATGTACACAATTGTGTTTGTGTACATGCAACTGTGTGCATGAGCACAGACACACTCACCACTTAATAGTCAAAAAGCAATCTAAAATGTTGGGGCAAGGAAAGATCCATTTTCCAGTTCAAGCCACCGATCTTAAAATTCACAGTTGGAAGAAATTCTGTTACACTTTTTTTTTTTTTAAATAAAAAAATTATGATTCTTCCTCTCAACCTAATGTAGAATTGCTTTACCCAGAAATGATCTTACGCTACACTAGAACTACTCAGTCAGCATCTTTAATTATCATTTCTCACAAGCCTCTAGGCCAGTGCTTCTGGAAGTTTAATGTGCATACGAATTGCGTAGTGATCTTATTAAAAATGCTAATTCTGATTCAGTAAGTCTGCGGTGGGCCCTGAGATTCTACCCTTCTTACAATTTCTAGGTGATGCCAAAACTTCCAGGCCACAGGACTAGTAAGATTCTAGACCAAGGCCACTTAACATTGCTCTCACCAGGGCAAAAAGTGGGCCACAGACAGTTCCGGCTGGGATGGTAGGCTTCTTCTATGAGCTACCATGCTCCCTGTGATCCTTCCCTCTTTCATATACTTCCTTCTCTACTACTTTTCTTCCTCGTCTGCTGAGTGCACTTGCAGTTACTAACCTAAAAGAGGCAGCCTGTTGCACAGGCTCAGCAAGAGGAGTATGCAAGCTTGGGTTTGAATTTCAGCAATACCATTTATGAACTGGTGATTTTCATCTCTGAGCTACGTCTGTAATATGGGGCTAAGATACCCACTGATGAGCTTGTTATTGTGGATAAATGAGAGAATGTACAGCACCCAGAACAGTGCCTCGCACACAGTAGTTCAACAAACATCAGCTCTCTCTCCTCTTTCCTTTAAAGTGTCATGCCCCAGATCAGTGCTTCACGTGTCGTCTCAGCAACACGGGCTTGAGGAGGACTTGGGGTTCATAACACCTAAAGCATGTCAATAAGCGTCTGCCTGTAACATTGCAAATTAGGAGGCAAAGCACAGTCTTCCTATCTTGGTAGAAAGTTGTAAAACCCTTATCTTGCCTCCTGTCTTCTGTCATCACTCCTAAATTGGCAACTTTTCGGCTTGTCAATGAATTAACTAACATGTTTGCACTGAGAACAAATTATGTACCAGATACTGACTCAAAGATCCAGATGAAGCCTCTAAGTGTAACCAGCTTCCAGATTAGCCACATTTGAAGTAGAAAAACGCTGGGTAATTAATCAGAACGTTGCATTTCCATTCTAATATTGCATGTTCTATACATGGGACCTTCATAGCAGCAAAGTCATGTCAATACGGAAGAGTTGGCTTAATGAAAATGAGTCCAACGTACCGGCAAAATAAATGGCGGTCCGCACATCGCAAGGCAGAGTTTTTATTCTTCTGTCCCTCCACTAGTCGCTGATGGAAAGATCTCTCTAGAATGCTTAAATTTCCCATCTCACCCCTGACGCTACATTCAGATGCAACCACTGTACCTGCCAACTTCCTCAAGTTGTTTTTCTTGTTGTAGAATTCAAAGTGAAGGTGACAGCAGAGAAGTCAAGACATTCACCTAGAAAAAGGTGATTCCCCACTTTTCAAAACTAGTCCAGTAAATGAAAAAAAGGTGAGACTTACAAATTGCATTAAAAAAAAAAATCTCTAGAAGAGGGTTTTCTGGCTAAATATGAATGAAAGATATCTGTCTGTGATTCAATCACATTCGATTGAATAATGGCCTTTTGCTAAGTTTGATGTTCCTGTCAAAACTGTCACCATGTTGCAAACCGACTTTAAAAAGATAACTAGAGCCAGAGTGGAACAGTGAGAACTTAATACGCAGAGCTCGGAGAGCAGGGATTCATCGAACCATCCACGCCTTGACCTCCGTCTAACCAAAGTGCAGAACTTGGCAGAAGGCGGAAGTCTTTAACATGTGGAGAAGGTCCTCCCAAAGGCACACCGAGACCGTGTGCCTTTCACTGATGAAAATCAGAAGGAACTGTACAAATATTTACCACAAGAAAATAATTCTCAAACCTGCAGAATCTCCACAATAGACACAGGGCTTTGTATCATTACTGAGGCAGTTTCTGTTAAGTGTAGACTCCAGAGCCACTCTGAAAGGGAAGTGCAGAGGTCAGAGTTCAAAGATTGACCTTTCTTGAGCTTTTTAAAAAATAATAATCAGCTCTGTGTGTGTGTGGCATTTCTAGGTGATGGTTAACAACTCAGTTAAAGCTGAAAAAAGACCTTATGAAAACTGCTCAGTTATGATTCAATGCTTTTCTTTGGTATTTGGATCTTTATAATCAACTTAACTATGAATTTGAAAATGGACTCAATATTACGCAGTACGAAAGAATTATTGATTTTCCTTAGGTTTGATAATGGCATTATTGTTATATAAAGATATATTAAAAAGATGTACATTGTAACACTTAGTACTGATATGACATGATGTCTGGGATTTCCATTAAAATGCTCCAGCAAAATTTAAAAACCTATGTATGCGCACTGGGCAAGGACCAGTAGGTAAAACAACGAAGATAAAATGTTGATGGCCATTGAAGCTGAATGATGGGTTCACTGGAGCATTGTGTTTTCTCTCAACTCTTGGGTATTTCTGGAAATTTTCACAGTAAAAGTTAAAAAATCCAACCCCAAATAAAAAGCACTAAAAATAGTTTACACAACAATACCGAGTTTTGCAGAGGAATGCAGGGAATAGGTGCACGAAAACCCAAGAGCAATAATTAATGGCCAATCTTATGTGCATTCCATTAAGCACAAGCAGCTGTCATAAACATCTTAATTTAAAGAGTTGGGGCTTGGGGAATCGTGGCACTGCAAAAAGCTACGTCCTGCTGCTGCTCCACGGAACTGGTACATATCAGACCCTTAAATTTTTAAACACGGCTTTCATGTTTTTGAGAGCTGAAAAAACCTTTGAAAAGTCAGCTTGTTAGGAAATTCACCTTGCAGACTCCTACTTCAAGGATTGGTTGGGGTGCTGGAGTCCTGGCAAAATTGATTTGGGGGTGGGGGTGGGGGTCCGCAGCTAGAATAAATGTGTTGTGTGCTTCAGAAGGAGCTCACCAGCTCTTAACGTGTGGGGCGTAGCCAGCTACGTTGCCGCAGCGCCTTTCAGTAATGCAAAATATACCACCTTGCCGGAGAGGCATTTCGAGTCTACAGAGCCCCACCTCCCAGCCCTTTATTGTTCCGTTGCTAGTCTCTGTCACAAAAATAAAAAGAGGCAGCATTTTGAAGAGAGAAGAAATGCTGAGCAGGAAGCAGGAGCCTAGAATTTCGTCCCTCTTACTGCTGCGTGTCAGTGCAAACCCTGGGCCAACGACCCTGCCCTGGGTGCTCCTTCTGTGACATGGGAACAACATCTCACACCCATGAAGGTCTCTTGAATCCCTTGTGGCCCAGTACACCTGAGTACACGGGCTGTGATTTGCACGAGAGCTCGTCCAATGCTGCCATCTGTCACCCCACTACCTGCATTCCTCTCCCCCAGGGCTGGATGGCACACAAGAGTCCTGTTTGGCTTGTAAAGTTGAATGTAAACAGAAAGGGGCAGAAGATAAAACACAATCTATGCTGAACATTTAAAAGCCCAGACTCTCCAATGAAAATATCTGGGTGGGCCCAGTCACCTTTCATCAATGGCAAGTGTGACAATCCCCAAGGGCGGCTGCCTTCCTTCTCGGTGACTCCCTTCCCCTTAGGAGCTCCACACTGACGCCTAAATAAGTGGGGTTCCGTGTATGGATGTCTCTCCATGAACTGAAGGACACCTGTGTGCAGGCTGGACTTGACAAGAAGTAAAGCTGTCTGGCAGCACAGAACAAGGCCTCCTATTAATTTCTTGAATCAATCTTGGCAATATTATTATCTGGTTCAGAAAAGAACAGCTCTTTGCTCGTAGCATCAGATTTGAACTTCTTTTTTTTTTTTTTTTTTTTTTTTTTTTGACATTCTCTATTGCCCGTAAGAATGACTAATAACCGTCGGCTGTAATTTCCCAGAGTTTGTGGGTATGACTTCTTCAGCTTTCCTTGCGTTTGAATTTGCCATATTTCGTCTGGGGGCTTGCTTAGGGCTTTCAAACACACAGTAACCAAAACCCCCGGCCAGCTCTCGGTTCAGCCGGGAGGACTTTATGGTACTCTTGAACTTACTACCTCCTGCCCCCACACCTGAGACTCTCCCCGAGCACCGCTTTCCCCACATCATCCACCATCAAACAAACAGAGAAACACAGAAACCTCAGTTCTCAACTGCAATCAATACGACTCCTTTCCTGGGGTAGCACTGCCTTCATTTTAAAGGTCACAGGATGAGTCAGGGCAGAAGAGAGAAACAGAGGCCACGGGTTCTTTGCCTCCGTGTCTCAGAGAGAGACCGGCTTATCCAAAAAAAATGACCTCATTAAGTTCTACTAATTGCTGGGGGGAGGACAGTCCAAATTAACTAAATTTCTGAATGATCAAAATACACTTTTGTTCTTTTACATACGGTCTCAAGAGCTAGACAAATAAATTTGCTGGGGTGTAAGTTCTGAGTCACAACTAGATAAGAGGAAATTGAAACCACAGTAGCCAAGCACCTCCCCAAGGAGAGCGAGCCTGGGCTTCCAGTGCAATAATATTCTTATTTATGTATTCTTATGCACATTATTTCAGTATATATTTACTGACTCATACAAACCAGATTTGTTGAGTACCACTAAGTAGAATTCGTCGTACAAAGTGCCGTGGGGAAGGGAGACATGGGTCCCCTCGAAGAAATTGGTAAATATAATAGCTATCTCTTGAGTGCTAGTAAACAAGTTGCTCTTCTAGTAAGAAAAAAAATAATGGCTAGAAATCTTATTTGCACTCTCCATATACCAGGCTATTTTAAAGAAACCAGCTATAGGAAAAACGTAATTATATATGAAGCATTTCTAAAACAGGTGAATCAAGGATCAGTCTTCTCTGATAAAGCAAAAGGCAAAACTTTGCAATCTGAGCAAAGATTATTTCTGCAAAGGGTCGTCTCCGGGTGCAGTGCCTGCTCCCCAGACAAAGCCCCCCTCTTTGGGGGCCATTCCTTATAGGATGGTGATTCATGTCACTGAAGGACTCGACACAGAAGGTGTGCAACCAGCTCCTTAGAAACACATCGATTGCTTAAACAAACGATGCCCATATTCATTTGCTTAGCAAATCACTTTGTCACGGATTTAGCTCAGCCGGAGTCTAAATGATTACAATTAGCAAAATTATCCCAATACCTTTTCTACTGAAAACCTATCAAAGAAATAACGTGAGCTCATGTTGTCATTATTTATGTCTTGTCTTTTCCCCACCTTGACTCCATCCTCTTCCCTTTCAGTTTGCCAAACACTATTTATTTTCTTAAGTTCTGAATTTCAAGAAAACTTCCATGTGTTATCAGCATATGGTACGTCATTAACATAAGTGCATGAAATTATCTACACATCATGAAAGAACTGAGCTTGTGCTCCAGGGAGCAAAATTGGAGAGGAAATAAAATCACAAAGCAAACCCAGCATAACCCATAAACTAAGGTGCAGCTAAAATAGTAATAAACCTCCCGTCACCTACAGCACCATTTCCTAGAACTTTTGTCTTTAGATAGGTACAAATAAACAGAGCATTTCTGTTCTACCTTATTGGTGTAGAGGACTTACCTGCAGCTCTCTGACCTCCTTCTGGCTCTGATTAACCCCTGAGGGACCTGGATCACCCACATGCAATAGGCTGATGATGACACCAGCAGAAGGCTGCCTTTCAGAAGAATCAGAGTTCCTGGCTCTCTCTTATCACCTCTCTGGCCTCCTGGACTCCACATTCTGCCCACCTAGGGATAGCATCTCCACTTGTTCTTCCCTGCTTCAGCTGGCCTCCCTGGACTTGCTGTTTTGGTCCCCTGAACCTGTGCTCCATGCCAGATCTCTCAAGCAAGGCTGGACTCTGGTCATTCCTGGCCAGCCTTGTCTTGTAGTCATCCAAGAAGAATGCTGGAAAGGAGGACCACACCCTCCGCCGATGGAGACCTTCTCATTCTGATGAACATTCCCAACATCGGACATGAGGGCCCTCCTTCCCATTTCTCATCCTTCCCTCTCTGTGTCTTGCAAACAACGAGATGGGAAGCCAAAGGGATTCTGCAGGTGAACATGTTGCACAGACATGTGCTGCCCTTTGAGTTGAACTTGTCACCAGATCTCTACAAAGATGGAACAAAACCAGCTTGCCAGAAGCCTTGGCTCTCTGGACTATCTGTCCTTAGGCTGCCTAGATCTTCAAGGGCATGCAGACAATTTAACTTTACTTTTTAATAATAATTCCTAAGAATTTTTCTTAGGACACAGAACTCCTTACCCAAGGAAGGAAGCCAAGGAAGATAATGCCAAGGCTAGATTTTATAAACAGCCTAACAATTACACATAAATAAATAGCTTAATATATAAAGTTTTCTTTCAGCAATAACAGGTGCCCTTAGTTTAGATGAGTATAGAGATTGAAAGGTTTGCTGAAAAGAGAGAAAAATAAAGACCATTTGTTACCTCAAAACTGGTTGAGATTGACAAA
This sequence comes from Cheirogaleus medius, assembly GCA_008086735.1. Taxonomy (NCBI): domain Eukaryota; kingdom Metazoa; phylum Chordata; class Mammalia; order Primates; family Cheirogaleidae; genus Cheirogaleus; species Cheirogaleus medius. The sequence continues at coordinate 3,552,454 of VBSM01002959.1, forward strand.
TGTGAACCCTATCAAACCATTCCCATGTGCACACAAAATGGCCATTTTCTTTGAAAATATGTGGGAAATTCCAGTTTCTTTGAAAGATTTCCCCCTCAGATCAGGTCAGGAGGGGGAAAAAGCATAGGAGAAGAAGGTATATTTGACTAATTGAGCAACTTCTCAGTGAAATGATTTGAAAAACAGAATCCCCCTAAATAAAATAAACAGCAGATTCTCAGCAAATAATCCTTCCTGGCGGTTTTCACACCAAAACAAATATGGGATAAACTTATGAGAGGTTTTCAGGGTCAGAGTTATGACACTAGTCAGGAGTTTCCACTACCCACAAGTCTGTCCATCCATCCCACCGTCCATGCATCCGTTCATCCATTCATTCATCCATTCAAACAGCAAACCAAGAAGTACTTACTGAGTGCTTCCTTTGTGCAAGATCCTGCTCTTGGGGCTTGGAGGCTACAAGAAGGACCAAGGCAAGCTCTCTGTCCACAAGGAGGGTGAGAAGAAGGAAAAAGTTTGGAGTATGGGCTCTCCTTAGCACACCAGAAATCAGATGGGTCTATCTATGCAGCACAACTAACTCTGGCATCCTCGCCCTTGTCTTAGAGAAATTATATACTTAAGGTAGAGGTGTTAATTCCCTTAAGGCTTAGCAAATGTAGCAAATCTGATAGCATGCAATTTGTATACTAACTTTACCTCTGGCTTCATTTTATTATTCCTACCTTTGTTTTCTTTCCACCCTGACTTATTGACTGAAGTTTTATCTTGTGTATTCTGTGTATTGTTATAAGCCACCTCAAATAAAGAGGAAATAAAGAGGTCTAAATTTTTAAAGGATAAACACAATGACCCTACTAGAACACATAATAACAGTAACAAAGACGGTTATCACAAGTAACTTTCATTGAGGGTTCGTATTTGTTGTATTTTCTCACTTATTCTTCACAAACATCTTCTGAGATTGGTACGGTCATTATCCCTACCATAGACAAGAAAAACGAAGCACAAGGAATTTATGAAACATACTCATCAGTGGCGGAACCAAACTTTGAATCTACAAACTTTGCCTGTGGTAGGGCTCCAGGTACCTGTGCTCTCCAGATCTCTTAATGGGACAGAAGCCCATTTCTTACTGGCCTGACTTGCTGGGCCTTCCCTTTTGTTTGACTTTAGGACCCTTATGCTGTGTCCTAACTAATCTTAGGGACATCCCTGAATATTGTGGCCGGGTTAATAGGAGCTCGTATAACTGAGTACTGTATCTCTGGAGGGTGAGCTCGGTAAGAAAAGGCTGTGTCCTATTCACTCTCAAGTTGTGAGTGCCTGGAAGCATAGATGAGCCATCGCAGGTGTTTAATAAAGGTTGGTGTGGGCTGACCGAATGAATGAGGCCCTGTCAGCTTCCTGTGAACACTGTGCCTGGGATCCTCCAGGGACCCTCCAGAGAGGCACTCCCAAGTCCTGGCTCCCTGCCCACCACAGTGGTCCCTTCACGATGGCTCTGCAGCTTCTCCTGCCTGTGTTTGGATAGTTCTACCTGTCTAGGTGATGCTTCTCAAATTAAACAACTATTAACCTGTGAATTGTAAAGCATATGCATTCAGGTTTTATCAAACAGAAAGAAAGCACATTTTACAAGGAAAAAAGGTCTTCTTGATGAGTGATTATAAAAGTGACTTGATTTCAGTCTGACTTACCATATTCAGAAGTGCCATATTCAAAATTGGAATGGGTACTTCTAATTATCTTATGAGTTCAAGCATTTCAATGTCTTCTTTTTCCCCAGTTCAGCTTAGCACACACAATGCCAGCACAAAACCCTCCCCTCTCTTTCCTGCTCTGACATGGTCTTTCTCCTCTTGTATTTTCTACGTTCTTATTGCCTGGGCTATTTACTTGACAATTAATCATGTGTAATTTAGTGATATGTGTCGTTGTGCCCAATTGTTATTTAATTCTTGTGTCGTTAGTTCACGGTACCCATGTTTCTGTCTCCCATGGAAATTTTTTGACAAGAGATCATTGTGGCTTGTGCCTCTTGGGATCCTTCATAAAGTCTAGTCACTCAAGCATTGGTTCCACGGTGGTTTGGGGAAAGGCTGTGGACTTTCATCAAAGACTATGTCTTTTAAGTAAACCTAATTTAAACGTTCTCCACTGGGTCATTCATAAGTGAAGTGGAGGGAGACCCTATAGAGCAGTCTCTGAGCAGAATACAGACATTCTGATCCTATGGGAATGGCAAGAAAGGCCTGAGTGAATGAATGGTGGGGTGGGGGTGGGGCACACGACATTTCTTGAACGGTCACATATGTTAGGCACTAGGCTAAATGTTTCACTTGATTTCATTTAATCATCTCAGCAACCCTCAGATGTTGACATCATGCTGCTACCCTTCTACCCATGAGTGAAATGAGGCTCAGAGAATTTATGCAACCCAGCCAAGACCCTAGAGCTAGTAGGCGATGGGGTTAGGGTGTCACTCCAGGTTTATCTGACTTCAGAATTATACTTTCTCCTCTATGCTGCTTTCGGAGTCACCTTCACTCTTAATGCGTGCACTGGCCAGCATTCTCCTCCAGGCTCAGAATGAAGGAAATAAAGGTTAACGAGAGGCTGAGCTGGTAAGTCTAATAAATGAACGGGTTCGGGACCAAGGGGAAGGAAAGTGGAAATGTCTAAGTTCCTGGTTGTCTTAGGACTGCAAAAACAAAGAAGGTAAATGGCTCTAAGCAGGTCACTAATGGCCAGTTTTGAGTACCTACTAGGCGCACGGGCGGTTGGCCCCAGCACAGAGCAGGCACAGAACTGGGTCAAGGTCATGTTACCCAGCCTGTGACTTCGGTGAAAGCCAGCCGGGGCCAGAAGGGCTCATTTCCCTCGCATTGCTGCGGGAAAGTCAGCATCCAATCATGTCTTGAAAGACCACACCAAGGTAGTCCCTCCTCCTTTCTCAGCGTGGGCCCCGCCTAGAGCCTCATCTGCACGTCAGTCCCACGGGGCTGCAGACGCGCCACCGTGTCTGGGGGCCCGCAGGTGCGCGGGGAGACGCAACCAGACTTCAGGCAAGCAGGGGGTTAATAGCTCATAAAATAAAACCCTCTAACACAAAAATGTTATTTTAATTGTATTACATTGAGGAGCCCTGAGGGTCGTGGGGTAGATAATCAAAAAGGACAAGGAGGAAATTAAAAAAGGGAAGAAGGCAATCAAAAAGGCCATTTAGGAGAGGCCCTTAATCCTCCATAGAAAGAACACTAATTATACTACAGAATCTCCTTATAATTAACCCTGATATAAAGTGTTTTTTGAGCAGTAATAACTTTCACATTCACAATCGTTTTTGATCGCAAACTCCCGTGAACGCCTCGCAAACAGCAGCTCTCACAGGTTGGCTGGTTCTCGTCCCCAGCGAGCCTGAAGATTATACCGCCGTTCCCAACCAAAAAGACAAATATTTCTGCCCTCAGCTAACTCCGTTGCTCCATTGAACTCGGCCCATCGTTTTTTGTTTTTATTTTTTTTTGGCAAGAATAGCCAGAAACTCAACCATACTTGTGCCTCCTTTGTAACTGCTTCCCTATGCCAGTTTTTAACCTCTACTATGACTTTGGAATATTGGATGGTTGCAAAACACACTGGATTCCCAACATACCTTCCTTGGTAGACGGACCCCTGCTTGGATTTACCTACACTCCCAGGCCACTGGGCACACATTGCTGTAATAGTTCTTAACGTTTCCAGACAAAAGCAAGGATTCAGACAGACTCTGCTTAAATCCCGTCCAAAATAAGAACCTGGCATTCCTCTGGCTGACAGCTGATCCCTTATGAACCAAAGCTCCGAATCGTCAACTAGAAAACTTCAGGCGCAAAACAGAACAGGGAAGGAATGCAGACGGTTATATATTTCAGGTGTCCGGGGTATTGCAGGAAGAAAGATGCAAAGGTAAAGCAAGTGGGACCCGTGTGCGAAGGGAGAAGGGCCTGGAACAGGTTGTTTAGGACTTTTTTTTTTTTTT
>VBSM01002959.1:3556577-3571346 GCA_008086735.1 Cheirogaleus medius
TTTTTTTTTTTTTTTTTTGCTTTTTAAACTAGAATCAATAACCAAGAGACAAACACTCTCTTACTATTCAACAATGCTAAGTAAGGATCTGCAATACGCTCACCGCCCTCAGACCCAGGCAATTCAGAGTATGGAGTGCCTGTGCAGGAACTAGGTTGCCCCTACTCAATTATCAATTTGGTTGAACAGCAAGTTATAGCTCATTAACCCAAACATAGGACTTTGGTTTATTTCCACTTTAAAATTCCACTACTAAATCAATCATCATTCTCCTCGCCCAAAATACTTACAAAGACACACAATTCACTTGTAACGTTGAACAAACAGATTAAAAGTGAAGCATAGGCTATGAGCCTCCACTCTTAAAATTCTGCAAGTCAAATGCACTTACAAGTAAAATACAGTAACGAGATCTGCGATAACATCCCTGATCCGTCCATTAATGCAACAAGTATGTGCCAAGTGCTATTCATGTCTCATCAATACCTAAAGATGAGGCAGGCACAGATCCTGCCCTCAAAAAACTTAGAGTGTAGTAGGGGAGGTAACTCACATTTATAAATAATTAAACTTCAAGTCAGAGTGTGAAAAGTACCATAAGAGAGATGAAGACTTTAAAAAAAAAAACTTTATAAAGTGATAAAGCTATAATATAAATGTAAGATATTATTTATCTGTTCTGGCAGAGGTCCCCCCTGGAGTTATGCCATTGGAAGGGACAGCTAGCACTGTTATCTCCATAGACGGGATATTTACAACTCCCTTTGGTGGGGTTTTTATTCTAGGTTTAGTTACTATTAGCAGAACAAGGAGCTGGAAGCCAGTAGGAAGAGGTGAAGCTGATATTGATCTTTATCTCCTATTTTTTGGTGTTCCCTGCTTTGAGATGCAGGCCCCCGCCCTGGGCTCCCACTCACGTTCCTCCACCCCACCCCGTACTCTGGATGCCCCCCACCTCTGTCCTGCACCATGACAGTTCCATTACCAAAGAGCCCCATGAACCACACTGAAGAGGACAGCACACGAACCGGAAAGGCTCAATCTCTACCACTTTCCTTACCCCAGCTTCCAACAATTTATATTTTAACAGGGTCTTTTGGGGATGAGTCTTTAACCAAAAGAAACTCCATATTAGGAGAGTTGAAGAGAATGGAGGGAGGAATCCTGGGTTTTAGTCCCACATTAGTCACTCACTCTAGTAACCTTGGACAAATCCATTTATGTATCTGAGCCTCCATTTTCTTCATTGTTAAAGTTCAACAATAGAGGACTCCCGGTGTTGTATGTAATTTGCAATACGAAGCTCTCTTGAGTTATACAAATACATTTGAATACAATCATGAGTGAGGATTTTAGTGATCTTTTTGACAGGAACCTTGTCTCTAGGACCTTGGGTAGGGTAAGTTTGGGTAGGGTAGGTTTGGGTTAGGGTAGGTTTGGGTTAGGGTAGGTTTGGGTAGGGTAAGTTTGGGTAGGGTAGGTTTGGGTAGGGAAGGTTTGGGTAGGGTAAATTTGGGTAGGGTAGGTTTGTCCTGAGGCAAGAACTGAGCCAATAAATGACATCTCATGCATCTCAATTGGATTGTGATCGTTTATGCAGTTGCTAGTTCATTTGTTCCTCTGTGCATTAAACCTAAAATGTAAAGCCTAATCCAACTTATGTTTTATATAGTCAGAGTTAGAGATAGTATTTTCTATATAACATCTTCCCTCTCTGTTTTAAGGCTAGTTGCTGACAATAGATTTAGTTTCAACATCAAAAAAATTGCTAGATTCCCTCTTTTCTGGTTCTATTTCTGGAAATAGCAACACTAGCAGCACTGAATCAAAGTGGTCCTTGTCGTGGACTGTCCTCTTTACATCTCTCTCTTGTCATACTAGAGCAAATAAAACCACAAACAAGAGTGAACAGCTAATGTCTGGGAAGCAATTGTAAAAAGTAGACCTTAGTATCACTTTTAAATAGCTGACAGATCCCTGTGAGGCTCCTCTTGCCTTCCTTCAGTTGACCACAAGAGAGGACCTCGAGTAGATGGTGCTAGAAGGTCTTCCCCTAGAAGGGAAGTGGCTTTCCTCCCACATTTTATGTATTTGCACGGGACCTTCGGAGATGACTATTAGCAGCTGGAAACTTTGGGTTATCAAGGACTGTAGGAAATGTCATTCTTCTCACTCCGAATAACTGAATTTGGTCCAATGGTCTTAATCTTTTATGGCCTGATTTCTTTTGTTGTTGTTGTCTTCCAATGAATTTCAACCATCCTTTCTTTAAACTACAGGAGTAATGCATGCTGGCTATAAGACATCTAAGAAATACAGTAGAATGAAGAATACAAACCAGGAGACCACTTTCACTTCCCCCACACCCCCAACCCTGCTCCTCTTTTCTAAGGTCAAACTTTTAAATATTACTTCTTCTAGGCTACTTTGTGTGCTGTAAACATATGCTTAAACACAGATGCATGTATGTGTGTGCTCACTTATGTTTTTCTTGGCACATTATTCTGTGATTGTTTTATTTTACTTAATACTATATTATAAATTGGATTCCAAGTCAATATATTTACATTTGTGTCACTTTCTAACTACTGTATAGTATTATATAGCATAAATAGAAAGATGCATTACAATCTGAATTTTTTATGTCTCAATAAAATCTCAGTGAGCTACTCATATAGAAAAGGAATGCTTCTTTTGACAGAAATAATAGTATTTTCATTACTTCTTGATAATAATCTGGCATATATTGAGGCTAACCCAGTAAGCAGGGAAACAGTCCAGCATTTTTAACCCAAGAAGCTTGAGACCCTGATGAGCTACATGGGGCAAACAGCCATCAGTGATGGTGCATAAGGTATCAAGAAAAGGGCTGTGCCCCAAATCTCCAAACGACACACCTGAATTTCACCAATAGAAATTCATTCCTTTGGTCTAAACACAGCCAATGCTAAGCATTCTCTTTAAAAATGCATGTGTATTAGGAATAAGCAATGACTTAATTTGTTGGATGCTTTTCTTTCTAGAGAGCTAGATTCAATCTGAGAACACTGTTTCTGGTGAGAAAGGATTCTAAAACTAGGGAGGGGGAGACTCAAGATAGAGGAGATGTGCTGAGAGAAGAAAAAAAAAAAATAAAAACAGCAAGGGTTCCAAATCAGCTAAAGGATCCATCACCTACCTAAGAATGGCCCCAACAGCTAAGAGCAAAAGTGAAGTTATTCAGGAGAATAAAATTAGACTTTTTAAAAAGGTGGATGGTTTCTTTGGATGACTAGAACAGAGGAAGCAAGTAGAGCATGCACACCAACACCTCCACTCCTTGTTTACAGCAGACATCACTAATCTAGCATGACATTCTTCCCTGTAGAACCAGGACCCGGACTCAGATTTCTTTTGGACTCAGCACTCTAGGCAGCCACTGTCAATTGACGATAGTTAGTGCCCCAAATGAAATCCAGTTTGTCATTCTGTCATGGGAGTCATCATCTCCATTATTATTAATACCGACCACGAGTTTCAATTTCACAAGGAGACATGAATGGCATGAGCTTAGAGTTGCAGTCGGGATTCTTTTTTAGCCAAGTGTCTGTAGAAAATGACATGTCCCGGAGAAAACAGGAGGTCTCTCTTAGCTGATCAGTCAGGACCCTTCCACCCCAGATTGGAAGCCCCGTGCAGGAAAAGACTTTCTTCCCCTAGAGCCCAAGATAGCATCCAACCTGTAGCAGAGGCCCCGCTGAATTGTCAACTAAATCAACTGTACAATGGGATCAGATACATCTCTAGCAGACATTCAGTATACAGAGTTTTTATGAATTTAAAAAAGACATTGCCTTAAAACATCTTGTTTTGATAGTGCAGTCTCTGCATATGTACTCCCAAATTAGATTATTTTTAAAAGGACCTATTATCTAAAAATACAACGTAATATTTTAAAATACAGTAACCATCAAGGAAAACAGAGATTGAATGTAACAGGAAGAGGATGTGAGTGTCAAAGTGATGGGTTATATAAGAGGGAGAGGTAGGTGAGGGTGAGCCAGCGCCTTCCAGACTCCCGGGAGGCAGCAAAGTCTGGGTGCCCGTGCAGAAGTCAGGCCAAAGCTTTGCAGCCAGCAGCCTACTTCCCGAGCCCAGGGCACACTGAATAACCTACCGCCACGTTTCAGGAAGCTTGCTTGGACTTTCAGTATAGAAGTTGTGCTCGTCAAAAAAATTAAGCAAATTGAGTTAGAAAGCCTTAACCTGATTTGGCCAGCTTAGTTCAACTGTGTCAGAGGGAGGTTGAACAAGCCCTTCCAGCTTGCCTGAGATATGCTAATCACTCTCATTCTCTCTCTCTCTTACTCATACACACATACACATACATACACATACACTTACATACTTGCACATACCATGCCCTTACATACACTTTACGCAAGAACACTTAAACCCACCGATAATCACACCAACACCCACATACACTTACACACTCACATACTGTTATACACCTACACCTACACACACTCACATTCACACACACCCCTAGACACACATCGTGTTACTAGCCCCCAGAGAAGCAGACTCAAATATTGCTCTCTCCCCCATCGCACTATTTTCCTTCTAAACAAAAACTACTCTTTTTTGATGGAAATCTCTTCCTAAAGGGACACTTATAAACATCAGGCCTTGGGGACTGTGTGGAAAATAAGCACACACTTGCTCTGTGGCCGGCCCCTTTACTGCTGAGATGGTGTTAGCCTGTCCTCTGGAGGAATTCTGGCTCAGAACTTTGATATGTAGGAGACTCAGTTATGCTTCTTATGAGTTCCCTACATTTGGAAATGGAGCTAAATAAGGAAATGCATTAGTCAATGTCCTTCTCAATCTCCTCCCCTACTCACATTTCAATCATTTCCCCCACTGCTTTCTTGGGGAGATTTCTTTGAATTAGTGAAACTACCAACGGTAGCAACCACAAACAGGGTGCCCAATAATGGGGAAGAGGACAAGGGAGGAAACAAATGCTAAACTTAGACATGGATATGATCAATATATGGTTCAGGCTCCATGAGCAGGTAAGGACCCTTGTGTGGGTCAAGCCAATTCACTTAATGCTGAACTCTACACTGTTATTGTGAGATTTGAAGAAAAGAACACATTTTGATACAGGAGATCTTTAGACTTTAAGGAAAATGTAAATATTAATGTTGTCCATATTTGCTGATTACAGAGAGTTTTCCCCAAGAATGAGTATGAAGGAAGTTGGTCTAAACATTAAACTCTATGATCCTACATAAGCAGTGATGGCAGAGATATGCAAAGTCACCTTATGGAACTTTCTGGAAGGCAAAATTTGACCGCAACCTACCCAAATTTACCAATACATGAAAAGAGGGTATGATAATCAAGTCTGGCCATGGAAGTAGAGAGAAAGGAGGTTATAGAGACAAACATGGGCAATACCCTGCTAGGGATAGTTCAGGCCTAAAGACCCCATCCATTGTTTCCAGTGGCTGGGAAGTTGAGTTGCTGACTTACCTGTATCCAGCTATCTATCTGTACACAGGGGAGGGGTTGGAGTAGGGAGAGAGAGGAAGAGAGAGGGGGTTGAGATGGGAACATGGAAGGAAAGAAGAGAAAAAGGAGGAGAGCAGAGGGAAAGGAGAGAGACAGAGTCAGATGGAGATGGGAGATGTGACTCTGTTAATCCTTCAGCCAGCCTGTTGAGCCTCTCAGAAGATGACATCTCTCTGTGCTCAGCATGATTTTTAGTGTTTAATTACAGCTAGTGTTCATTCAACGTGAACTGTAAACCAGTGTTCTCCAAGTGTGGTCCTTGGGCAAGCAGCACCAGCATCACCCAGGAACTCATCAGAAATGCAGATTTGGGCCCCACCCCAGTCCTACTGAGTCAGAAACTCTGGAGGTGGCACCCAGCACTTTGTGTTTTAACATGCTCTCTCAGTAATTCTGATGCATGATAAAGTCTGAGAACCACTGCCCCAAACACAAGCCAACTACCACATCTGCAGAGAAACAGCTAGGGAAAGCTCTCTTTAAAAATAAACATAGGAACATTCTGGTTTTATATTAATATGTTGGTTTTGGGAGCTCTTGGGATTTGAGTCTGTCCTCATATCTCTGAACATTGCAAAGACAAGTTTTTGAGTCTGTGGGGCTGAAAGCTGGTCTCTGCCAACAGGAGAAAGTCACCCAGGTAATGGCCCACTGTTAGTTAGGCTTCTTGGGACCCCTGCCCTCTCCATGTGCTGGGTGGGTCCTCCTCCACTTTCAGATACTTACAGAAGAGCAGGTATCCTTGTTTTGAGATAGAGATCTACACCTTGTTTGCATATTGCAGAAAGGTCTAATACACTCTTCCAAAAGACTATTCAGCACTGCATACAATGTGATGGTAATCATGTAGATTCTTTGAGGTGACAGATAGAGCTAGAAATCTCTGTGATACTTTTAGCAGTGGCTAACTAAATTATTTTCTTATATTCCAATACATCATTCTGGTGTTTGTTTCTATCCTGCTTTTATTGTTTCATTTTCTCTGCTCTCAAACTCAGATTTGACTTGCAGACAACTGTGGGCAGCACAGTTGGGTATAAAAGAGTTATTTAATGGTGTTATTTAAAGTGTCCACCTTAGCCATGCAGTTTACAAAAGCAAATCTCTGTGAGGTACAAAGCATCAGAGAGCAAAACAACAGTCACTGACATCTTTTCAGAGGAGAAAAGGAAGCTGAGTCACTGAGCCTGCAATTTAAGAGAAGGCAAATATATCACAGAACAAAGAATAAACCTCCACCCTGGGTCACAGGACATCTGCCTCAGAGATGTTCACCAACACAGAAAGATTTGTTGCTTATGATAAAAGACATCTGTAACAAGACATGCTGAACAAAGCATCATCTGACCCCTAACTAAACATAGCTGCTTTATAAAAGGTTGTTTTTTATATAATATTGCCAAACACTATTTCTGTAGCTCTTTTAAGAAGAGAGAGACCAGCAAGTCTTATTAAATCTGTGGCAGACATCATTCTAATTTGTGCCCGGGAAAGCATATGACACCTACATCCTACCTACCTAATTTGCTACTTAGGGATAGAAGCTAATGCTATTTAATAAAATAAAATCATTTGCACTACTGAGCACCTATCACCTTTAGAATCGTGCTAAGCATCCTAAGGAGAAACAAAATAAAACAAAACAAAACAGGTACCACTTTGGCCTCCAGAAGAGACAAAATAAATAGAAGTTCAGTTTCAGAATATTTGTGTTTAGAGAAGTGAATTGGAATGTGGCAGGAGAAGCCTTCATAGAAGAGACGAGCTTTGCTCAGTGGGTACAATTTCACAAGGCAGTTTGGCAGGAAATTCAAACAAAACAGCACGATGGATTCAAAGCTCAGTACTTTTGAAGATAAAATTCAATCCCCCACTTCCATTTGGGAGGAAATATTAGGAAGCCGCAAAGTGTCACCAGCAGGAAGGTTTGATTCACCGTCAGAGATAGACATATTGACTTGACTGTCCCAGCCCAATTTAATCCTCCATCCACAATTCTAAACACATAGTAGATTAGACGTATCCATGCCCTGCACAACAGGGTATTATCTATCACATTTCAGCTGTCACCTGAATATTAGGAGTAATTATCTCTCTTACCTGTCACCTCTGAGGAGTCATCTAGGGATCAAGCAGATGCCATCAGAAGCCAGGACTGAGTCTGGGGAGTTGTACAGGTCATGGGGGTGGGCAGTTTGCATGGGGATGTCAGCTCCCTGCTGGCTAAGAGTAGGACCCAGACTCAATCTTCTGCTTTCTTTTTTTCTGGTCCCAAAGTATCCTGGAGTAGTACTTTCTGGTTGGGCTCTGAGTTTCAACCGTGGCAATCTCATTTGGTATAGGGACCTAAGGCAGATAGCAGAGGTGCTAGCAGCATGACAGGAGGCTACTGTTATTAAGGAAACATCTCAAAATATAACCTCATCTGTCTCCTTCTTCCAGCTATCAATAATCAGAGGGGCCCTTCAGCTTTCAGTGATACTAGAGAAAGGACGCCTGCACCCAGAGGAAAACCTTTGCAGAGGCCAGCATTCAGTTGAAGACTTTTGGCTTTGGTTTCTCAGTTCATGAACTCTGATCTGATCTTCTCTGATTTGAACAAACTATGATCTGATATTCTGGGGTTTTTTTTCCCACTTGAAAGATAATTGCACTGGAAGTATGGTGATTTCCAGAGCATCTTAGAGCATCTGTTTTTGCGGCCCTGTCTGCCATGTATCATATGGTTCGTGGGCCTGCCACACTCTCCCCCACTGGGTCATTGTCTGCTCTGGATGGGTCGCCTCAGCATTCTCCACCTGGCCCAGCACAAAACGTGCAGCAGGAAAGCATTCGATAAATACAGCGTGGCTGAAAGGACACAGCAGCAAGAATGCAGGTTCTTTCCACTTTCCCACTGCTCAGAAGACAGAAGACTGAGGTCTTGCTAAACTTTTAGTAACCACTCCTTACCTCCCCCTGCCACTGTGCCCTTTCTCAGATGCCGCCTGTGCAGCTGTCCCTAAATGCCTCAGCATCCAACTGTTCTTCCAGACCTGAACCCCTGCAGTGCCTTCATCCTGGACCATCCTGCTACAACCATTGCATATCTACACATCACTAGAGGGGACACGAGGGGGGTAATTAGGGAAGGTATCAGTTCACATGGAATGGGAGCAGGGAGCAGTCATGCTGATTGTATCGTCATTGCTGCTACTTGGTCTTGCAGCCCAACTCCATACAAAAAGTGATGGGGTCTAGTCCTACCTGTTTCCAAGAAAGTTGGTTCTATAATGTCAGGCAGCCCATTCCTATGTCTACAATTCATTATGTCCCCTCGTAATGGTGGGTTGGTGCTCTCTTCCACCTATTAGCAATAAAGACCAACTGAAGGGTGACATCTAGACCAGAGGTTCTCAGAGTGTGGCCCCAGACCAGCAGCATGGGTAGTACCTGGGAACTAGGTTAGACATGCTGATTCTCAGGCCCCATCCCAGACCTACTGAATCAGAGACTCTGGGGCTGGGCCTGGCAATCTGCTCTTAACAAGCCCTCTAGGGGATTCTGATGCTCACTGTAGTTTGAGGACCACTGGTTTCTAGAATGGGAGCTGTGAGGGTCATGTGTACATGTCAGTTGTCAGTTTACAATCACCTGTTTGCTTGACCTAGGTTTCCTCTGTACACTGATGCTTGCCAGGAAGAGCTATTCACTTGGATTCCATAGTTTGTGTATACTGTCACCTGGGGAGGACAGGATGCAATCTTCACAGGCCACCGGGCTCCTGGAAGCTCAGGATATTTGACTTTTAAGAACTACATACAAGATCCTAATTAATGAATTTGTCGAGAGCTGCTGTTCCCTTTTGTGAGGATTCTAGCAGAGACTTCAGTGACAGCTGTCCACTGTTATGGATTTTAACCGGGTAATTAATAAGATAACAGTTACAAGTGCAAGTTAAGTGCATATTATTTCTACTGGATTGGGTCATAAATAAGTCATATAGCTTTTGAAAGTGAATGGAAAGAGACAGTTGAAAAGAAGAGACCTATTGGGAGCTGAAGGAGGGAGCCCAGACTTCATTTTAAGCTCTACCTTCTCCTTTTAGTGGAGCAAGCAGTTCCACCAGGGATAAGCTGAGACGGTGGTGGATCCTGTTTTACTTTGTGCTTCAGCTATACCCAGGCATTGTCGAGACTATCCTTACAGACATTAAAAGCAGAAACTACTCTTCCATGCACAGAGGTAAGGGGGAAGGATGAACGTTGGCAAAACTGGAGGAATATTTCGCAACACGATTACACAAACTATCCGATGCTTTGTCTTTTTCTAGTGACCTGGGTTAACTCCTGCCCCAATCTCAAATTCCAGGGGCGCTCTAGGATTGAGAGAGCTCTCACCTGTGCTGAATCAATTCGGTGCCTTGGAGGCGCATCTCGTATTCTGTGGGCCCTGGGCACTGTAGCCTTCACAAGCCCTTTCCTCCATAAGCAAAAAAGTAAATAAAAATCACATTTTATGACTGCATTGGTATAAAGACAAATATGATCCAGGCTGGCTTTCATTATTCTATATTCATTATTATCATATTCATTTTTCCTCCTGATTTGAAAAGAGATTAAAATCAAAATAGTGTATTGGGTCTCTAGAAGTGCAGCAGGCCTGTAGCAGTGTCCTGAGGCTGCTGTGACAAAGCACTGTGAACCAGGTGTGGTCTACAACAGAAACATATTGTCTCGCAGATCTGGAGGATGGAAGTTCAAGATCAAGTTGTTGGCAGGGCTATGTTCCCTGTGAAGGTGCTAGGAAGGATGTGTTCCAGGCCTCTGTCCTGGCTTCTAGAAGTTCTTTGTCTAGTGGCCGCATGAGTCTAACCTTCACACGGCATTCTCCCTGTGTGTATGTGTCTGTCTTCACATCTCCCCTCTCTATAAGGACACCGGTCATGTCACATTAAGGGGGCACCCTACTGCAGGATGACCTCATTTTAACTTAATTAATTACTCTGAATGGCCTTATTTTCAAATAAGGTCACATTCTGAGGTACTGGGGATTAGGAATTTTGGACGGGGGACATAGTTCAACCCACGGCAGGGCGACAGGCCCTGTGTCTAAAGGGTAAGTTACCTCTGCAAGGCCTTCTCTAGGGCTCTGAAGGCGAGACGGAAGTCTGGAGTCTTCAGTAGCATCAGAAATGCAATAAAGGCCTGGGGGTACAGACATGGTCTCTGTCGCCAGGGCTAGAGTGCAGTGGGGCTCACTGCAGCCTCGAACTCCTGGGCTCAAGAGATCCTCCTACCTCAGCCTCCCCCTCACCCCTGGTAGCTGGGACTACAGGCATGTACCACCACCACGCTCGGCTAATTTTTAAATATTTTGTACAGACAAGGTCTTGTTATGTTGCCCAGGCTGGTCTCCAACTCCTGGACCCAAGCAACCCCCCCACCTTTGGCCTCCCAAAGTGCTGGGATTATAGGTGTGAGCCACTGCGCCTGGTTTTGTTTCGTTTTTAAAGGATTTGTTTTCAGAATTCACACACTTCAAGGAAGATTTTGTGTTGGGTTATCACCCCCCACCCCCATTGAGTCGGGTCACACAATTCTCGATGCCCCATGTCATACGAGTCCACATCTCGCCTTGGGGACCACCCAGGCTCCCACTCAGGAGCAGACCTTCCCCCACCCTGAGGTTTTCATCCTGCGCGTTCACCACTTCTCTCTTGGAACCGAGCCCTCCTAGGAATGGAGGAGGGAAACAATTCCATTTTGTTTTTAAAAAACGATCTGATTTCCACAGAGCCAATGTCCTTTTCCCCATCTTAACTTTTTTCCTTCCCCTGCAAGAAACAGTCAACTTGCCCGCAGGTCTTAACTGATGATCCAAAACCGAGGAGGAAGAAAGAGGGGCCCCATCGAAAGAAAGAGGTTTGTCCATCTCCCCTGCACACCAGCCTCCCTTCTCCTCGCCTGACTCCTCTGCTATTGGAAAGGAGAGAAAGAGAGTGAGGGAAACTGGAAAGGATACCTGAGATTATCACTCTCTTTTCTGCTTCAATTTTTTTTAAAGTTACTATCAGTCTCTTGCAAAAAAGGCCTTTGAATTCTTTCTCAGTCGTGGCTCAATGGCTTAATTCCCAAAGGGGTCTATAAACCCAAACAACGCGTAGGCTACCCTCCCCGTGATCGCTTCCCCCCCATTCAGAAGAAAAACCACCTCTCACAAAAGCAGCCAAATAAAGCGGCTCAGCCCGAGGGGGCCCATGAAGTGGGAGCTGAAACAGTACATGAACTTTGCCTGTCCATTTACATTGCAAAAGCCCCGGCTTATTTGCAGACGCACAATTGGGTCTGGCAGAACCATTCACAGCTCTGGATGTGAACTAGAGCCTGGGACATGAAAGGCACCCACGACAATGGCAGTGAGGCTGTGTCGAGAGCCAGCCAAACTGTCTCCCTGTGACGGTTCTCTCCGAGCAGGCAGGGGTAAATAACAGTAATTGCTTTGAGGGTGTGCGTGCCAAGAAAATAAGTGCTTGATGTTTACGTGGAGGAGCAGTCGAAACCACCCCAGGAGGCTTTTTCTCTCCGCACAAATTATAATAAAATAATGGCAGTGGCACTCTGAGCCGCGAGTCTCTTAGGCTTTTGTTAACTTAAAATAAAAAGTGACATTGCTAGGAACACACGCAAGACGAAATGATGTTATTTCTTTTAAGTGTTCGACTCTTAACTGTGTATCACAGCCCTGGTGGGCTGTGACCAAGGAGCGAGCAGAATGTTGCTGGTTGGACTCCCCTACCCTCAAAGGGTGAGCTGGTTTACCTACCAGACTCCCCAAAAAGGTTGAGCAAACCCTGGCTGAGAAAGCAGCCGTGGTACTTCTTCAGGCTACATAGCTGGTTTATCTGTGTTTCCCGCCTGGTGTTCAGCAAGTGCAAAATAGGAGCTCCAGGCATTCTGTTTGGGTGGTGGAAGCAGTGGGGTTTGGAATGAAGGAACGGTCCACGCTCCAGGTCAGTACACGATACGCCACTCGAGGGATCCCCAAATCCTCTCCAAATGCCTCGGTCGACTAATCTCACGACACTGACCATTAGCAAAGCATGTGGGACAGGAAGAGGAAGTTCAGTGAACCAATGACTCAAATTCAGTTCCCAGCCAGATACTTCACATTGCACAGAGGACAGTGCCCTCAAGAACAGTGGCTTCTGCTTAATGCGCCCTGGAGGCTTTCTTTACATTGGAGGGGCTGCACACTCAGGCTTTTCCCTCCCTGGAAGGGGAAAGAACGTTTACCCTTCGTTCATATGATCCCTGAAAATATGGGATTCAACGGGCCATGGGCTTCAGGGGTTCTTTCTTGAGGCTGTAATAACCAAGATCAGGGCAAGTGAGATGGGTCAATGCTTCCTTAGGTGACAGTCTCCAGAGAGTAGAATAAGGCAGAGGGTAGGGCCAGGCTGGCTGAAAATTCTCATCGATACTGCTCAGAGGGGCATATTCCAGGGCAGACATTGCTGTGGGTTCTCCCCTGCGTGGGCTTGGAATTACAGAGGTTTACACCTGGGGCGTAAGTAAATGCCCCATAATTCCCAACGGCAGGTCTGGTACCCCAACCTTACTGCGGAGACCTCACAGCCTCATTGGCCTACTGGATGGTGGGGAATTGGCCACGGAGGCCCTCTCCCTGGAATTTCATCTTGAGAGCCTCAGGGGCTTCCCTGTCTCCACCTTTTCATTATCCAAGTGGGAGGCCTTGGCAACCTTGTCTTCTCCCCCCACTTTCCATGTGGCCACAGCTGACCTCCCCATCTGCCTCAGGCCAACTGTGCGAATCTCCCTGGGAACCGACACGCCACTCCTTGCCAAGCTTTCTCCGGACGGTGCCTGCGAGGCCCTCCCCTCCCAGGCGAACAAAAGTTCCTCTCATAGCATTTATGTAACTTCTGCGATACGGCCTCCTCCAGGAAGCCATTCCAGATTGATAAGAGAGAAAAGGAAATGATTCCTATGGCCCCAACTGGATACATATATAGCAGAAATCTATGCAGAAGAATGTGGAACTCACACAAACCCTACTACGCAGAGGAAACTTTTAAAAAAATTACTTTTTAATCGTTGGGAAAATTGTATATATTTATGGTGTACAACATGTTTCGATATATTAATATGTATACCTGGTGGATGGCTAAAGCAAACCAAGCTATTTAACATATGCACTATCTCATATGCTTATCATTTTTGTGGCAAGAACTTAAAATCTACTTTCATGGCAATTTTTAAGTATACAATACATTGTTATTAACTGTAGTCACTATGATGTATGACAGATGTCTTGAGTTTATTCTTTCCCTCTAACACAAATTTTGTGTCCTTTGACCTGGCATCTCCCCAATCATCCTCCCCCACCCCCAGCCTCCAGTAACACCATTTTACTCTTTGCTTCTATTACTTTGACTTCTTCAGATTTCTCATATGAGTGAAATCATGCAGTATTTGTCTTTCTGTGCCTGGTTTATTTCATGTAACATAATGTCCTCCAGGTTCCTCAATGTTATCACAAATGACAGGATTTCCTTCCTTTTTAGGGCTGAATAGCATCGATGATGTGCATAGACCATGTTTTCTTTACCCATTCATCCATCGATGGGCACTGAGGTTGACTGCGTATCTTGGCTACTGTGAACAGAGCTGCAAGGAACGTGGGTGTGCAGACACACAGAAACAACTTTACGATACGCATCTGTATGTAAATGCATCCCCTCCCGACTGATACTGCCTAATTAAACTGATGGTGATTTCCTAATTTCCATAGCAAACAATGAGTAGCTGCTCACTGATTGGTCCTGTTTACCTGTCTGCCATGAAAGGGTCATTTTTACGCATAAGCTGGACTAAGGGTATCGTAAGAAAACAGTGAAGCGAAGCAGCGCATTACTTGAAGTGGAAGATGAGTGAAGTCCAATCCCCTCATCACTTTGCTAGGGACACAGGCGAGTCTAATAAAGGCGGAAACGTAAGTTTGAGTAAAAGAGTGACTGAGGCTGACAAAAGAAGTATAGACCAGGCACCGTGAGTGGGTCTGCCAATCTCTCTGTCCATCTCCAGACACTATGGGTCTGATTCTAAGCCCAAATTTAGTGTGAGGCTCTGCCGGGCCTTGGCATGCATGGTCGGTCTTGGTGTGAAGGTTTGAAGCCATCGTTTCTACGTCATACGCATGTGAGAA
>VBSM01002959.1:3571446-3680629 GCA_008086735.1 Cheirogaleus medius
AAAGCAGTTGTCATATTGTGGTGCGTGGAGTTGGCAGAGGTAGATGGATAAAGAGATTTTTCAGAGAATCTGCTGGACACTGTGGATGGAACCTCTTCTTTAGCATTTTCTGAAAGACTATAAGAAAGATGTTAAGTTGCTTTTAAATTCTTTTTGGAAATCAATGTGTGCTTCTTTGGAAATGACACTGTGCTGACCCCAGGGACACGAGGCAGCTCCATTTTATACAAGTTAGGTAGAAGGACCTGAGTGGTTTGCTTTGGGCTTTCAGTTTCTAGAGGGTGGGGACCCATATCCATGCAGCTGGTCCAGCTATCTGCCGGGAGGCATCTTGTCACAGTTACAGATGCTCTGAAGGAGGAACCTGAAGACCTGCTTCTCTCTCTTGCCAGCTGTGTGGCCCAGGGAATGTCACCCATCCTCTCTGGGCTCAGTGTCTGCCTAAGTAAAGGAGAGGCGAGGACATGATAACTCTCTGCACTTGGACTTCGGTGGGGATCAAGTAAGATGAGTGCACACGAACCTGCTTGGTGAACTGGGAAGAACCACCAAAATCATTCCTTAGTATGGCCTCTTGTAAGCATGACAGTCAGCAACTAACTGTCCCCGATGGCAGCGATGGTGGCTGGGAAGGCTCCAAGATTGTTTCTGCCCAGGGCTATTAGCGATTCTTCTCTACCCTTCCTGGTATCTTGGGAGCCAGCGGGGAATAAACCCAGTCCCCGGAAACCTACTAGGAACTGGACAATTTGCCTACCTCATTTCACCCGGGGCCTGCACCACTGACTAAATGGAAATGCTGGAGGGTGTGATGGGCCTGGGCCAGGCTTCTCTTGAATCCAGCCTGTGCCTGGCCACCACCACGCCCTGTGCTGATGGTGACTTCATCCGCTGGCTCCCATCTCAATGGATGGCTCTTTCTGAAAGGCCATTTTGTGACTCGTTTTGGGAGTGCTTCATTCATGCTGGCTGAAGTTCTTTCCCCTTTTGCTCAAAGTTAACTCTACTCAGCCCAAAGCAGTCAAAAAGAATCTGAATGAGACAGTAGCAAGTCCACTTTGCACACTCCAAGTTCGTTTCCAGGGGAGTTTTCTCTGCTTTCCAGGATTCCAGCAGAATCTCACTCCAACCTTGGAGGTGATTGCTAGGCGGGAGCCAAGAGCCCACCGCTGGGGACGTCCCTCCCCACATGCTCTTGTCCCTTCCAGGATCTGCACCTCCCTCTGGAAAGGCAGTCAGACAGATGTCTACCTGCTGCCTCGGAATCACATCCTTTCTTTTTGCTTTTAGTAGCTGAGACCAAAAACCCTGGCCTATTCTCCCTTTGCTCTGAAGCAAGAGTCCTTGCAGCTGATTTTCCTAAGAGGCATCCCAGAGGCTGGGCAACAAGGAAACTTGGCCTGAGCCTGGCCAGTTCTGCCCTCACCCTGAGACAGGCCAGCAGAAACCTGGGCCCAAAGCAGCACCAGGCCCTTGAATTAAGACATAGGCAACTCATTCCACTTTCCTGGCCGCCTCGACACATCTGTCTTGTCGGCCTGTGTCTAAACCTCTTAAGCGATTCCAGCTGCTGGGCCTTGCCTGTGGACACAGTGACATTTGGTTTCTGTTAAGACACAACAGATCAGTGTGTTCACCTGCTTCATTTTTTCCCTCCTGCACAAGGAGGGGGACAGAGGCAGCCAAGATCTGATGCTGCCGATCTGGAGATTTCCCATTCTGTTTCAGTGACTTCATGACTTGGACTGGCCTCCGCTGGGTCTTCCAAAGCCACTTTATTTCCTGTGTATTTCCAGCACTCAGCCAAGAAGAATGTACAGTATGAAAAAAATGTCTACTACCCTCAATTGCAGACCCTCTGGAAAAAAATATCTGGAGGGCTTTTAAATAAAAGAAATAATTACAACCTGCTGAGTGCCTTACAGAATTTATGAAACTCGACCTTTTCCAAAATATCATAGTATTTCCTGTGGCTTCTGTAGGCTAAGCCTTCATGGATTTATAAGTATGTGTCCAACACAGTCTCTGGGCTCCATTTTTTTTAAATCCAAAAGTCAGATTTTAAAAGCACAAATACATCCTCTTGGAAGACAGCATCCCAAAAGGTGTTAAGCTAAAACCCAGCTGTAAAAATATAGGCCGCCAGCTGTCAGGGGTGGTGGGCCATGTGCATTTTTTTTTTTTAATTTTAATGAATGGAGGTTTGATTTTCCAGCTTGCTGCCCAGTTGTAGCTTTTCAAATGTCGAACATGCCAGGTATGCCCTGTAGATGTGTACAGTCGCAGCTTACAACTATATGGTGGGTGGAGAGTGGTTTCTGAGCATTGAGATTCATAAATTCTGGTCTTTAGAACTCGCTGTATAAACATGGTTAAAAATTGGAAAGGGAGATAGAGAAAACATTCTGACCTTAAACTACCCGTGATCGATGATCCAGACTCCTGCCAGCCTGTCCCAAGAGAAAACTGAAACCTTTTGAAAGAGAAACTCAAGGAGACAGAAGTTTCTACTGACTTTCCAGAAGAGGTAAAGATTCCAAGCCTGGGTTCATCGTGCATGACTTGTTCTTGCTAAGTCTACGTGTGGACAGACAAGACGAAATGGACGGCAGAGCAATTAACTGGACACTTAAACCTCCACAGACCATCTCAACTATGTGGTCATAAAAATATCTTTCCTCGGGTGGTTTTGAAAAAAATAATTCAGATTATTATTTCAACTTCATGCTTTTGGTTGCTTACTTTAGTTAAATCTGAGGACCTAGGGATTTCGGTAGCAGTGAGGAGATAGGGACTTGAACCCTATACCGCAGAGTAAAGCCTCAGGCTGAACTGTGAGCTGGTTACATTATGCTCTCAGCCCTCTGCCCTCCTCCTTTTTTTCCCCAGCCCCCAACAATAGGGGCCTCCATTAAAGCTTGGCAGCAGCCCAGGCTGAAGAATATTCTCTTGCTCAAACCAAAATTTACCTATGAATTCTCTTCTCTAAGAAACCAAGGAAGTGATATCTGTTAAGGTGAGAACAGCTGAGTATGGCCCAGCTCCCAGATAATGGCAATGTTTTAATTCTCAAGGGAGAGTCCCAAAACAGTTGGAATCCTTGGAACCAACCAAGTTGATGGGCGAGATATTTTTGATTGGAAGATGGACATATTCAATCCTTCTTATGCGCCAGCTTTAAGGGAGTATTAGAACATTCCCTGAGAGATGGAGGCATAAGGATGGACTTGCTTTACTCTGTGGCATAGGGTTCAAATGACTGGAAGTAGAGCAAAGATAAAGAAACGGAGTCTTTAAAATTGGCATTGCTTTATTTAACCTTGACCTATTCAATAGAAAAAAGGCAAACACATATTTATATACAGAAAGAAAAATGCTACCATGTCCCCATCACCTGCCAGAGGCACTTTATAAACTTCCTGTAGTTTGGACTTGCCTCCACCATCTCAGGACTTCAGAATAGGCGCGGCTGTCCCGCATGGACCACAAGAACGCTACCGTGCATAAGGAGAGGCGGCCTTCAGACATACAGTTCATGATTGCTGGAGGACACAGCCAGGCACAGAGCAGAATACGCAAAGAAGCCATGGTAAGCTCTCAGATGAATTGTCCTGGGCTCCCAGTTAAGCTACAAATCAAGTAGCTAGAACCTTTCTTGTTTCTACGCCTCTCCTTTAGGGATTGAATTCTTAGCAAAGCAACTCAGGAAGAAAAAAATAATGCTGCTTTGTTTCTAGGACTTGGCCCTTTGTTTTATAATTAATATAGATTCCCACCCAATGCATAAATGTTTAAAGCATCATTTATATTGCATCGCCCACTTGTTAAAGTTTAAAATGTTGCAAATAGCCAAGAGTCTGTGCTTTAGTTACCAGCAAACTTGCTCACTCCGTGGTCTTAATCTCTGGCAAACAGTGGTATAAATGAATCTCTGGGTGAACTTTGTATTTGCTGCACACTCTTTGCCATTATAAAATAAAATAAAGAGATCTGGTTTTAAGTCGAAGCCTAGCTTAAAATATTCTAAATATGTACATACATGTAGTGGTCTGAAATGTGTATGTGTGCCTGCATGCATGTGCACATCTATAGGATATATTTTATATGGAAATGGATTTAAAAAGTGGTCCTAACCCAATATCTGCACAGTTAGCAAATAAAGACATGAGGCGATAGAAACTAGCCCCTTCAGACCTAGGGATTATTTTATTAACGAGGGAACGGGTCCAGAGATAGAACAAGCCTTCTGCATTCAAAAGGTCATAAGCAAATAAAGAGGTTCCTCCTCACGTGGGTCTTAGATATGTGAACGTTTCATGTCTCTTGGGTTTATATGTTAACTCACAGGTGGATTGTGCAGTGACTCCAAATCAAGCAGCCTCTTTGACAAGTTGTCCTGAGCTTTGGTCCTCAACGGGGCACAATGTGGGCTCCTGACCTGTCCCCTTACAACCACTAAGCCGGCTCCTGGTTCAGTAACCGAGTCCCTGCCAGATTCTATTCTTGTTCTCTTTCCAGGCCTCCCATGGTTCCAGGCTGGTTTCTTTCCTTTCCTCATAACCCTCCTGAATCCCAGTCTTACCATCATAATTTTCAGGCCATAAGGATTTCTGACTATTAAAGTGTTATCATGCAGGAAGCCTGGCTCTGATAATGGGATGCTGGGGTGTGTTTCAGTAACACCTCCCTGTCATGGGGCAAGATCAGTCTGCACTAGTGGTAGTGTTTGAATTCTAGAATATTTTAAAAAGAGGAGTCTCTACTGTTTTCCAGTACACAGAGGTACTCTCGATAATTGTGAAATAGAGTTTCCTGGGTTACATTAATCAAGGTATAAGTGACTGTCAATATTCTGTATAATAGCTACTCTTAAACTTTGGTAAATATTAAGAATCACCCAGAGAGCTTAAAGTTCACATTCTTAGAGGCCACCCTCAGGGATTGTGATTCAGGAGTTGTGGACTTTCTCTCCCCATGCTTCTCTCTCGGATGGGATTCATGGAGCAACATCCATACATAAATTACAAGTTGATTTTTATACAGACCACTATTGTTATGAAAATATTTGCTGTCTTTGAAAAGTTTAGTATATCCCCTACAATCTCATCTGCACCATTAATTCTTCCAGTAAATTATTTCTATAAAACATAGATGTAAAAGTTAACGTAGCCTGATCCAGATTGAATTACCACAAATTGCTTTAAGCAGGGATAAAATGCAAATAAATGAGATTTCTGTAAATGCTTGTTTTTTTCTAACTAATATTCTATGGTGGTAAGTTATGATGTATAGTCAAATATTGAACTGTTTTAGCTATTTGGGGAGATTAATTGAAAGGCTATTTTTACACTAGCTATGAGAGGGAGAATGGAGTTGATGATCAATTTAAGTAAACCTTGCCTTAATGAACTAAGTTTTGCACGAAAAAGTGGATAAAAACCGGAATTGCCCAGATAAATGTTGCAGGGTGTCTGTTAGCACATTTAGACAGTGTCTCCTTTTATCAGGGGATATGACAGAAAGAACATTATCTCCATGGTTTTAGGCATCTGAAGACGTAAATCTAAACAACAACAACAATTCAATAATAGCTAACGTTAATCAAGTTCCTCCCACGTGCCAAGCACTCTACATTCGTTATTTCATACAGTCTTCACAACATCTCTGCAGATGCATACCATTATCAACGCCAGTTTACAGATGAGGAAACTGAGGTTCAAAGAGGTTGAGTCACTCGCCCAAAGTCACATAGCCAGAAAGTGGCACAGCTTGGTCTTACTACAAAGTACAGGAAAGGCAGGATGTGCCTACACCTGACCAAGTACTCACTGTCCACACTTCCACTGGTCTCCTCAACCCGTAGTTCCTTTGTTTTAGGCATAAACAAGCTAGCTAAATCTTAAAGGTGGAAAAGTTCACGTCACATGAAGCGGTGCATGGAGAATAAATGTTCGGAGATAATTTTCTTTAGGAAAAAAAATAGGAAAAAATCCCTTTTAAAATCAATATATTTTCACAAATGCATTTTGGCTTGATTGCCACCGAGCTCAGCCTCGTCTGGATCTGGTGAAAGAACCTCAGTGAGCATTCTGTCCAGCTCCAGCTGCTGCTCTGGGTGGCCTCGTCATTACGCTGTCCGTTTTATAAAACCTTTAGAGGAGAGAGGACATCAGACTGCGATTAGGTTAGAGGAAAAAGAGTGAAAGATGGCTATGGACACTAATCCATTTCCTTCTGTGATCAGCATGTAGAAAATAGTTTTAGAAATGTATTTGCATTTTTCACTTAAAAAATATTTGTATCCCCTTCAGGGAATGCAAGGAAAAGTAGCATGCAAAGTCCTAGTCGTTGCTTCACAAAGAGGGAACTGGCTGGTACTCTGGGTTACATGGGCCGTGCCCCTACCATGCACGTTTCACAGACAAAGCCGCCCAGGCCCGTAAACAAAGTCACCCAAGGGGTGAAGGGCAGGGAAGCTTCAAGCCTCCTAGCCCCCAGGTTGGGTGGCCCTTTCATTACCCCATGACAAAGGGATGGCTTTGCTCTGATGTGAGCACTTTGCTGGTGGAAGGCATTTCAAAGCAGGCAGTGATCAGAGCAGGGCAGAGAGGCAGGAGGGGACTGACTGCAAGACAGCACAGAGGATTTTGGAGACCAGGAGAGCAGGGAGGGGCCACGGTCATGCGTTCCGAGGGTCTCTTAAGGTCCTTCAGTGGAATGTCCTTTCTTTCCCCACGGAGGGGCATCCTTCCCACAGCCTGTCTGCATTTCAAATCATTCTGCCTCCTCCAACCGTGATTTCAACACTCTTGTCATGTATTGATTACTCATGGCAAATAACATCGGGAGGAATTGGCAGTTGTGCGAACATTGGTGGTGGGAATAAGAAGTGGGACTATCAGGAAAGGGCTCATCATCATCATGATCATTATTATTTAATTGCTTTGCTACTACAGCCATAAATAACAATAACGGGAATGATAATAATGACAACACGCTAACATTTAGTAGGCTAGGCACTATGCCAAGCACTTAAAGTATGCAATTCTATTTAACCCTTATGTTATTCTGATCAGTAGGATCCTTATCCTGCTTTACAGATGAGGACCTCAAGGTGGAAAGAGGTGAGCACCTGCACAAGGTCACCGGGCAGGGGAGTGGTAGCGCTCGGAGCCACACCAAAGCGTCTGACTGCAGACTCACTCCAGAGCACCCCATGATGGGCTTTCACAGGTGTCACCTTCCTGCATCCTCACAGCGACAGGCTGAGCTGGGTGCTGCCATCCTCTTTTACAGACAAGGAAACTGAAGCTCAGAAATGATAAACGATCTGCCCAGGGAGAAGGGGCTGCGCTGCAGTTCAAAAGCAGGACTCTGAGCCACGCTACCACGATTGCACAGACTGCTCTGTGACACACACTCAGCGGCAAGGGTGGGCCTTTATTTCTCATTCCTGTGACTCCACGTCCAGGTAGGAGCAGGAGAAGAGTTCAGGAAGAGGAAAGAGAAGCGACGGTGTGTGATAGGGGACAGGGAAGCTGTAAACATAGAATACATCTCCTGGGTCCCCATCACTTGAGAGAAGGAGCATTAGCAAGGACCTGAAGAAGGGTCCCCTGAGTGAGGCTGAGGTTTCCTCGACCTGCTAAAGAAAGCTGGGGAGGGAGGAGGAACGTGGCAGGGTGGGGAGAATAAGAGAGAGCAGGGCCGGCGCAGGGAAAGAACATCGGGCAAAGAGAGAAGCAAATCTCTTAGCACAGCATTAGCAACGATCATTTCAGGCACCAACAAAAACCCACCGGCGCTCAGACAACGCCGACTCCCCGCATTGCCTTCCCCGATGGCACGATCGGAAGCTCTGATTTCATATCTCCTTTTCCTTCTGGATGATGCACCCTGACAAATACAGTATGTAAAGCGCAGGGACGTGTGAAAGGAAAGCGTGGCGAGGGTTGTTTTCCATCTCCCAATAATAGCGGTTCAATTTGGTACCTAAATAAACAATCTATTTTAGTGGCTCCCCTTTGATATCTCGAATGTTCCCTTCTGTTATTTCTGGCAGTTCCCAGTCCTGTGATGTGATTAGAGAGGATGATTACACTTACATAACAGCATCAAATTAATTTGCCGCCGAGAACAACAGCAGTAGGAAATCATTGGAGTTCTCAAATCGCTCCCCCCCACCACCCCCACCCGCCTCGAGTTTATTTAAGTGACATCAAGGGATTAGAGCGAAGTCGGTCAGTAGAGCACTGCTGGGAAAACAACCAAAACACCGACTCTGACCTTGTAAACGAAAGAGGAACAGAGCAAATAATGAAAAGCGCTGGTCCCAGGCCTGGTGCAAGGGCCATCGGATGAATCAGCCTCCCAAACACACATTTCCGCCCGTCTGCGGGAGAGAGAGACAAACTGTACCTTTCAGTGAAGATTAGATCCATTTTCTGGGGCTATGTCCAGCCAACCAAGGACTGTCAAAACCAAAGAGATTTGAGATTTTGCTTATGTTTCTTTTCTTTTCTTTTCCTTTTGGCCCCTTTTCAAAAAGAAAAAAAAAATAATAATAATTTAAAAGTTGCCTTGAATTTTTACTCTCTGAGCCCTGACCAAAAAAGCCAGAAAAAAAGGCAGAGGCAGATATTATTGCTTCTGCTTTTCTAAAAGATGTGACAATAACAAGCCCAGAAAACTGTAGCCTACGATCGTGCCAAAGGACAGATCACGTGGATGGCGTGGAAAAGGGGCTCTCGAAAGTCCTTCTCTCGGTTCTCAGTTCTGACACTAACCTCGGACAGTCATTTAAACTCTCTGAGGCCTGGTTTTCTTACCCAGGAAAGCAGATATTACCGTCTTTCAGCTCTATTACAGGCTTGGTGTTCACCCATCCGTTCATTCTGCACATCCCGTTCATCCATGCATTCAACAAACACTTATTGAACACCGATTCTGTCTCGGGAACTCCGCTGGCCACTAGGGAAAACCACTCGACGCGGTCTCAGCCCTAGGAGCTCACGTCCTAGTGCAGGGTGGAAATGAAGACAGCCACCGTGTGCTGAGGGCCCACACGGGCAGTCGCTGACCTCGCCACCCTTCACCCATTATTGCATCGAAATCTCACAACCAACCTGCCAGGGTAGGTGTCACTATCCCTGTTTTGCAGAGGAGGAAATTGAGCCCGGATGCGTTAAATAACACCATGCCAAAGCACATTTGCATGCAACACGATTGGAATTCAAACCCAAGTTTTCTGAATTTAAAGCCATACTCGCTCCCTTTATATTTTGGGGTAAGCTAATACACTCTACAGTGCTCTGCAAAGACAAAAGAATTATTTTAAGTGCATTTGCACAAGCTGTGCATATACTAGACAGACATCAAATGCACAAAACTTTATTGCTTGATTCCAGTGATTACAGCAGCACCTGATTCTTTTTAAAGCAAATTCACTCCCATTATCTCATTTGATCCTTATACCAGCATCGTGATACATGTGGAGCAGGTGTTGTTATTCCCACTGGACAGATGAAGAGATCAACGTTAAGCAACTGGCTAAGCAAGGCCCCTGACCTAGAACTGGACCACTAGTCGGTGGCTACTCACTTGCTCCTCACCCTCAGCCTCCTCTCCGTGGGTCTGAACAAGGGTAGATTGATGTTTTCAATTTTGGCTGCAGCAGATTTCTAGATGCTGTATATATTGTGTTGGTCTGTTGGGTGCCAATGTCATCTTGTGTTTGGGTAGAGTTCTGCATTTGCAGTATAGCATGGGCTATTTTTACATTTGTCCACTTTGAAAACCATGGGCTGCTTTTCCACCTTATGAGAATGTGCTGTATTTTCCCATCGTCTTTTGTTAACCTCATCATCTTTCACTAACTTGGAAATTTCATCATGTCTTCCCTTACTGAGCTCTTTGGTAAGACTGCTCTTCACAGCAATATATGGTGTTTCCAAAGTTGGGGTCGCTCCAGTTGGATAGATTGACCCTTTGTTTCAGACTCAGGCTAATTCTGACTTTAGGTTGTAATCTATCATGTCGTCTCACTCTGCTTGTTTCCACCTCTCTTCTCTTAATTCATAAAATGGACATCAAAAAAATCTTTTTTACCATTTTACCCTCATAGCTTAGTTCACTGCTAGTCCTTCTACCTGAAAAGCTTGGCCCCTACTTTGACATCCCTCCCTCACCCTTCAAGGCCAACTCAGCTTCCACATCCTTGATGACACATTTCCACAATACCTCTGCCAACATCCCCCTCCTCTGAATTTCCAAAGCCCATAGATTATCAGAGGTTTGCTGCACAGGCACCTGGGAGGCGCTCTGGTCCTAATCCTTTTGTTATATAGATGAGGAGACTAGAGCCCAAAGAGGGCAAATGACTGTCTGGTTGATGCTAAAGCTGCGTTGGATAACCCTACTCTCTTGCTTCCTGAGGCTAGCACTGCTTCCATTAGACTCCTCCGCCTTTCTGCCCCTATGTCTAGGGAATACTGATCGTGTGGACACAATCTAGAATGGATATTTTGTCTTATCACCCCCACAAGCTCAGGGAGCTTCTTGAAGGTGAGAACTGAGTCCTTTTCATCTCTGAATCCCACAGCATTTTCCACAAGCCCAACACGTCGTAGTTGTTCAAGAAACAGTCTTGGGATAAATAATTGTCCTTTATGGAAACTATTAATATTTGTCTTTTGGTCTCTGAGCTTGTTTGCTAACTCATCCTCTGCTGGCTCCCACTCTTGTTCCTGCAGCAGTTTCTCCCTTCACCTCAAATCTCTCTTTCTCTCCATTCCACACCTCTGCGGAGGGTGGACTTCTGCGTAACCTGCATTCATTTCTGCACTCCTCCATTTATTCAGTGAATATCTGCTAAGTGCCTAGACTGTGCCAGTTCTATGCAGGGGAGGTAGCAATGAGCAAAATGAAATCCCTGCCCTCATGCAGCTTATCATCCCTCAACATCTCCACCTTCTCCTCCAGAAATCCTCACTTTTATTTCATTATTTAGAAATAAAAGAAACATACAATAAAAATAAACCAATTTTTTCTTTACCAGAAAGGCAAGGTTTCCTACCGTTAGTTGTGAAAGAAGATACTGTCTGTTTTTCTTTGCTTTTGATACTATGATACACAGTTAAATTTCAATTCGCAGTTTAATATTTATTTGGTTGCCAAACTAAGCACACTAATAGATGTCATTTTAATATATGTTTTACAAATGGTTGTTTCTTACGCAATTAAAGTAAATTAAACCATGTGCATTACTTGTTAGATGGAACTCATTCAGAATTTATTATTATAATCCACGGATATTAGTAAACATTGTATTCAATTAATTTTGTAATAAAATCTTTAATATATACTTATCTAAAATGACACATATATTTTAAAACATTAAATCACTTCATTTTGCATTACACACAAAATGATGAGATGATTAAGAATTTTTCCAAATAATGCACATTACTATGAAATGAGTTCATAAATTTAGAAGTGGTTGGGGAATGCTGTCCTAAACTCTTTGTGTCTGTCCCTGCACTTACTATCTTGGCTCCTTCCTTAAGACAGTTGTCCCTCTCCATGCCGTTGATCATCCTTTCTCTCTCCTGTACCATCAATCTTGCCCTTTCTACTTTCTTCTTTTCCTCAGTCTAAAAACATTACCAGGTCTCCCTCTTCTAAACAGCCAGCTGACCAACGCCAGGCAGTATCAGGAAACCTCCTCCTCAGCCCTGTC
Organism: Cheirogaleus medius; assembly: GCA_008086735.1. Lineage (NCBI taxonomy): Eukaryota > Metazoa > Chordata > Mammalia > Primates > Cheirogaleidae > Cheirogaleus > Cheirogaleus medius. Next base: position 3,583,184 of record VBSM01002959.1, read on the forward strand.
TGCTCCCCAAGCTGCCACCTTATATAGTCAAACTTCAGCGGAAAGTTATTTTTCAGCCTCTTCTCTTCTCCCTTTTCACACTCTCCCTGGATGACCACAGCCACCTTCCACCCTCGGAATTCCAATGTCCATCTATACGGAGATGGAAAATGCAGAGCATGGTACTGCCCTGCAGAGCAGACATTACTAGCAGATCTCCACTCTCTTTTCCAGAATAGTCTAGTCCAAGCATATGTGGTGCTCCAGGCAGGATCTCCCAACTGACAGAGCCGGGGGTGAAGGCTCTTTGCTTTCTTTGACCTATATGCCCGTGATTTCCCAGATCTATGTTTGCACCACTCGAATCCTCAGAGCCTGTTGCAAACAGCCTTCTAGACACTTCCACTGGTCCGCCACTACCATCCAGCACAGTGCCTAGAACAGGGTGAATACTCAATAATGCTCTGTGCAAAGGTAAGCACGTATTCAGTGACACCACCCACTCAGATAGTCTCGACCCGCTCGCCAGGTATAAAAGTGAGACTCGTCTGCTTGCACGTCTCTTCTTCCAGAGTTGTGGTGGCAACGTGCCAGGTCTTGAGCACAGTACCCGTTTGTAACAAGTCACACACATTTTGGCCAACAGTTCCACAATTTCACCCTTGAGTTCCTTCAAAACTCTTGGGTGGACGCCATCAGTTCCGGTGATTTATTTACACCTAGAGTGTCATTCTAGGACATCCTGTCCATGTGCCACAACTTGTTCCAAGACTTTAGACTTCTCTGTTTTCAAATACAATTGGGGAGTGGGAATTTTCCTTTTCATCTCTATGGTAACAGCTAATGCAAAAAATTTGCCATGACTCTCTCAACTATTTTTTGCTCCTCTTTAAAGTGGTGATGATTCAGTGAGTCCAACTGATCTAAATGCCTCTGTCATTTTTTTTACTGCCACTGGGACATAATAAAATAATGTCTTCTGATTGGCATAGAAGTTCCCTACAAAGACATCCTCAAATTATCTCCTACAGCACTATGCCAACTAACTCTATAAAGTGCCAGCCGATTAACTCAAGTGGATTAAAGAACTTTCACACCTAGCAGCTCATTTAATCTTAATTAAAAACCCTGGAAGATTGGTAAGAGAAGCTAGATGGTACCATTTTGCAGACAAAGAAACTGAGGTTCAGAGTGGCCAAGGGACTTGAATGTCATGTAGTAGCTGGAACCATTCCTTAGGTTTACAATCCAGTGGTTTTAGATTTACAATCCAGTGGCTTTTCTCCTCGCTACACCTTGATTCAGTTGAACTGCATCAACCTACCCTAATCCAATCAGATGCTCAATGAGCAGTCATTAGGACAACTGGAAAGAACTAACTGACGTCAAAATGGTTGATTCTGTGGCCGCATGCAGCTATGGCCTCATGTAACAAAAATGCACTCTGCTAAGAAACATTCCTCAGGGAGAGCCTGGGAGAACACTCTGGGAGTCCTCCCCCACAGAGGCCAGCCCAGACTACGTTTGAGGGTGAACATCACAACACAAATATATATACGGCTTTGTGCATTTCAAGGCTTGTTCTTGAAAAGTTCTTGTTGCTGGATTTTGAGACTAATTGCATTCTCACTGTAGGAAACCTCAGCTAGAATAAAGGAGAGGTGAATATGGGGGCCACTTCTAGCAATTAACACATCACCAAATGGGAGCCAGCTTTGAGCCCGTAGCAACCACAATTCCCACAAGGAAATCAGGAGGAAGCCGAGTAGTTGGATGGATCAAATACCGGCATTTCATCTTTAGGATCATATTTCGTGTGCAACCACAGCTCCAGACCTGAAAGACTAGGCCTCTCGGATTTGCCCATAAACATACAGAAATCTGCCTCGAATGTAATCTGACATCGTCCCTACTCTTGACCACTTTTGGGTCAGCCTCAAAGAAGCATGTGCCAAACGGTGCCCAGTGGATCTGAGAGGTGGCAGTTTCATTCTTCCTTCTACCTACTCTTTTCCCAAATATTATCTTGCCAATTAAGACGATTGGACTGAACAGACAGAAATATTTAACCATCTTCGATACAGAGATGGGGGAGGGGAATACCATTTGCTATCTTATTTCCCTCCATCAAGGAGATACAAAATAATCTCTTATATTTAATTTCTTTGGTACAAAGATCAATCTGATAGTATTGTGGAATTGTCAGTCATTCAACTCAGTATTTTAAACTTTCTAAATGTATAACCTTGGAGTGTGTGTGTGTTTTAAATATAATTTCAAATTTGAAGCCCCTGAGTATTTCATAAAAAGTTCAATTTGTGTTTTTTATTTTTAAAAAAGGATTTGATTTGTTTCAATTTGAACAATTTCAATTTGATTCAATTTGTTTACAAGCTCTCTGAGCTTCTCTCTCCCCCCTCCCCCACCACCTGATGTTTATGTATCTTTCTTTGGAAGAAGAAAATGCTCCCCTAATAAATATCAATTGATCACTGGGGTTGAGGAACTGTGGAGGGGCCAAACGTGGGCTAAACATGCTCTGGCACCTAGTTGATTTGTCTCCCACATTGAGTATTTGCTAATGAAGGGAGCCTCAGTATGGGATAGAAAAAGGATTCCCTTGGTCTGTTAATTTACTTGGAATAATTCATTAGCTGACACTTTTAGCTGTAAATTTAGCTGGTAAATCCCAGGTCACCCCAACATTATGTGTAAAGAGGATAGTTCAGTTTTTGTGCAAGAACTTCAGGAGGATGGATTAAAGTCCTCTCTCCCAGCCTTACATAAGGGAGCTTGTTAATAAAGAGCTCTTTGGAGCCTTTCCTTTGTACAGGCACTGTATGAATATTTATGGAATATTTCATCTGTAAACAGCATTAAAATCTAAACAGAGCATACCAAGAAATAAGAAGGCCATTTTCACCTAATACATAGTAGTGTTGTGCAAACGCAGGGGTTCCCTTCCTGGTTAAGAGCTAAGGAAGAGCAAAGAAGGAGAAATTTTTGCTTAACAAACCAGAGGATGGTAAATCCTGTGATCTGGTGGAGCTTTGGTGTCCTTGTTAATCATGTCTTCTGGGTAATTGAATGACATATGCATGTCTGCACACACAGACACACACACACGGACACACAGACACAGGTGCCTGATATTTGTAACCATTGAGATTGGTCATAAAATTGCTTCTTTTGTAGATAAAAAGTGGTCCAATATCAGAATTTTTGTATGGCTCAACCTAATTAGGGCTGCCCCAAATTTCTGGCCCTTCCACTTTTGGGCAAAGGGAGGGGTAGGAATATGGAATTGGTGTTTACATGTGGGCTCCAACTAGCCAGCTAAACAGGAAAGGGAGGAGAGCGAAAGGGAGTTGAACGAAACCTTCATAGATCGACTTCTGCAGATCTCATGCCTCAACTGAGGCAGCGGGATGGAGTGTGTAGGGGTGCCAGTCAGCCTGTACACCAAAGAAACTTCTCACTCTCCAATCGTGGCTGGGTGTTCTTGATTGCAAACCTCAGATGTATTACCGATTTTCAAAGGGATTAGTATATAATAAAATACACTCAATAAGAAAACCACCCAGAACGCAATGAATCATTCTTTGATGATTCAGTAGGCACTTAAGGATCCTGTAGTGCCTTAGGGTCAGCATTGCAAACATCAATTATTTTATGGTAAATGTGTAGAAGAGCTAGTTCACTAGAAGTACTAGTTGGGAAAGTGCTAGACAACCCTCTTTTACAGTATTTAAAGAAATAATGTTCTATCCAAGGCCTTTTTCTGCTTTCAGTATATTGCCTGGAATGTTGTATATTCTTTACAAATATAGCTCATTTATCTGCTTATAGAGATACCTCTTCTATGGTATGCCTGAATCAGTAAAACTGAAATGCTCTCATTTTCCTATGAGCCATTTTTGAGTAGACTTCTTTCTTTCTCTCTGACCATTTAGATATGCCTAGAATTAAATTCAAATCACTATATGAGAAGTTTGATCTGACAACGTTAATAAAATTACTTTTTAAAAAATATGAGTCAGGCAGCACACTTGCACTTTGTTTAGTTTCAAATGTTCCTAAAAACCAGGAGGATGTGATTCTATTGCATTCAAGTCAATCGAAAGTTCAGTTTCTCCCTCCTTGCAAACTGTAGCTGTTTGGTAATGAAGAAAATAATCTAGTCCTTGGAGATCAAGTTATCAAGCATTTTTGAAATCAAATTAATTCAAAACATCTGTAAGAATTCTATCTTTAAAAACCCAGGTGTCTAAAACATAAGGGGAAAAATATACAAATAAGGCTTTATCACCCAAGTTTTTGAAAAACAGGTTTCTAGCAGAAACCTAAGGTCAAAAATAAAACACAGTTGTCTGCATGAATCTTTATTTTCCATGGTTCTTCCATGATTCTTCCTTTTGGTCTTCAACAAAGAATAGAATTTCTTCTAGGTGAGTCTTGTCAGATTTTCCAAAAGTGCAGCTAAGGAAAATGAGGGGGTTCCAGGTAAGCGCATGACTCTGGGAGGCAGCTCAACTCTGGCCTGGATTTATTATAAACTTCTGGTTCTTCTTCGTGTAAATTTTAATGGTGGTAAACTCAAAGCAGCCAGACACAAAGGTTGTGACATCAGACATGAATAACTGAAGACAGATGTTTCGTCTTTCTCTCACACAGCAGGCTTGGGCCTTGCCCAATCTACGGAGAAAAGTCTCCAAGAATTCAGCAGAAGGAGGACATATTCCTGCTGATTGTGTGTTTTTAAAGAAGTGCATGGAACACACACACACACACACACACACTCACACAGAGTGAAGGAGTGTCTCCAGGTTGCTTGCCCACATATTTACATCCACTATTATTAGGCGAGCCTACACACAATTTTACTTGAAGCAAATGTGGCTTTTTAGCTACATTTTGTTACTAGTTCAATAGCATCTAACGGTTACCCCAAAATGATGTCTCCAGGAGGGACACTGTTGGTATTTTGTAAACTGCTGCTGCTTCTCCTCTTTCTCTGTTAGACATGGCCTAATGGGTTTAGAAAATGACATTCAAGATACTGCTTTGCCAATTAGAACTTCCGTTACCTGATTCTTGAAGGACATAAGCATGCTTAATTGTGTGCTCAGACATTTTATTAAGTTGTTTTGAGTGCTGAAAGTCTCTTAACCTTCATATAGACCCATATTCATAAAAGAGAATGTTTTCAGGGGGAAAAAAAAACAACTGGGAAAAAGGCATTTAATTCCAAATAAAAGTTCTATTTATTTCCAAAATGCACAGAATTTTGCCAACCTACCAAAGCAAAGGCAGGCTGCAGATGGTGAAACTAAGTTGGGAAAATTACACAGATATTTTCCCCAAACTTTCTCGACAATGCCGCCAATGCTGTTGTGAGTAGCTGAGAGGGAAAGACAGCAAGCACAGTCCTGCCAGGGGCACCGTCTACTTTCAAGCCACCATTGAGAGAAAGACCTGAACAAACATGACTTAGATGTTTCCACTGCCCTGGAAACATGGTGCTTGGGTTAACTGGCGTCTGGACAAATTTAAGAACAGTATCTCCTACCAGGGAAATTATTTCCTTCAGCATCAACTCCTTTCCCTTAACTTTCTTTCAGAAAGTTTTCTTTTCAAAGTTTAGGAGGTGACACAGCATGTTAAACTCTTGACAGTATCCAAGGCAAGAGAGACAAGATATGCTGCTGCCACCAGCCTTCCAAGAGAACCCAGTCACTAACCAGCCCCAACTGTCACCCATCATACGGGTCCTGACACGGGACACACTTAGCATGAACACAACTTTGCCTCAGGAAGCATGTGTGGGAAAATATGCCAGAGGGTAGCTCCCCCACGCTCCTGCTGGAAGATGTTTGCCATAAACGACGCTGATTCGCACATTCAGGAGCACCGCCAGCCCCGGCCGGACCTACCCTTCAGATCTGAGATGGTCCACGTGTGTTTTACCACCTCTGGAGGCTTTTATTTTCTGCTTCCTCCCTTCCTAGCACGGTGCCAATCACCGCTCTCCCCCGCCACCCCTCTCCCCAAAGGCTCTCTGAGGCTGCTCCCTGTGTGATTGGCATCTCATTAATGAAGGAGGGCTGGTGTCTCTCTCATTACAGTTACAGTGAGTGAGAGGACCTCAGAACTAATTTACTTGCTCTCACTAGGGAAGACACTTGCCTCCACAAAGAACTTCACTTTCCTGCTGCCTGTGGCAATAAAAGAACCCGTTTTGTTTTAACATTAATAAGGTGAGAGAATAGAGAATTTCCAAAAGAAATTAAGAAAGGCAAGAGGGTAGGTGTTGGCCCGTGGAAGTTTCCCTAAAGCAGGTCTGATGGTGGAGTTCAGCGAGGGACCTTTGATTCAGCAACATCTGGCCGACCTGACAAAGGCTGGCAGGCAAATGAGAAACCAGCCAAGCATGGCGTCTGTGGTGGGAAGTGGGAGAGCCGTGGGTTCTAATCCCGGGTCCTAAGTCCCTGCGTGACCTTGGGCAAGTCTTTGTTTTTCCTCTGGTCCTTAGTTTTATTATCGGTAAAATAAGGGGATTAAATTAAAGGGTCTCTTAGGGTTCCCCCAGCCCTAAAATTTTAATATTCTATAAATGGGACTTTGGACTATTTAAAACTTTTTTCCTGTTTGGAGTGAGTTTTTATCTCTGGCAACAAATTAGAAATTCCTCCCAAATTAAAGAGCATGGAATGGAAATCATTTGGCTTCCCCAGCTGAAAAGGTCAACTAGATTCAGAAATGTACTCCAAGCCTGCACCGTCTGCATGGAAACCTAATTAGAGATCATACTTCATTGGCTAAAAGGGATCAAACTTATCTGAGCTTTCATCTGGATATGTATTTTTTAAAAATTACTCTGAGTTACTAATTCATTTATCTTTCTACTTACAGGAAATTCCACTCATTGATAAAGCTCTGCTTCGACACTCCCGCTCACATTAAATACCTTCCTTTCCATCCACATTACGATCGCGCCCGTTTATCACGTTGTGCTTAAAATGCCCTGTCATTTACGGAACCATCAAAAGGACATCTTAAGAAACGTGTTCATCATTTATTTAGCTGGAGATGGCTTCCCTGCCTCTCCGTGGCAGGCCTCAATGCGAGGAGGCCAGCCGAGAGGGTTGCCACAAAAGTTAGCATTGCACGTTGCCTTGATTTCAGGGGAATTGGAAAGTTGGTGCCAAATTTCAATGGGTGAAGAAACAGTGGGAATCAGAAATGTCTCCATTAGGGGTAGAGATGGCTGTAGACTGGGAAGATCCTTGAATCTAGGGCCCACTTCTAATTCCCTTCTCGTTCTCCCTGATACAGGATACTTGTGAAAGGGGAGGACTTTGGCCCAAGTCAACAGCTTAGTTTCTTATCTTTTATATCTATTAGCCAAACTAGTGCTCCTTGCTCCCAAGATCTCCCACCAAACCCAATGAAAATAAGTTCAATGTACACCCACCGAGTCTGGCCTGGGAGTTCTTAAGATCAATTCAGAATCATAGTCTTCCTGTCACTCCCAGAGATTATACCTACTTCTACCTGTTCCTAAGTATTGCCTTAGGGTACTTGACAGCCTTTTCTTCTACTTACAGTTTTCGAATGAAATTAAAGCTAATCCTCTCTGGCTTGGTTAGGTCTTGTGTAAGATTCCCACACCCCACAATCAAGGACTTGCGACGTGGTGTTAGAAGAGATAGCCAAGCTACCACACCTTCATCACCACTTGCATGAGGATAATATTTTCGCCTTCTATGAGGCAGCTTTGAAAATCTGAGTCACAGAACCTCCCTCATGCAGTTCCTTGCCTTCTCCTTCTCACTGCCTGTGCATTGGCATCTCCTTTTACAAATGAGCAGTGAAGGGTGAGCAAGACCTCTGCGGACCTCAAAATAAAATTTAAGGTCTTCGGATTTCCACCCTGTGATTTTACCAGGCCAGTGCAGCCCAGCTTCATTTTTACCTGAACTGTGGTTCCAATCAACTGATGGTGGTGTGAACCCCCTAATACTGGTACTTTACTCAGTTAGTAAGAAGAGTAAGCAAAAAGGGAATCAAAGAGAAGAAGGCAAGAAATTGGGACCAGTTTTCAGGTCATCCTTTCCTTCTTAAAAGAAGAAATTTGCCTGCAGTGTCTGTAATTTAGAAGGTTCTAATGAATGGTTTCTAAATTATTTATTACTCATAGAAAGCTGTAAACATCCTTCCCTAAACCATTATGAAATTATCTGGGCAGGAGTCAAACGGTTCAAACATTTGGCACTTTTTACTGGACTGTTGTTGAAAACAGTTCTGATCTGTGAATATCACTTCTCTCCTTCCTTGTTACATGGGATTGTGTATGAGCCTGAGCCTGTGTCCGTATCATTTACTTGATATTGTCAAGAGGCATCTTAGCTTTATAATTTGTTCTTTTGCAGACATCCGACTTAATAAGAGATTCCAAAATTAGTAAAAAAAAAAAAAAAAAAAAGTAAAATAAAGCCAATTTAAAAAAAGGCATCAGCAGAATATACAAACTGGATATTCAAGCAGAAGTGTTTGAAATGCCTCAGCCTCATTTCAAAGAGCTTCCTGCTGTCAAGCCCAAACACCCAGACAGGTAGACTGCTGTGAAATATGTAGGCGATGCCTGCTGCCTGATTTTCAGATGGTGAGGAGGCATTTGAAAGCATCAAAGTTCCCTGTATAGATGTGTGTACATTAATCCCTGCCTCTGTGATCTCTGCACTCGCCTATTGTAACTTGCTGTTTAATAGATTGCCAAACTTTGCCCTTCACACACTGCACATTTTTTTTTTTTCCCAAGGATCTGCTCCTCTCCCACGAGCTTCTTGCTGGGGCTGAGTTTTAAAAGTTTTCATTCCTGGGCTTGCGCTATGGCATTGGGTCACTCTTTGAATTCTGCACTTTTGAACACCTCACTTGTTGGCGTGCTTCTCCTCGCCCCTGGTGTCGATGTCTGTATGTGGCTAAAGTCAGTGCCCTCCAACCACGAAGCACCTGCCAGGAGCCAGCCCTGATACGAATCATTAACAACCACAGCCCTTGCCCTGTAAGAGCCTGTAATGTGGTGGGAGCGAGGACAGAGATCAAAGGCTGTCAACTGGCAGCCCACAGGTCGTGGATGGCCCACGGACATGTACTGTTTTGCCTGCACTGGGTTGCAAATTCAGATTAGTAGCCAACACATAAAAGAGGGGGGGATTTCACTTAGAAATCCATAATTCCAGCTACTCCTAGAAAATTGGAAGGTGTGATTGTACAGGGCTTCCTGCCTGCACGCGGCCTGTTTCAGATGGGGTATATGTTCTTTCTCCAACGAGGTTGTGTGACAGATGCCATTAAGCATCCTAGACTTGGCTCCCTTGATATGTGACCTTCTGGGCCAGCAGGATTTTGAGTTTGTGATCCATGATAAAGACACATACAAAGGCAAATGATAATATAATAACTGGCAAATTTGGGGCACGCCGGCAGGTACTCTAAATATGTCATCTCATTTGATCTTCCCAACATATCTACAAGGCTGGGATAATAATGCCCATTGTACACAGGAAAAAATTGAGGCTTTCTGTTTCTAAGTACCTTGTTCTATTTCACACAGCTGATATGTGCAAGAGAGTTGGGTGTTGGAACTAGAAGTATTGGCTCTGAAGCATCCCTCTTTGCAATGAGTAATACAAGAAAGTCCCTGGGAAGGGTCTCCTGGACCCCACACTCTCCTCTTTCGCCCACACTCAACTCTGCTCTAGTTTAACCATACCAAACCTCTCTCTGTACCCCAGACGTTCCTGGTCATTTTATCACTTCTTACATTTGCACACTCCGTCCCCTCTGCCTTGAGGGCTCTCTCCTCACCCTCCTGTCTCTGCCTGGAAACTCTGTCTTGTCTTGCAAGACCTAGCTTAGCTGTCAGCTCCTTTGTGAAGATTCTCATGACGCCTGAGTCAGTTATTCTGACTTAGAGCCTCCACTATTACTCAAGCATCCCATGGTACAAGATCCACATACTAGTCTCCTCTCATCTAATTGTCGGTTCCTTAAGGACAGAGCCAGCCCTCATGTCTCTCTATCCACTATGACCAGTACAAGTGCCTGACATACAGGAAGTACTCAATACAGGTGGTCTATGGCTTGGAGGGATCCGAACCACACACCTGTCAAGGTCTCCTTGGAGAAGTGAAATTGAATCGGAAGGGTCAACAGCAAATACCACCCATGTTTGTTTCTTCAAACCCCATCACTACACCCTCACGTATCCTCTTTCCTTTCTGCTTAACAAGACTTCACCATTCACTCCTCTGTTGCCAGATGGCAACACACTCACTACTTTGAATATCCAGATAAATTCATCAAGTGACTTCAAATTTGAAACACATCAGAAACTTGCTGGGCATGGAATGGGTAATGAGGAACTGGCATATGTGCACTGCAGGATCATGACGGGGCTGTAAAGTTAATCAAGAAACGAACAATCTTGCCAGGAGCCTGTGAACATACCTGAGAGGGTGGGCAGGTCTGCCCCGGTGTGAGCCCTGGGCTCGCTGAACTTCTCTTCCTCACGTGGCAGGGGACACTGACATCGCTCCAGATCATTGTCTGGGTCTCAACTGGACTTTCAGTTTTTATTCTTCATCCCCAATGTTATTTTTAAAAGTGTAAAATACTTGCCTCTACAGCTAACCACTAAAGGCCTCATTTAAAAAAGAAATTAATATGGAGCAGCACAAGCACGGAATAAACCAAACCAGAGGCCAAAGCTTAAACTCTGTCTCACAACTGAATCATAAGTGGTAAAATTAAGAGCAGGTGCGCTGACAGACAGAGGTGAAGGCTGGCATGATGAAGTGGATTTTTATTCCTTCTAATGAACTCATCACATGTAGACAATGAGAAAGGACTGACCAGGTGGTAGGGAGGAGCTGACTCTGGCAATGAATTAATAAAGGTGAGAAATGTGTCTTCTCACAAAATGATTATTTCAAGACGGGATACAGTGTAGAGGCCGTAGTACATTCAGGGGAGTTTCAAGTGGCATATTTTGGTTTCTCATCCCTAACAAGTATTCACTGAATTTTTTCTGCACGTGTGGTTATTTTTAAAATGTGAACAGTGAACACAGCCTGTGACACTTCAGTCATCATCCTGATCAGGCACCTGATGCCCTATTCTAGATTGGTGCATGGTAGAGATCGTGTTTTTGAATTATTTTTCCTGGTGTGAACAGAAAGTAAAGGAAGGTCACCCCTTTCCCTTAATCACAGGTTCATAACTGTTAGCCCCAGAAGCAAAATAAAAAGGGAAATTAACTTCCATGATAAATACTTAAGAAAAATGCTCTTTAATTGAGTTAGAATGAAAGTAAATGTGCAGACTTCTATTTGAGATTACTGTCTTGATAAGCCTCTTGCCAATACAATAATAAGCAGAAAACCTGTTAACTATTTTTGTTCCATCTTTATTCAACAGGGTTAAGTGTTCTTATGGAGTGGAGGGGAATCCGGACTAGTAATATCTTGATGAAGTGGCAAAAAGGAAAAAAAAAATCCATTTGGTCGAATGCTGTGAGCTGACGTCTGCACCTATAAGCCAAGGTAATTACAAGTCTTCTCTACAAATTTGGTTAGGGTTTAGGGGATAATCTCAGAGTAATAAAATAAACCATCCTGGAATGTTCTAGTCACCAGGTAACAAAAGACTGCTCAGGTCTTAGTGAATTCCTTCTTTCTGGTCTTGTCGGGAGTTAGATATTGATGTTACAAATGCTTCTTTTCTGATGTCTGATGTCCATTTGGAATCACCTTGAAAACTCAGTATGAGCAGTTCATAGAAAACCAACCAGACCACCCTCTAGGCTCTTTGCTCCTAAACCTCCTCTGCCCAGGCTGCGCCTTTCTTTTCTAACGATCAGCCACCCATTGTCCCCCTCAGATTTCTTCCAATCCTGTTTCCTACCCCTTGCATTTTTCTTGCTTCTTTCATTTTTCCTGTGTATGCTGACTCCCTAGTTCCTCTTCTACTAAATTATGCTCTATTATTTCCACAGCCTGAAGAACTCACAGCTGAAGCATTATTTCTAACCTTATTTTATATTCCTAGCATGTACTATAACCTGTTTTGAGTTTTATTTGCAGCCAAGATGCTGACACAGCTCCAATTTTGTTTTCATATTTTGATTGGGTAGGAGTGTTCATTACTGTGGGTACCAGGGTAAGGAAGAAAAGTCATTTTAAGAAAGCACAATTTACACCTTCATTAACGGGCTTTTTGTTTCTGAATGCTGCCCATTTAAATTCTAAAAACTATGAATGTTCAAAAAAATACATCACTTTTTTTTTCTTGGAGAAAAATAGATTTCAATGAACATTGTAGTGGTCCAATGTAATTTTCCTAATATGCTTTTTTAAGTCATGCCTATTATGTCTGATCTCCTTTTGTGTTTCTTAACTGACCAGCACACACAGACAGGTGTAGAAAGTAAGAAATGATGTTTTCAAGGCCCAGGTCAGCTTGACACTAATCAGCCTTCCTAGGGACAACTACTTCATTTGTGACATTATTGAATTCATGGTTCATGTTAAGCTCATATCTTATAACCAGGTAATCCATACACTTCAGCTACAGGGAACTCCTTAGATGGGGCATGGAATTTCCACTGAGCTTTCCCATAAAGGAAAGCTTGGGATGAGTGAGGTTTCACAGTTCTTTTTCTTTTTTAGAGATGCAGTCTTGCTATGTTGCCCAGGCTGGAGTATAGTGGCTACTCACAGGTGAATCACAGCACACAACAGCCTCAAACTCCAGGGCTCAAGCGATCTTCCTGTTTCAGCCTCCAGAGTAGCTGGGACTACAGGCGGGCACCACCACATCCGGTTAGGTTTCACACTTCTTGATGCATGATTCTGAGGTCCATTTTTGGAAGATATTTATCTTCATGGGACTCTTCTATTCCAAAACCTTCAAGAGCTCCACAATTAAAGTTGCCGGATAAAATAGCGGAATGCCCAGTTACATTTGAATTTCAGATAAACAACAAATAATATTTTTTTCTATGCAATATTTGGGACATACCTCTATCAATAATTATTCTTTGTTTATTTGAAATTCAAATCTACTGGTCATCCTGTATTTTTATTTGCTAAATATGGCAACCTATACACAGTATATGAGGTGGCAAGCTTCAACTCTTAAGCCAGGACTTCTAGATCCTCTGCAGACTGGCTCTAATCCTTTCTGCCTTATTTTCTACTAGATCCAACTCTCTCCCCTCTCCCTTCTACTGAGTTTGGTTACTTTCCTATCTGGGATGCTTCCTTTCCTTCTCTCTTCCTGGGTTATGCGAGACTTCCTCCTCAGGGAAGTCTTCCCTGAACACTCATCCAACGGTGATCTCTTGCTCCTTTTAGATCAGAGAGCTCTTTCTTTCTCTGTGGACCACTCACGGTGCCTCTCGTATGCTGCTAGGAGAGTTGGCTGTCATTTCACCTGTATACTCTATTCCTTCTGAAAAAACACAAGCTCTTGGGTAGCAGTGGCTCATTTCTCCTCACATGCTTTGCAGAGTCCACACTATGCCTTTCTCACGGTTGGTGCTCCCAAGATACCTACTGGTTTAAAAGGTGAGCTGCTCTATTCTGCAGCTCTGACTTTCTCATATTTATTTTCTTGCATTGAGGGAAGGCTCAACACCTTTTCCACAATGCAAGCATGGGGAAGCCTACACATATGCACTCAATAATGTATCTGCTGAAAAGTTTGATAGCCAGATTCCTTTCCCATGGACCAGTGAATAAATAATGCAAATCTTGGTCTTACGTGAACAAGCCACTTCATCTCTTGGAAGATCAGCCTTCTATCTAGAAGGCCTTGGTACTCACCTATCTGTAAGACCAGCAAGGACACATGTGATCTTGGAAAAGGGGAGGTAGCACAGTGGCTAGAGTGCATTTAGTGATAAGGTCAAAAATATAGAATAAACATCTCTAAAGTATATACTTTTTTATATATTTATGTTTCAACTGGATGCTTGAGTTTCTAATGGAGAATTTCAGGGCCAATGCCAGCATCAAATTTTCAACTCACAGCTGACAAGGTAGGATTTAACAAATGACACAATTGGAGGCAAAACCAGCTGGCGCACAGGTGGCAGGATTCCCTTGCTAACCTAGGGTACTAAGTCACGGCCTGTGGGAATTTACACTTACAGACTACGTCATGTGTTTGCCTGGATTTTAGAAATATGCACGAAAGAAATTTCTGGGAAGAAAACAACAGGGTAATGATGCCAGCTTTAACTTTCTTTCAAAACTGTTTTAAATTTTTTTCTTTTATATTTTGCTTTTCCTCCTATGGGTCCCTACACCCTGTGTTAGTAGTGATCATGTCATGAACCAGGGATTCCAGAATAGGCCAGTGAAGCGAGAAGTCTGCTGTCCCTCTTGTTAGGAACTTGCTTTTCCTTCTTCCTCTGGCGGCACTGCAGTAAGGATGTGGGGTGCTCATTTACCTGTGTGCCTTAACAGCAGGGCAAGACACTGCAGGGCCTGTCCTAGCCAAAACTTCCCAGCGCTCCTGCAAAACCTCATTTCGCTGCTGGATCTACGGGCAATCCACACTCTGTGATTCCTCCTCCTCATACCCACATTCCAGGCTCAATTAGTGGAATCCCAGACTTATATCCACACCACAGCAGCACATTAAAATGTCTCCGATTAAGCCCTGGATTAGCATGTGCCCAGACTTTATCTTAATTGCCGATTAAGATTAATCCCGCTAGGGAGTTTTCCAGGGCTGCTTTATTACCATGGGGTGAATCATTACATATTTTGAGTCGCGAGTTCCATTTAGCTTCCTTCTGACTAAAATGGGAGACCCAGACCCTTCTGGCCTCTAAGGAAAGGGCTCCTTTATTGCTTTCTGAAAACCTCCCTTGACAGCTCATTTGCACCTGAAGGTTGTGGGGGATGAAGCCCTGATCCATCTTGACACGTCTATGAAAGCTGAACATAGGGAGTCACAGGCTTTCTGGCAGTCTCTTGGCCTTAAATATCTATGGTGAACTTTGACTCGCAGAATGATACCCTGGATAAACTCACTGCTGGCTTTATTATTCATAGTGATTTACTTTAAAACATTTTTTTTCTTTCTCTCTCCTCTGTCTCTATGGATGTACATAATTGTTTTCTGTACTGTTTGAGGATAAGGTAATATACATGATCTTTTAGCTCTAAGTATTTCTGTGTGTGTTTTCGAAGACTAGGAGTATTCCTTACATAACCACAGTTGCATTATCAGCTTCATAAATTTACATTGGTATAGTAATTTTACCTACTCTAGCAATACTGATTTACTTTGAAATCTGCTTCACTACACAATACCCTGGGTGGGAACTGAGAGCAGGAGAACTCTCCATCTCAGAGACGGAGAACTGAGGCCCAGAAAGGAGAAATAACTTGGTGAAGGTCACACAGTGGCAGCAGAGTCCGGAAAAACTCAGGAACTCAGGGCCGACTTCTGGCCATTGAATCGATAAGCACATAAGGAATCAACGAAGGTCAGGTCAGCGTCGACCCTGGAAACATTCAGAGCTATCTGCCCACCCAGACTCGACACCAGCCTACCTGGATATGGTAGCTTCCCGAGTGCAGGGGCCAAGAGCTTTGTTTTCTTTAAGGGCGTGCTTCGCGTTCATGTGATGTGTAATAAAGACTTGATGATAGCCGCACTTATTTCATTGAAATACATCTCTTATCCCAGGTTTAAAATTCTAATCATTTATGAAATTCCGTGTGGCCATCTGGGGAGGCATAAATCAGGAGCATTCCGTGGCAACGTGAAGACGACTAGGGTGGGACACAGCTGAAAGACCCTTTGATGACAGCGTGTCATCAAAGGCCTGACTCAGATTCAAGGACCTGGCTGACACCCATCGCCATGGCTTCTGGGGACTCTTAATAGGGCAGCGCCCTGCCTTATACCACAGGGAACCTAGTCATGCTATTGCTCTGGCTGGACTGACTTTTGCCAAAGTATCTGGGTTAGATGAGACTGTGTAGAACTTATCAATGTCACATGCTTATCAATAATATCCATCATCAAATGTGTTGCCCCATTCTTTGATGTCTCCATCGGAGCATCTGCCCTAATCCAAGAGCCATCACCGGAAACTGCTTCATCCTTAAACATCGACCTCAGATGAGTGTCACAGAGGCCCAATCTCCTTCTCAGATCCCCCTCCAGACGCTCTTTCTAAGGACTTCTCCTCACATGACTGTTGGTATTCCTGCTTCTACTAGCAGAGTGTACGCCAAGAAAAGAGAACACCCCTCTCTCATGTCCCAATCTTGCTTACTGCCCTGGGTAACTACTAGTCCTAGGCACATTTGGGAGTCTCAGCGGATGCCCCCATATCTAGGTCACAAAAATGTCTCATTGTCTTTCTCTTCCTTTACACTAAAGTCCGGAGATACACCACATTTGCCACTGGTATTTGTGAATAGATAGAAGTCATTTGCTGGTCTCTTTCTAAATGTTCTAGTCTGCCTCTCCCATGGTGATCTTATTTTCATCTCTAAAGCAGGGGATAAGAATTGAGGGGGAAAGTGTTCTCTCTGTTGAACCCACATTATAGCCATGCTCCTTAGATTCTATTACAAAACAACCATTGGCTTTAACTGGAAACTCGAAAATTTAGGGTAATTGTAGTATCAATTCATGATGACTCAACACATTTCCTCAACTTCCTTTGTGACTGATATTTTGAGTATATTACTGTAAAATTCTCTAAAGAAAGTGTGTTGTCCTGAAATGAGTGTGGACTAAGACATCCCACACCTGTAAGGTTTCTTGTCGATAACTCACATGGCTGGCAAAATATCTTTTACCTTCTTTCTTCTTTCAATCCTTCTCTCTTAAGTTTCTACGCTTGTGCTCGGCTTCCTGGATTTGCCTTCAGTGTTAGTAGGAACATGACTCTAAATGGATGGGATTTCTACATTATTCTGGTCCATGCTGCAAATGATTAGATTCCCCACCGAGCCCCGATGGCCATATTACTAGGATTTAACTTGATGGGACTGACTCCATTAATAGAATTCTCTCGTCAGTTGTTTGACTATGTTAATGTTGCTAGAAGGAAAAAACTGACTTTCCTATATATAAGCTGTTTTCAAATTTGTGTGGGGGGTTCCCCTGAACAGATCGGCAGTTTTCTTCCTATGGAGACACTACAATTACACGTTCCCTTTTTCTCCTTATAAAAACTAATATCTTGCTAGGCACTCTGCCAGGAAGTACTTGAATTCAGTTCTGATAAAAATCCTTCTTGGGTATTTCTGGTCTGAGGTTTAAGATCTCTTTTTCTCCTTTCCCTCTTTGCTTTCGGCCCCTCCCTCATCACCCCCTACTCCAGGCTCATGCGCACACACACGCGCAATTCATTTACGCCTACCTTGGAACAGATCTGAGCCGACATATTCCCCGGGGGGAAACAATGGTCTCTTTTCCTATTAATGAACAGTATGTTGTTGCAGATTCATAGAGGGCTTAATTTAATAAACATGGAAAGATGAATATGCTTATGGGACATCAAACCTCTTTAGGTTTAAAATTACTGACATAGAAGAATCGTCTTGGAAAGCACCTCATCCGTTCACGACTGGGTCATTATGGAACACAAAGTGGCCAGGGGAAAAAGTCCCCTACACTGGGCTCCGACTCCTTCTACCGTCTGACTCCATCTCCTCCATCCCTAAGTGCCGGAGGAGGCATCAGATCTGCAGAAGTCAGCAATGCTTGTGTGTGAACTAGTTCAACCTCAAAATCTTATCGGTAATTCGATGGGAACCTGAAACGTTGTTGAAAGGGGGGAAGGTATTTTGCTGGCTCAGTTAGAATTGAGTTTAGACAGCACCCAGGATATGGTGATAACCAACCAGCTTGAGGTGAAGGCACCTGTGACCAGCTGGCAGGGGCAAGTCTTGCCCCATCGTTGCCCTCCTCTTCCTCCCTGCCACTTTTACTGGATGCATCTCACACCGAATCCTCTGGGGTCTCAACCGTGCTGTTCCCACTCTTGCAGGGGAAAGGGCCCACAATAAGAGAATAAGAATTGGATGCAGCTGGTAAATTAGATCGTTCACTTTGCAGTAGGAGTTAATAGGGACCAGCTCCCAAATATCTCCCTCCTTGGCCATGCCCCAGGCCTGAGACTTCCCCATCCCGAACCCATGACAGACATTGCTAATCAATCCAAGAATTCTTTCCCATCTATAGCAGACAGAGCCCCCAAATCTTTCTCACCTCCGTACTTCAAGCAGTCAATGGAACCAAATCTTATTTACACTCCTAGGTTAAGGCATTGAATACACCTGGACTGTCAGGGTTTGAATCCCAGCTCCACCACTTAAAAGCAGTGTGACTTTGGACAAGTTATTTTGCGCCTCAGTTTCACTAACTGTAAAATGAGGACAATAATAACAATCTCTTTCTCATATGATTGCTGTGAGTATTAAATGAGTTAATTTTATAAAAATGCTGAGAACGGTACCTGGCACACATCAAAAGGGAAATATGTGTTTGCCGTTGTTGTTATTGTGCAAATGCAAATGTCACCCAGGAGGGACATGTTAGAGTATCAGCCACTTCCCCTTCATCTTGGATTAGTCTGTCAGATGGTGAGGAAATCTCCTAGAAAGGTCTTCAGGAGAGGAGGGAAATAGAGCAGGGGAACTCAGTCCAGGCATTTAAAGATGCAAAAGGCTGCCTGGTGGGGAGGGAAGGGTTGGGAAGCTAGCGAGCGCCTACGGAGAGCTGGATGCTGGGGAGAAAGAAAGGAAGGAGCATCAAAGACTTCCCAACCAGGCCTTATTGAAGTACACGTGCTTTTCTGTTCCTTTTAAATTATGCAAACCAAACTGAGATAGGCACAGCAGAGCATAGATCCCTAACCAAATGGGTAAGAAGCTTGCAACTGAGTCACGGCTGCAAAAGGTAGAGACAAGGTGTGGGGTCCCCAAAGTTTGGGTTCCAGATCTGGTTGGGGGAGTGGAGTTCTTGTAAAGTGTCCCAGAATCTTTAGCTTACCAACCGCTGCCTAGACACTGCATCAGTAAAAGTGCAGTTACTGTCTCTGGATTTATGCCTTCCTATCCTGATCACTCTATTTAAACCTGCAACCTGCCTCTCCTCTACCCTGCCCTACTTTTCCTTCTTCACTGAGCACTTACCACCCTCTAACACACTTATACGATTTGCTCATTTCTTGTATTTGTGGCTAATTGTCTTTTTTTCTGCAGAAATATAAGCTTCTTAATGGCACGAATATTTATTTATCTTCGTTGCTATATCCCTAGTAGCTAGAGTAGTGCCTAGTTAATAGTAGGTGCTGAATAAATATTTACTAAATAAATAAATGCATGTTGACAGTCATAAGCAGTCATCATACTCTAAAACACTGGGGACCCTGTAAGACAGTAGCAAAAACAACACAACAACACAAAAATACAGTATAAGAATTCACACAGTTTAGTCTTCTCTAAAAGAGTGTACTCCAATTAGTTAAGTGAAAAGCTGAGAACAAAACAAAATGAAACCCAGAACATGGACACATAGAAGTCACAAGGAGCAACCTCATGGTACCATGGAAAACTGGCTTAGACATAACAAGACCCTAGTGAGAGTCCCAGCTTTGCACAAATCAGCTGTGTGACCTCAGGCTAATCACCTTGCCTCTCTGGGCCTCAGTTTTTCCATCTAAGTTAAGCTTGATTCAATTCAAATAATTAATGAGTGCCCATTTCATCACTTGTAGCTCTAAAATGGCATGACCCTGCCTAGTCCCCCTTGATATTAAGGTACTAAAATAGCCTGCTACCAAAATTTGATCATTCGTGGCAGAGAAATTAAAATTGCACCCTCTATCCCCATCACTGTGGGTCACAGTCCCCAGGTGGATTACACCTTCATTTAAACATCCTTACTCAGCAGGGCAAGCATTTGCTCTAAGAGGCGAAGTAGCAAGAGCCCCCTCATGCAGCAGAATCCAGGTGCTCACCTCTAATAACCACTTTGGAGAACGGAGAATCAGACAGCAATCTTGCCAGCACCGGGAGTGAGTAAAATACCGATAGTCAAGGTGCATATTGAACTGCTGAGCAAGGGGTGTGCAAATGCTATTTCGAATGGCTTAAAAAGCATCACAACAATGTAAGGGGGTTACCGCTGCCTCACAAAAGCACATCTGGAGGATCTCTTTGCTCTCTTGCATCCTTGAATATTGAACCCAGAAAAAGAAATTGACTTGCCGTTTAATCCAATAGTCAATACGACTATATAGACTGTATAGACTCAATTGACTTAAAACTCAAGCCATAGCCTCCAGCAAGAAAAATCTAATGCAACTGCGCAGGCGTGGTATTGATACATATCACAGGTAGCTGCTTCTTCAGTAAGAAACAATTATCAGATGGTCAGTGCTGACAGATCATTGCAGTTGGTAATTTCTAATCTGGCTTACTGAACAGCTGGGCACAGATTTGTTATCTTTACAGGTTACGATGGCTCTCCAATGAGATTGGGTTATTGTGATTCCCCCCCCCCCCCCCCGACACAAAAGGACGTGACTTTCTCTCCCGGTTCTAACAGAAGGGCTAAACACCCCCAGGCCCAAAGAGCCGCTGCCCTGGACGGCAAACCCAATTCCCTAGCACAGCACAATTACCTGGGTGCAGACAACTGTCTGTAGCTGAGTGTTGTGCTGCCAAGTGACAGCAGGGTGGATTAGCAGAGCTAGAAATTAAATTATACTGAGTATGCTTTACTGCCTCGCGCACCAACTTTTCTGCCTGGCAGACGCTCTGTTTGGCTTCCTCTTGAAAGCAGGAGGTCAAGAATCACATTTTTTTGGGAACTGGCGGCTCCCTTTAGCAAAGGACAGACTCCTCCCACCCTTGCCCCTTCTCAGCTTAGGAACTGCTTCCTGCTTCCTCAGCATGGAAGGTGGCTACTCTTCTTCTGCTTTTGCGTCAGGATCCCTGGGGAGCCTCAGAGGAGCACACTGTATGCTGGTTAAAGGGTAGCTATTTTCAGGGGATTTGCATTCATCTTGTTACATTTCATCTCCCTTCTCCGGGTGGGACACACTGTGAAGTTTCCTTTGAGTTTCAGGTTTAGACACACCCCAGAACTCAAAGTAAAAATGCTATAGGCTTAATAACAACTTCTAGAGAATCCTTTTCAAGTTCAAAGCAGATCGTAAACGCTAATTGATCAATTCCCCCTCCCAACAACGTGTGAGGTATGAATTAGTCCCATTTTATAGATGAGAACGTTGAGGTGGAGAGCAGGAATGACTCATTTCGAGCCCAGATCGGACCTTCGTTGGTGAAGGGATGAGCAATTTGGATTCCAGCGCACAGTGAGGGCTCATCTGACTTTTCTCGTTCACCAACACTGATGAAAACTCTGTCTTAGGATGAGGATCCCCAGCCCAGTTCTCTCCCTGAATTGGTCACAGCAGCCTCTCCCAGCGTGGTGGCCTGATTACCATCTCTTTGCATCCTCAGTTCTCTGGCCAGAAAGAATTGCCTTCCCCCAACACAAGCCTAAAAGAGCTCAGTTCAAAGCTCACCATGGAATATTAAAATGTCCAAGAATACATCTCTCTCTAAGACTCCTGAACGCTTGGGTTTGACCAGACTGGCTCTGCCATGGGAGCCACATGCAACCAAGGCTTGTCGCCACACTTGCAGCTGCGCAGATGCAGTAGGAGTGGGTGGGACCGTACGGGCGCAAATGCTGTTTGGCACAAGTAAGTAAATAAACAGCTCAACAGGCCATCACGTTTAGGAGCCTTTCTCTCTCTATGAACCTGTTGGCTCATACTACTTTTACAAAATCCAAGTGGGTAGTTAACTTTGCAGGAAACTGTACAAGGTTTTTCTCAAGACAGCACTTGAGACGGAGTTTCCGACGACCTCAGAATGGTTCTACATTTTCCCCCAGGAATTGCCTCAAACTGATAAGCTTAAACCGGTACCTTAAAGATTGATATATTTTTCCGTTGACTTAAATGTCATGGTCCAGTCGACCGAGACCTGGGAGGAATTAATCTTGGTGGCTCACAGGCACCAAGGAGGTCTGCCTCGGTTTCAAGGGTCGTGACACTCCGACTTCAGCCTTCCCTCATCGAAAACATTTGGATGTGTCTTTCCCAAAGCACTTGGGGGCTTTTCAGCAAACCTTTATACGTCTCGTGAAAGTAAGAAGTGACAATACTCGCATGTCACAGGAGACACGAGAAATGTGTCTATTAGGTGGGGAGATGGTGAGGGAGGAGTTCAGCAGAGCCATAATGATTATGTGACTTTAAAATACATAAAGGGAGAACAAACTCTTTATTGCCGGACTGGGAGTGGAACAGCTTAGCCTAGTGGGTCTCAAGCCCTGGCTGCTTATCAGAACCATCTGGAGAACTTTTGAAAACTCTCCTAATTCAGTACTACTGAATCCGCTTCTCCAAAAGCAGGGCCTAGCCAGGCAGTATTTTTTTTTTTTTTTTAAGTTCTGCATGTAATTGCAATGTGCATGCAGGGCTGGTCTGGGTAGCCCAGGGTAGATGGTGAACATCCTCCACATGTGCGATCCATTCCCTGGCAGGGAACACGCTCCAGAGATGCTCCTTTAAAAAGAATCAGCCAGGCTTCTCCTTGAGTAATTGCTGCCAACCGGCATCATTATTCAATTAATAATTCAGTTTTATTTGACGTTTCATGTGAGAAACTGTTTTAACTCCTTCATCCTTATTTTTACTTATGTGGACACAAAAGAAACAATTTGTTTGATCGACGAGCAGAAGGAGGGGTTACGTTACCGACCCCAAAATAACTGAAAAGGAAAAAATATTAAAACACAACGAAGTGAAAACCACACTGCCCCACCTGTGATCCACTTCCACGCAGCCATGCGGTCACCAAATTTAATGAGGGTCTACTGTGTTTTGGGAACTGTGCCTGGTCCTAGCAGCACTGGAATGAGGCAAACGTGGTCCCTACTTACTGGTGTCCCCCAGTCTAGCAATGGAGGAGATAAGAAAAAAGAAAAAATGCTCTGATAAAAGCTGATTTCTATTTGCCTCTTATCATGGGGCATATACTCTCGCAAGTGCTTTCTGTTCCATATCTCTTTTTATCCTCACAGCAACCTTGTTAGGTGGGTCCTATTATTATCCCCATTTCACAGATGGGGAGCCTGAGGCTTAGAGGGGCTTAAGTAACTTCACGAAGGTCACAAAACCTATGAGGAGGAGAGCTGGGTCTTTTGAACTTGGTGGGACCAATTTATACGCCCATCTGATTCTGCTTCTTAAGGGCATGGGAGGTGTGCAGAGGCTGGGTGCTCGGGGTGGCTGCCGGTGTTGGGGTGGCGTGGGGAGAATTGAGCACATCCTTTTCTCTTGTTAGGTCAGCGCTGCTGTGCAGGGGAGCGAACTCAGCATCTTTGGTGCCTACAGCTTTCAAGATTGGTGTTGAGGAATCCCCTTCCCCTTGAACTTGCATCCTCAGCAGCCTGGACGGCTTCACGGTCAGCGGCGCCTTTGAGCCCACGCACTTAAGGGGACAAAGAAAACATAACTAGCTCGGAGTCCTTATGCTGGGGCTTCATTTGGTACCCGAGAGCTGTTCATTTCAGTTCCCGGGGCAGGACCCTACCTGGCCTGCTTACTAACGTTCCGGCAGCACAGGGAGGCCCAGGAGAGTTGAGTTAAGTGCAGCTGATCTGTAACTCGAAGTCATCTATTTATTATCCCCTAACTGTGCTCCTCCCCTGGCAAGTGCAGGGAAGGAAGACGCACGGGTAGCCACGGTTCAGTGAGCCGCTCCCTCGACTTGGCTGTGGTCTCAAGTCAAGGTTATGTAACCCCCCCGGGGCCCAGCGCCTCCCTGGAGGGAGAGGGCACGAGCGAGGTAGGGGGGAGCAGGAAAGGCATTATTAGCGTAATGCTAAGAAAACAGACATGGAAATCTCCCAGAGTCTTGAGAGTTTGGAGCTGTTTGTTTCCAAAGCATTTAGCTCTGTGATCATCCAATCCTGAGCACTGGCTCCTGGTCAGCTGGGGCTGGGAAGGTCGGCACAGGGGATGGGGCTCACACTCTCAGGCAGTGAGTTTATTCAGCCTTAAGAAATGCTCTGTTGTACAGCTGTTTTCAGCAGACCAAAGATTAAAAGAGCACGTGAAAATTAAGGCACAAACACAGCAGAGGAAGTGTACCTTATCGTGCATTTTGCAACTACTCTTTTGCTTCTCAAAGCCTTAATGTAGACAACTGGAAAAACTGCACGACCCGAGATGGATGGCCTCCCAGAAGCTCCTGGAAACCGTTCAATAAGGACAACAGGGTAAGCAGGTGAGCACCTGCTTCAGGCTCTTTATTTTGGGAGTCTGTTTCTTTTGGCCACAAGACATACAACCTTTTTTTTTTTTTTCCCCAACTGCAAAAGTGGTCAGATGATATGGAGTCCTCCGTATCGCAGAAATCAATTCAAGTTTTACTCACAGAGACTCGTCCTCAGCTGCCGTCTGCCCCTCTAGCTATGAGACGTGAAGCTTCCCACCCACCCCACCTCCCTCAGATGTGGCCTTAAAACGTTTTTAATGAATAGTGCTAGATAAGTGAACATGTGGGAAAATGTTCATCCCTGCTAGTAATAAAAAATGCAAATTAAAACAACTTTGAAAAGGTAACATTTTAGTCTTAGGAAATATTAATAATACCCTAATGCTGGCCAGGCTGCACTGGAACTGATAGACTCAAATGCTATAGGCATTGAGTTAAATCAGCATAATTCTTCTCGAAAGAAATATGGCAGTTGGTAACAAGAATCATAAAGATGTGCTTACTCTGACCCAGTAATCCTTCTCTTGGAAATTTATACTAAAGAAATAATCTGACAGAAGTAAAAAGCTACACAAACTGTAGCACTGTCTCTAGTGGTCAAATCTAATCACACGTATACACACAAAATGCCAGAAGAAGCCTAATGTTTAGTAATGGGGAATGGCTTAACAAATTCTGGAATGTTCACAATGGAATATTACATGACCATTAAACTCCAAAAGACACAAGGGGGAAATGTAAGCTTTCATATCACTAGGACGATAGGACTTTCTTGAATGTTTTTCTTTATCTTTTTTTAATATGCAAAAGAAATAAAGACATTACAGAGAACGCACTAGGAGACTTGTTGGACAATTATTTTCCTGTCTACATCATCTGTGCAAAGAGGCTTTTATTTATTCTTTATTTTTAAAAATTAATTGTTTAATTGACAATTAAAATTATATACATTTATTGTGTACTACACTGTTTTGAAATATATATACGTTGTGGAATGGCTGAATTGAGTTTATTGACATATGCATTAGCTCCCATACTTGTATTTTTTTTTTTTTTTTTTTGAGACAGAGTCTCACTCTGTTGCCTGGGCTAGAGTGCCGTGGCGTCAGCCTAGCTCACAGCAACCTCAAACTCCTGGGCTCAAGCGATCCTCCTGCCTCAGCCTCCTGAGTAGCTGGGACTACAGGCATGTGCCACCATGCCCGGCTAATTTTTTCTATCTATTTTTACTTGGCCAATTAATTTATTTCTATTTTTAGTAGAGACGGGGTCTCGCTCTTGATCAGGTTGGTTTCGAACTCCTGACCTTGAGCGATCCGCCCACCTCGGCCTCCCAAAGTGCTAGTATTACAGGCGTGAGCCACCACGCCCGGCCCATACTTGTATTTTTTTTGTGGCAAGAACACTTAAAACACAAAAGGGCTTTTATTAAGGATTTTGAAAATGAGAAGAATGAGATACAGAGATCTCACCCAGATCATGCTGGATACCGGAAAAGGGTTTAAAACCTAGCATCCTTGAGTCTCTGGTTGGCCTTTGAGTCCCACCTTTGCAGAGAAGTTCCATTCTCCCACAAGGGGTGACTTTCACAGTGTCAGAATGAGACCTGTTCTCCTCATACCGGCCACATCAGCTCACATCGCTTTAGGTCCTAGAAGAACCTCCAGTAGGAGCCCGAGAAACCTCTAAATGCCAGGGTTTCAGGACCCTGCAGACTGACAACTTGTCTGTTATCCACCCTGAAATGAAGGTCCGTATGTCTGCCCATATTGAGAAGACTAGCATGGTAGTACCCCATTCTCGCACTTGGTTTAATGCAATGTTTTTGGTCAAACTGAGGGGAGCTGTCCTTCCTTTATACACCAGAAGTTTCCACGTGCTGGTCAGTAAACAGTGCGGGTAGGTCCATACTTTTGAATTTCACTGGTCCGTATCCAATGGGAAAAAGTAATGATATAATAATGAGTTTTCATGTAGCTAAATATATCCAAAGTAAGGAAATATTCCTTACTCTAAGATAATGTCCTTTCTACTTTTTTGGTGTTAAAATTCCATCCTATTGGAGAAAGAGGGAGTTATTTTTTGTTCATGTTATTTCTGTGCATTAAAATATAGGGACCCTATATTGCCCCCTCCCTGCTATCCCCAATGAGAGTGAAATTATACTGTTCATTGAACACATTGACCTTGGATTCCAGGTCACCAGGGAGATGGAGATTCTCTGGGCATTCGATTTGGGCCACACCAAATAGTTTGGCAAAAAGTTCTGGTCCTTTTGGCACTTCAAAATGTGGTGTGCGACCATTACAGAGCTTCCGTGACCATGTCTGTCTGTCTGTCTATCCCAGCGGGTTGTGAGCACGTTTTCTCAAAGAAACTGCCTTATTCTTCCTTCTGTTTTGTGTGACTAACAGCCTCGTGTGGTGGGGCATGTGAAAATGCCTGCATGTGTGTTAATTTCATTCAACTCTCTCTGTCTTATTCCCCAACTGGATGTGTCTCATAATCTACACGCCACCCCTGTCCCAGCCCTGGCCAGAGGGAATCGCAAAGCAAAAGGCCAGATTCCCCCAGCCCAAGGAGCTGCAGGGCCAGAGGCAGCTAGCTGTCAGCATGCTTCAATTAAACACAAAATCAAACACAAGCAGGATCCATTTGCGTTTACTCATGATTATTGTGTTTGACAAGATAACCTGTACCCACTTGTACATTCATTACAGAGCTTCTGAAATGATTTTCCTTTGTCTGCTTGAACATAGGAATTTTTAATGAACAGTTTCAGTGTCTGGTTTCATGCACTTGAAAAGTAAACATCAGCGAGCATCTCTTCCTAACAGGCTTGATCCGTACCTGCTGATGGTCTACCAGAGAGTCAAGCAGGGAGACCCGTGTGGATTTGAAACTTGTGTGCTTGCTTCCTGAGATCACCAATGCAAACTAAGAAGGAGGAACTTCCAGCCTCCCCTTTCCAGTGATAAATATTTTAAATGAATGAATAGGTAAATAGAGAAGGGATTTGAATTTTAATTGCCGGTAAGTGAGGCATAAAAAGGCAAAGAGAGAGTTGTAACTGCCAGGACAATCCCATGTATTCTTTTGAACAGATTCATTTGCAAATTATATCACATGTGGCACAAAGATATGTCAGATGTTCTGCCTGTCCTAGCTTAGGAAGCTCAAGTCAGGCCTCCTGTCTGCTCTCTAGCTACATCCTGCACCGTGCTTTCCCAAGTTTGCCGCGGCCTCAGTATCATCGGACAGTTCCTCCAATACATAATTCTTCCTGTCTCCACAGGGCCTTTGCACACCACATTCCCTTTGCCTGGTTCAGTGCTATTCATGTTTCTGATCGTCTCTTCTTCAGGGAAGCATTCCTCTTCTCCAAGGTTGAGGCTAAATGTTTTCCGAGGACGTGTCCTTCATCATACTTGCCGTGCTGTTATTTTACATTTATTTGGTGACAGTTTGACCTGCTCTGTCTCCCCTAGGAGACTGGAAGCTCTGCAGAACAGGCACTGTGTCTCCGTTAGCTCCCGTCTCATTCTGGGCACCTCACACGACAGGGCTCAGTGTCTATGTGTTAAGCACTAAATGAATGGAGTGAACAGACCCCTGACAAATAACTTCCCCCAAATCTTTTTTCACCCTGTGGAATAAGTTAAAAGATATGTTTCCAGGCCTCTGGGGGGTTCATCAGCTGGAGATGTCATTTTCATACATACACAGTGTCACCAAGGTTGACAGTGGGGCTGTACATGGCATCCGTGAAGCCACGTGGGTTCCAGATGGTCTACACTATCTTAGACAAGCCACTGAGTGTTTCTATCCCTCCATTTCCCCATTGATCAAATGGTGACAATATCAGTGGGCTTCTTGTTGAATGGTCAAGGGATAAAACTAGATAACAGAAACAAAAATGCCCTGAAAAGATAAATAGGAATCATACTTTTTACCCCCCTCCCTAGCCAACTCTATAGCTTGCACACAGGGGTGGGGTGGTCAAGTGGGGGCCACAGTCCATGGCAGGTGGGAAGAAAGAGATGGGACTGTTCTAGAGAGCTGGAGAAGACCAACCTCCTGCCACCAGGGCCACCCAGGGATGGCCGCCCTAAAACAGGGTACTGAGCAGCTTCGTGATGGGCAGAGGACCAGAGGAAAGGAACAAAGGGGCAGATGCTGTAAAGCAAACTGCACATCTGCCCTGAGTTTTGTTGTTTCTCCAGTGGCTCCTGGGCCCTGTCTCTTCTGGGACCGGCAAACAAACAGGAAGTCCCCTCCCACCTGATGTGCATCTGACTGCCTCCAGACCTCGCTTAGCAACCGCCAAGCGAGTGTAGTAAAGCCTTTTTGGAGTCTCGGCTTGTGCTAACCCCTCTGCAAGCTTCCAGCAGAGGTATGGAGCGTGCTGAGTGATCGCGGAGTGAGCACCACGGCCGCCCTCACGAACTCCTGGGTGGGGTGTGAGTGGAGCCTCTCATCAGTATTTTGAGAAGATACCCAAGACTTTCAGTCTTCAGCTCTAAGAATGTCATCCTATTTTACAAATGAGGAGCAGAGAGGTTAATAAGCAAATCTACAGCAAGTCGTTTGATGCCGGGAAAGTGCAGGCTCACCAAATGAGATCTAACAGGAAAACTCGGGAGAAATGCCGGGTAAGCCCCTGGGGCCACGAGAACGGAAGGCCCTATTACGGCCCCAGCAGCGACTTCCCAGTGTGGAGCTCGGGGACCTGGCCCGGCAGAGACAGGCGTGGCAGGCATGGGCTTGAACAATGCACAGGTCCCTTTCTAGTTTGTTCGGCCAGGGTATACCTTCCTCAAATGCTGACAGATGTCACGAAGGGGGACGTTGAAGGTGGCATTTGCTCACATTTCCCCTTCAACTGTGGTCAAGGAGGAGGAGGGATGGCCACCACCAGTCTCTTTTCTGAGTGTTCCTTTGCAAGGGGTGGCATGGGGAACAGCCCATATTAATGGGCTAAGAATTTGCCTATTTAACAGAAATACTGCTTAACTAAACATGGGCTCCATCCGATCGTTTTGACTAATTGTGCCACCCGGACCGAGCCAGGCGCTGTGTGAAGCACTGGGAATGCAAAGCTGAACAAGACGCCCTGGCTGCTTTCAGGGAGCTTTTTCCTAACTGGTTAGAAGAGACATAAACCAAGATCTACAGCTGCCTTTGGCAAGCCTATCGTTGCAATATACGCGGTGCTGCGGGGACTCAGAGGAAGGAGGGACTGTCAGGATAGCCTAGGAAACCTCCCTCCAACAAGGTATTGAAAAGAGTAGGAGTTTGTCAGACATCCGAAAGCTCATCGATTCATTCACTCCCCTGCCAGGCTCTGGGGACTTATCAGTGGGCACAATAGCCGGGTCCCGACCCTCATGGAGCTCAGAGTCCAGCGAGAGTGGCCGGCACACAAACAGTTAATCACCAGTTTGGAAAGTGCTATGAAGGGAAAGTACAAGGTGTCTCCAGAGTGTCTTTCTGGGGATCCGATCCTGTCTGAGAGGCAGGAGAGGCTCTGGCGAGGATGTGACATTTGAGCTGAGACGGGAAGGATGCTCAGCAGTGGACCAGGCCAGGGTGCTGGCAGCAAGGGCAGGGAGAGCGTTCCTGGCTGACGGAGCGTCGTGTGCGTGCGTTCATGCCACCGACATTCATGAAGCACACGTGTGCCGGCACAGTGATGAGCTCTGTGGTCACCGATCATGCGCTAGACACATCTCTGACCTCAGGGAGCACATGGTCTATTGGGGAGGCAGATCATTGTAATAGGATAGGCTGCGGCCATGGCTGGGAAGCGGGGAACGTGTTCCCATCACAGGGAATAGCATGTGCAAAGGCCTGGACAGCAGAGCTCAGGACATGTAACACTCTAGCCCGGGCAACAGAGTGAGACTCTGTCTCAAAAAAAAAAAAAAAAAGGCACGTGAGTGGGAGGTTAGGGGGTCCTAGCTCCCCTGCATTGACTTGCCATGTGCGGTAATGATGCCCATCATCTTGCTCATTTTTTGCTTAAGAACGAAAACCCTTTCTCTACCAATGGCAGTAGCGCTGCACCGAGAAGCCGCCTCAGCAAATGCTGACGTGTGCGTTTTGCAGTAAGCTGGAAGTGCCTGGCCTGGCTTGGCCTGTCCCTCCCCAGGCAAGAGCCACACAGTCATAAGCACCACGGGACTGATTGCTTAAAGAGGGCACCCCTCCTGCCTCCTCGCACTGAGCCTGCCTCAGCCCAGGTGCCCCGGCCACACCCGCAGCCCATCCAAACCTGTTGTCTGAGGGTCTGAGTCCCCTTCCATGAGAAAGCCCCTACCCTGCTTAATAACATTTTCCCTCTGCCTGTCTAATTAACTCCGTCACTGTATCTGCAGTCAGATAAAATGCTCATTTCACACCACATTAATTTTTATCAGCTGAACATTAAGCAACACAAAGCTATCTATGCTTGGTTTAATTTACATACTGACAGACCTACAAAGCGTTACCCACAGTGGCAGTGAAGCAAATAAGCAGAACTGGCATCAAACAAGGCTCTTCAAAATGAAATATTGATTTGCAAGGCTGACAGGGAAGAAGGGTTGGAGGGGTGTGTGAGAAAAAGGGAAGAGGAAGGAGTAAAAGGGTTATCTTTCCTTGAAGAATGATTATTGATGAATTCACCAATAGGTCTCCCAAAGGGCAAGTAGAGGAGCTGGCTGGAGTCCAGGATCCTGAGGATCGGGTGGACACCCACAGTCCGTACAGCTCCCTGGAAATGGAGTCTCTTCATCTTGACATTGGAGGTTACCTCAAATTCAACGGAAATGCCCTCAAACAGCAAAGTGCTTTAATCACACATATACACGCACACACACACACACACACACACACACACCATGATGTATCTCACTTCTGTAACTTTGCTCAAGCTATTTCTCTAGAACAGCTTTCCTTCTCCTATTTCATGGACAAGTTTAGGCATTGCCTCTTCCAGGGAGTCTTCCCTGACCACCCTGCTTCCTCACAAGTGTGTTTCCAGAATGCCCAGTACAAGGTCTACATTGCACCTACCACCAACACCATATCTTGATAATCCATGTATATATCTCTTTCTCCCACCAGTTGTAAGCTGTTTGCAGGGGCAGACATAGGTGTGGGGCAGCCTATACAAACTGGAAGACTTCCTTAAAGAAAAAAGTATTTTAAAATATCTAACTTTTGCAAGTATTACAACAACTTATAACTATGAGAATGCATCACTAGGAGCACTCTTAGGGCCTTGGAACAGGCCGGTGCAAACAAAGGATCCTGAACTTTAAGTTTTATTAGCTTTGAGATGGGTCTACTTCTGGCCTCTTAAACACACTTCCTTGCTTATAACCAGCATTTGATAAGTGTGGGCAGGATGAATTTAATAAATAAAAGAAACTACTTTTGGGTACCTACTCTATGGTAGGCATGGCCAAAGAACTTAGGCCAGGCTAGTCTCCTCCAACCATCAATCACAGCAGCCCAGATGATACAATTGACAAGCGTCAGAGCCTGAATTGATTTCTAAGAATCATATTTCTCCATCTGATGACCTATGACCTAAGAAAAAAAAGAAGAGATGCCCCCAAGCGAAATGATGTGTGGCTCATATAAGTCAGTCTTTGGACTTTACAGCTCTTAGCATTCATTAATTCACCCAGATCCATGGTTCTTCCACTTTAGTGAGCACCTAAACCACCTGGATCACTTGCTCCATGGCAGAGTCCCTGCCCTGAAAACCAGAGATTCTATAATAATTTCTTATCACTGTATAACTGGAGTGGAGCCTGAGAATCTGCATTTTAAATATGCCCACTCACGATCTTGCTGTGGGTTTTCTGAGACCGCACTTCGAGAAACCAAATGTTGATGTTGAAGGGGAGTGGGCCGGGAATGGGAACTGGGGTGGGAGCCAGTTGGGAGGGCTAGTGGAAAGCTTTATTTCCCTCAAACAGCTGGGATATGACTTTAAGGTGACATGGCACCATGGCCTAAGAAAGACAGGAGACTGACCGAAGATGTGGAAAATATGTGTCTAGAACCTGGAGAGTAAGAAGGCTGTAGACATACTTTGAAATATCCATGCAAGCCCTAGTTTAGGAACATCCTTCTCTTTGTGTGACTTGCAGCCTGCAGACCCTTTTCCACTGAATCCCCTGTGAGGGAGAGGAACAGAAGACCTTCCCCAACCACGGGGGCTGATGCAAGCTGAGTATTCAGCTTTGCTAGATTAAGAATTTCAAGAGGTAGTCCCTGAACATGTAATGCATAGCACTCTTATCCTGGTTGTCTATGGCTTCTCATGCAAGAAATTCCTGGCCTGGCTTCAATTTCACAATCATGCATGCTGGGGCTTGTACGTATCAGTTGGTTCCAGGGTTACCACAGGTAATTTTGCTTTCAACACCAGCATGGTAAAGTTTCTCTCCTCAGAGACATCGGTGACCTTTGGAGGTCCCAGGCACCCCCAAAAGCTTCAAAAGCCAGGACTGTCTATTGTTTAACTGTCTTTTGCTTGTTTCGTGGTACTTAGCGGGAAGAGAATGCAATAGGAGCTTTAGTATCAGAAAAGACTGGCTTATTTAGAGTCAAGTGTGCATAAAATAAGTTGTAGAATTGAGCCCAAGCTAAAGGCATGACTCTGAGTCCAGGCCTGATTCAGCCATTACAAAGCTATGTGAACTTGGCCAAGTCATTTAACCTGCCTCATTCTGTTACCTCATCTGTAGTATAGATTTAATAGTATTAGTTATGCCACCAGAGCTGTGCTATGGAGCCAAAGTGTTTTGGAAAATCTAAACATAAAGGAATATTGGCTTATGGAATGGTCTACTAACCCTCCTGCAGATAACAGTTAAGGTATCTAAACAAGATAATCTTTAGAAATAATTTGATGGCAATGGAACACAATCGAAAGGAAACAGACACTGGAAGGGAGCCTGTACCCTAAAAGACAGAGCCTCCACCTAGCAAAATTTGTGAATTTGTGGATTTTTGCCTGGGAGCACTCCCCAGTCAGCTTTTAGCCCTGCATAGCTTGAACTGTCAGAGGAAAAAAACAGGACAGAAACAAGAAAGTTAGGGGAGAAATTCTGGAAGGGTGAGAACTGCAGAGGTAGTGAGCCACAAAATCTGTGTATAAAATCTGCCTAATCCTTGACTAGCTGCTAAACTAAACATGCATAAGGGAGACTCCAAGGGATCTAATACAATAGCAGCAGTTGGAAAGAATAGAAAAGAGACTTTAGCTGCTGCCGACCACAGGGAAAACAGAGCTAGAATTTGAGTCTAGCCATGTAAACTGGTTACTAAAACAAAAATTCTCTTCAGAGGAACTAATAGAAGCTAGAGTCCCTGCAACAATCATTTGTATTATCTATTATCCAATCAAAAATCACCAGACTTGAAAATAAAGATTAAAATGTAGTTCATACTCAAGAAAAAAAAAAAAAAGAGCAGTCAATAGAAACTAACCCCAAGAATACTCAGATGATGAATTTAGCCGATAAGGACTTTAAAGAAACTACTCTAAACATGTTCAAGGAATTGAAGGAAATGTATACACAATAAATGAACAGATGTGGGATTTCAGTGAGAAATAGAAACTATAAAAATGAACCATATAGAAATCCTAGAGTTGAAAAGTAAAATGAATACAGTGAAAAAAAATATTACTGTATGGGCTTAACAGCAGATTGAAGATGGGAAGAGAGAGTTAATGGACTTGAAAATAGATCAATAGAAAGTTCCAATATTAAGAACAAAAATTTAAAAAATCGAAGAAAAGTGAACAGAGCCTGAGTGACCTGTGCATCATAGACCATTAAACAGTGTAACATACATGAAACAGAAGTCCCAGGACAGGAGGGAGAGAATGGAACAAAAACATATATTTGAAGGAATGGCTGAAAATTTAACAAGTGTGGTGAAAGATATCAACTTACAGATCCAAGAAGCTCTACATACCCTAAACAAGATAAGTACAAAGAAAAGCATATCCAAGCACACTATACGCAATTTTCTGATATCCAAAGATAAAGAGAAAATCTTAAAAGCAGCAAGAAACGCACAGGTGAAATATTAATACAAATGGCAGCCAACTTCTCTCACAAAACAACAAAGGCCAGAAGACATGGTGAAATGGTGTCTTTAAAGTACAAAAGGACAAAAATGGTCAACCCATAATTCTATCTTCAGGAATAAAAGCAAAATAAAGTCCTTTTCAGGTAAACAAAAATTGAAAGATTCATTGCAAAGAGACCTGGACTAAAAGAAGTGGTAAAGGAGGTTCCTCAGTCTGGAGGAAAATGATACTAAATGGTAATTCATATCTACAGGGATGAATGAGGATCACTGGAAATGTTTTTTTTTTTTTTTAATGTAAGAAGTTCTTAATTTTCCCAATGGGTAGTAAATTTATACCACATAATCCTACTTCACCCACACTAAATGACACATGGTCACTTTGTCACAGAACCCCTAAATCCTATAAATTCTGTCTCTTCCTACTCTCCCCCCTTACCCCCCCTCCACCAATCTCCCCACCAAAAAAAGAAAAGAAAGAGAGAGAAGAAAACTTGGTCTTATTTTCTAGCTGTGTGATCTTGGGCAAAAGTTAACTTATTTGTGCGTTTGTTTCTCCATTTATAAAATGAAAAGATGAAGTAAATGATCTCAAAAGTTCCCTTTCGCCTGAGCATACTATGAATCTATGACTAAACTAGCGCAGTGTGTTAGTCTTCATTTAATTTTTGCCATTATTATTTTAATTTTCATTATTATGGTTCAAGTACCTAAGTCTTATTCTCAATGATCAAATACATAAAAGTCACCCAAGAATTAATGAGTCTTAGAAGCATCTTAGACACACTAACACCCTTTTGTGCCTCATCATTCAAAAATAACCAACAATATACTGCCATGGCTGAAACAATCAAACGAGGTCAGCCACAATACAGGTGCTTTGCAAACTGTAAAGCCCAATACAGACAGAGGGGAGGTGGTTTTAGTATCCCAATTGTCAGAGTCCCTTTTGAATTTGCAATGCATTGATGCTGGATGCCAGTTTCTTAGTCACCTTAAACACCGAGGAACTACATTAAACCACATCAGAATGTGCTTAGCCAAGTGCGAAAGTTCACTGCACAAGTCTTGCCGGTGTGAGAGGCAGGCAGTAAGGAAGCTATGAGCCCCCAAGGACTGGGAACAGTTAATTAAATATTCAGTGTGTCCATGTTTCACTGGGGGGAGAATCTGTGGAACCTTCAGAGAGCTTTCTGGTGACATGCCAGAGAGATGGACTTAAGCCAGGCTAGACTCCAAGGCTTACTGGCCACCAGATCCCGGGAGGTTGCCCCGGGGTGGCTTTCCTCAGTTCTGATGCTCTGTGACATTTGAGCCCGCCTCAGTGCGTCTGCGATTCTGCTGGATTAAGCAAGCAGTGGGAATTTCTTGACTTAGACGGTACACTCTAGAACAGGCTCTCTGAGGACCTGGGTCCCAGTTGCCTCTCTGAGGTGGTAAGGAAAAGGTAGAACAATCCAATCCCTTTTTTGGCAGTAGCTTCACAATTCTGCTGAGTGCAGTGTGTTCAATTGTTTCTTTTTCTCCTCTGGAAAACAGTCACTGTGAATAACATGCTGTTTGGAAACAGGTCTACTTAAAATGTCACTTTCATATAATTATTTACAAATACTGGCATAAATGAAATAAAGGTCTGAGTAAAACAGAAAATTTCAAAGCCTAACACCATTGCTTTAATGAATAGAGCAGAGAAATGCTGAATAATTTTCTGCTTATTTCGCGGCATCCTTGGTAAGCCTTTCCTCCCTCCTACACACACATTCCAGGTTAAATTTCCCTTTTTAATTTGCTCCCACTTCCCAACTCATAGCACAAGATGCGGTGCAGCTATCGCTTGCGTTTTTGAATGGCTTTTCTATAGATTTCAACATTGCCTCCTCAAGACCATTACACCTGCTTTTATGCTGTCCTTTGGGGAAAAACAATGACTCCAAAGCCCTTGGGAACAATGCTGGGTACGCAATCAGTGAGCCAAAGCCTGCTTTTAGATATCCAAACCTCCACTGACGTCACAAGCAACTGAGTCACCAACGCCCCTGTGAGCTGCCTGCAGGTTTCCCACAGCAAAATCCCATATATTTTCAAAATGACAACCAGAAATTTTCAAGCTATTGGCCACTGGCTGTTGAATAACGGTACTGCCTTTTGACAGTGCGGAGTCGTCATTTAATTAGAGACAGAGCGAAAAGCACATGGCTTCCTTCCCTACTCTCTGTTTAGAAGGATGCTTTGGCGTTGGCTCATCTGCCCATAGCCATGAGTTCATTGCTCACATGCAGCTTAGACCTGGAGTTCTGCCGTTCCGTGTTCCATCCTTCAACCAAGCAAACGTGGGAAATGGGAGATGCTGAGATTTCGCTCTCAGAAGAGTTCGTCTAAAAACAAATCATGGGCCTTAGTTTCTAAAATGTGACACCCTTTCCCACGG
The DNA here is from genome assembly GCA_008086735.1 of Cheirogaleus medius. Lineage (NCBI taxonomy): Eukaryota > Metazoa > Chordata > Mammalia > Primates > Cheirogaleidae > Cheirogaleus > Cheirogaleus medius. The sequence goes on from VBSM01002959.1 coordinate 3,620,099, forward strand.
CTTGCCAACTGTATGAAAACCTCAAGAAGACACTGCCATAAGCCTTGGCATTTATAATCTATCACCATTTTGGTATGCATGTCCTGGGGTGATATCAGCTATCTCAAATCCCCACCCGCTAGATGTACTGCAGCTCAGGAATCAGTTCCAAGAGGCCTTACCTCTAAAGAGCCAACCTGAATTTTGTGGCTGATGGTGGAGACAGCTATAGAGAGAATTCAAAATGGCACCAGCAAGCCAGTGTTCACAATGGACTATTCACCTTCTGCAGGCTGGCAGGAACACTTCGATTTTACTCCTGTACTCACAACAAAACAACAACAATACAAGCAGCAGCAATAGCAGCAGAAATAAAACCCCGTCCCCTCCTGTCTTGCTTGAGATGTATAATTTGCTTCCATTCTCTTTCCTCTGACCTGTTTTAGAAAAAGTGGCCAGATCCCGGAGAGTATTTTTGAGAAGAAGTGGACGACTGTTTGGACTGGAAGCTCCCTGAGGGAGCTTTAATGTCATGGAGCTTTAGACTGTGGGGCACAGTCTAACACCACGTTGGTACACGGGCAGCTAATCCTGTGTTGCAATGATGAAGGATCTGGAGCAGCCACTAACCTCCTAAGATTGCAACTTCAAACAGCTTCCTCCCTTCCCTCCCTCTATGGTGAGTTGGCCTGAAACAAGAGGTTGATTTGTCAACCTCAGACTATCAGAGGAGGCCTCCCTATGGCCCCACCCTGTGTATGCCAACTTCCCTTCCCTAGACCCCCTTCACCTCCAGCCCTTCCAGATGTGAAGGTGCCCTGTAGACTGTAAGACTCTGCACCACCAGGAAACATTATATAGGACAAGGTAATGTAGCGGCAACAGCTCTGGGAAGTTACCCGAATGGCCCTGTGACTCAATTTCTTCAGCTTTCACATGTGGATCAGTACTCCCTGGTGTCTGGCCTCTGTCACAGGGTAATTGTGGGCATCAAAATGTCTAAAGCCTACACAAATGTTACCATCATCATCACAACATTTTAAACCTCTGCATCCTCAGAAAAGGGAAGTGAAGTGCATTTGTGGTTCTTGATAACCTTGGTTCTCAGAACCAAGAGAAGCTTGGGGCCGGAGTGAGCCGGGGTCTAGCCATGGTTCTGCCACTTCTTACCCAACGTGATGGAACAAAGTCCCCTGTCTCAGTTCCTCTGTGCATCACTGTGAGGGTGGTACTCTAGCCCTGGTGGGAGGCACAGACTATTCAAACTAGAAGGGACTTGAAAGCTCAACCTTTCAGTTCTTTGGGGCAGGTACCCAGGAATGAAGTTGCTGGGAGAGCTAGGACAGTTTGTGGCCATCCCCATGTGCCCTGCAGTGACCAGGCCTTTGTAAGCTCTCCACCTGTGAAAATCTTTAAACTATTTGGGGAAACAAATTAGTCTGAAAAGAATGACAGACAGATACCACTTCATACCCACTAGGATGGCTATTAGAAAAAAATTTAAAAAGGAAAATAAGTGTTGGCAAGGATGCAGAGAAATCATATGTTTCTGGGAAATGTAAAATAGTGTAGTCACTGTGGAAAGCAATGTGGCAGCTCCTCAATAAATTAAACATAGAATTACCATATAATCCAGCAATTTCATCCCTAGGTGTATACCGAAAGGAACTGAAAGTGTGTGTTTATGCAAAAGCTTTATACAAATCTTCCTAATAAGACTACGTGCAATTGGTAAAAGGTAGAAACAACCTCAAATGCTCATCAGCTGAGAAGCTGATAAACTAAATCCATACAAAAGAACACTACTCAGGGACAGAAAAGGATTGAAGGGCTGATACATGCTACAGCATGGATGAACCTGCAAAATATTATGCTAAGTTGGAAGAAGCCAGTCACAGAAGGCCACACAGTGTATCACTCCACTTATACAAATACCACACGAACAGGCAAATGCCCGGAAACAGAGGCAGGTAAGTGTTTGCCAGGGCAGAGGGCACTGGGAAACAGACTGCTCAGCAGATATTGGATTTCCTTTGGAGGTGATGAAAATGTTGGAACTAGATAGTGGTAATGGTTGCACAACTCTGTGAATATACTAAATTGTACACTTTAAAATGGTTAAAATGGTAAATTGTACTTTATATGTATCATACCATGGGGGGAAAAGATATCCAGACAAAGGCAGGGATGAGTAGATGAAAGGAAGGGTTCTAGAGTTCCTGTAGAGGGAGAACCTTCTGAAGCCACCTCTGCTGCCCTGTGCGTGCCCTTCCCAGGGCCTGGGTTGGTGGATTAATAGAGAAATGATTCCTAATAAGTCCCCAGGAGCTGCAGGTCTTTTCCTTACAAATGGGAAACAATCGTATCTCATGGCAGCTCATTATGCATTCTTTGGGTACCATGAGTTGTTTTAAAACCGCGAAATTAGTTCTGGCAGAGTTTACAGAAAAACACCCATGAGATGAGGCTGAATGAGTTATGTAAGACTTCTCGCATTCTGTGTACGAGCTGTTAACTCCTTCCTGGCACGGCCAAGGAACCGTGTCATCTCTAAAGTAGCGAGCATGCTCTGGTTTCCACCAAGACCCAGCACACAGTTGATGGGAAGTAGCAGCAGAACCCTGGATCCAGATGGGCCCATTGAGCCATCGCCGGGTCCAGCCAGTTCCCTCCTTCTTCACATAAGTCCCTTGCGTCCCCCAGACAGGGGAAGGGACTTGCCCATGCAAATTGCTTTAACTAAAAGTTCCAGTCTTTCCCCAGGATCTAGGTCAACCTTTGGTGTGGTGTACTGAAAGCTTTAAAGTCAGCTGTATATCTAAAACATTAATGTGATCATCGCTGGTCTACAGCTGTGGCACGAGACCAGCCCCAGCCCAAGCAGGAGGACGACTGGTCTGATGGATTGAGCTTGAACTCTGGCATTAAGCAGAGTTCATATTTCAAAAGTTTTCACCTGGCGACAGTCACTAAAATAATTATTATACGTGGAAAAAAAAATAATGTGTGAGTCCCAAACAATGAACTGAGCTCATGAGCTCTCTCCCACGCCTTCCCTCCCTCTCCCCGCCATAGACAAGCACACACACACGTGTATACATATGCGTGTGTGTATGTGCATATATATATTCCACCTATTGTATACCTACAATATATATGGGATATTTGACCAATAAAATATACTTCTAATTTAATTTATTTAGAAAGTAGCAAAGAATTAGAAAACAAGTTTAAAAAGCCTGTTCAAGGTATATCTCAAGAATCAAGTACTAAGCTTGAAGGAACCTTAGGACTCTACTCAGCATCTGTGGACTCTTAGAAACAGAAACAACAAGCTTGTTATCTGGTTCCTAAACCGAAACACTAGCTCATGAGAAGCAGAGAGAAGGAAAACCCCTGACAAGGTACCCTGGGCAACAAGGGATTACTGACCACCAGAGGAGGAAGATGAAAAGGACTAAAAGCAAGCTGAAGTCATCAAAAAGGTGACCAGAGCCACCCAAAGCCTGGAGCCCTGTGAAGTACCAGCAATCTGCAGCGAGGGACTGTAGGCTTAGGCGTCAGACAGACCCAAGTTTGAAAGTGAGACTTTGCTACTTATTAGCTGCGCAATATCAGGTAAGTTACTTTCCCTCTCTGACCCCTGGTTTCCTTCTACCTTACAGGGTTTTTTTTTTTTTTTGTGAAAATGAGATGATTTATGTAATGAGCTAACAAAGGCATCTAATTATTGCTTGCTAAAGGACTTTTTTTTAAAGACCTGAGGACAGGGTATTATGGTGTGGTCTGATTATTTGTGTTCACAAGGAGAACCTCGAGTCATCCAGAGAGGGTTAATGTAAGTCATGCGTTCTCAGTGAGAGCCCAGGACACCAGGCCTCTGTGTACTTGTGCCTCTCTCTGGAGCCATACTCAGACTGTCTTCTTCTCTCTTTGAAAACTACTTGCAGCTAAACTACTCTTCTACAAGTTATTTGATGAACTAATTTATCCTAAGGTGTCAATGCTCAATGATAGCAAAGCAAATTTTCCTGGGTATTATTATAACGCAGTGGGTATTATTTCGTGGGTATTATTATTATAACTCAGGAGACACAGCTGTAAACCAATAGTGACAGTTCAGCAAAGGTGACAGACCAGTGAGGAATTAGCTTGGGGTCAGAAGGCCTTCTTGGTGCCCTCTCAATCACACCTCGAAGGGAGTTTCTTCTTCATGGCTAGCCTGAAACATTACGCAAAGGTGCCCAGGCACTCCCAGGGCCCAAGCACTGGTGGCCGCTGCTGTCTGGTGTTTCCTTATAAGAGCTAGATGTTGATACATCCCCATTCAAAGCATTATAGCTCCCTTTCTGATAGATTCGTATTTATTTAATTTATTTATATTCTGCCCTGGTCCAAAAATATTGGGGGTGGAGAAAGTCAGTAAATGAGTTCTGATGCCAAAAAAAAAAATCCCACCACCAAAATATGAAGTATATCATCGTGCTTCATGCTAAGAGGCACTAAGAATTAGCAATCATCTCTTTTTTCCTTTTCTCTTTCCCCCTGCAATCTGATGTTCTCTTACACACCCATGTGCTGGAGACTGCAATAGCAGGCAGGTAGATGAGGAGGAAGGGGCACAGGAAGAGACAAAGGGCTGGAGCTTTTTAGAATTTACCAAGATATGTGTATTGGAATGTCTTGGGCTTCTTGTCTTGCTCTCTGCCTTTCTGTCTCTGACTTTCTGTTTCCATGTCTCAGAGCCTCTATCTCTGGCTTTCTCTTTGGAACAATCACAGGAATATTGCTAGGATCAAATGGAAAATACTGTCTACATTTCATCTGACCAATAATCAGGGGTTCTGATTTCTTAGGGCTCGAACTATGTCCGCTTTGGTCATTCGTCGATCTCCAGAGCCTGCAGGGATGGGGCCTGCACCACGTCTGTGCATCTCCTCCCAGCCTTGCATTCAGCAACATCTACATCACTCGCCCAGCATAGGCTATCATGAGCGTATTTACACCACGGAAATTGGCAAACATTACAACGCAGGGCTCTTTTTCTTTTTTTTCCTCTGTAGAATAAACACCAGCACACCACTGATAATAGGTATACCACAAATATATGTTAAATAAACAAAGGAAGAATGACAGTTGTCCCATTTCATTCAACCATTTCCAACACCTCTCTGGCCCCAATCATAGCAACACCCTCCATAAGGTCCTCTCAACAACAGGATGACGAGCTTCAGGATTTAGTTATGAAGCAGAGAAGGAAATGCCAGGAAGACTAATTTAAAACAAAATTTCGCGTTGGTAATCGTGGCTCTGACTCAGCTCTGGTGGAAAGTATCAACCTTATAAACCCACAAGGAAGAGGTGAAGATTTCACATTGATGCTTATTTCTTTTGATGTTAAAAAGAGAACCGTGTTAAGTGCTGGGGCAGGTCTGTGAGAGGAAGGGTACCAGGCTCACAGTGAGCAGTCACATACAGCAGCCTCCTCTTTGAGACCTCAGGGAGTCAGTGACTTTCTCTGAGTCCAGGTTTCCTGGTGATAGGCTAGTAAATAACACTTCCTCTGCCTACCTCACAGGGTGACCCCCTAGTACCAAACTCCTATTCATCCTTCAGGACACAGTTCACACGACCCTGCTCCCTCTGCTGCTTTTCCAAAGCCACCCCAACTCTTTCAGAAGAGGGCTTGCTCCCTCGGTGTGCAGGCCCCTCACCACATCATTCTTGTCTCAACTCCAGCATTTACTATGTTGGCCCTTATGGATTTGGTCTTTCCTCTGTCACTCTGTGACCTTCTCAAGGGCAGGGGCCATATTGAGCCTGCATTCCCAATACTTTCCCCAGTGCCTGGTACACAGTAATTGATTTTTGCATGCTTATTAAAGTGAGCCACTGGAAAAAAACTAGACTTTTAAACTGGGAATGTCATCTGTAAGGTGTAAAGACCTATTACCAAGGAAGATCACAAAATAGGGTGGCAGCTACTGCCAACCCTTAGGGGCAGCCCTTAACCTGGTGCAGACCCTCTTAAAGCATTTAATCGCCACTAGATACAATTCGTGACGGACCTGGGGGGTCTTGGAAGAAAAGGATCAATTAGGCAGCACAGGAGACATTCTTCTAAATAGTGGCCTCTCCCTCCCCTACCCCCAGTGTGTTCCAAGGACTCTGAACCCTCCCTGCCCACGGGGCTCAGAGGTAAGAATATTATATAAGGAATGAATGCTGCCTTCATTTGTTTTAATAAAAGAAATAGCCCATTTAAGGAAACACGGACTTTAGTGGCTGAGATATTTCTGAATGTGAATATGACCCAGAGGCTCAGGAATACAGAACGGCTGTCTTGAGAATGACCATTTTTTCCTATTTAAAACATTCTGGAAAATTGCTCTGTGTCCCCGTGCCAAGATGAAAAAATAAAAAACATAAGGGCTATTTGGAATGTCTCTTCATTTTACAGATGACTCTAATGCATAATGTTACAAAGACATGGAGCTCTCTGGCCTCAAATGCCCTGATGCGGCAGCCCGAAAGCCCGGGAGAGGCACGCCGCGGTGTGGACTCTGTGAGCAGACCCTGCAAGGCAACCTCACCGTTTTGGATGAGCCTCCTGGTTGCTCACAGGCTTTTTAAGATTACAGGGATCTCCTAATAGAATACAAGCAGGGCTGTGTGCGGGTAATTCCTTAAGTGTACAGCGTAAAATCTTAGAGTATAAAATGAGGATGATCATGATAATGATGATGATGGTGGTGTCTGTCAGCGTAAAAGCCTGTCTTCACATCCATTTTTACCTGGTTTTATTGGATATAGCAAACCATGTTAGCTAGATAAGAAATGAATCACTGATGTTATAGCAGTGGAAAATGAAGGCTGAAGAGGTGCAGCGGCTGGCTCCAGGTCTAATTGCTAGGCAGTGGGTGATCTGGCACCAGAAACCAGAGCTGCTTTACGATGCCTGCTGGGAATGGAGTGGGAGTGGGGTTGGGGTGGGAGCAGAACCAGAAGAGGCACCACTGTATGCAGGGAGGATCTGAGGGAGCACCAGGGCTGGAGTCCCACAGACCTGACTCTGCACCCAGGCCCTGCCAAGTCCGGTTACACGGTCATGGGCCAACTATAATCCTTCTGGTCAACTTCCTCATCCGAATATGTGAATAACAATTTCCATCTCATGGACTGATATGCAGATCATGTATGTGGGGGGGGGGCAGATCACATGCAGAACATGATAGGAAACAAACAAACAAAATGGCAGCCATCATATTTTATCATTATTTCTAGCTTTACAGAGGGCTATGGACCCTGTAAAGGGCTAATTTCATTTATTCTTTGTGGCTCTGCCTGGGTGGGAATTCTCCTAAATATTTCATGAGACCCATCTCTCTTTCCCCCTATAGCCAAGGACAAATAGCTCAAGGATCTGGTTTCCATGTTCAGAAGGAAAAACCATGCCTTTTAAGGAATTGTATGTGTGTGTGTGTATGTACATATACATTTATTTGGAGGGGGTGTGCATGTCATGAGCTGGTGGCTTCTTTCTTCTATTGCTCTTTACATTTGAAATGATTTTCACCTGTTGTTGACAAACCACCTTTGTCTTTTTCAGATATTTCTGTGTCTATAGAGATGAAAATCTTTGCCCAGATTCAATAAGGCAGGAAATCAATTAAGGTTTTCATTTTCTGCTTAGCCTCAAAAGACAAGATGCCGAGAGAAGGCCTAAGTAAAGAAAGTATGTACAGATTCCTGGAGGTTTCATTCTGGGTTCTATGTTCTGGAAAAAGTAAAATAGGAAGGAAAAGCCTTCCATGTCCTACTTAAAACCTAAATGCTTTTTCCCCTATTAAAAAAAAAATTTTTTTTAACTATGCCATGCCACTCTTTTTTGATTAATATGGACAAGTCTAACGAAAGAAAGATACCTCAATTTTTAAAAGACAGCCCCTAAACCTAACAGCTTGGTTTTTAAATGGCTACATTTAAATATTTCTTTCTCTGTTCATTTCCAAACCTGGGCCATAAATCACCCTTATGAACACAATGGCCTGTGCCTATAGCAATTTATCATTTGGATAATGTCACCTGTTCAGGTGTGTGTTAATTTATGCCTCAAATTAGAATTCCTGTTGGCTGGAACCTTCCCTCTCCTCTGCACATCCCGAGCCGCAGCCCCTAGGGACCAAATGGGCACAGCCCCAGCAGGGAAGAACCTGTTTAATTCTTGACTCTCAGAGGAGGCAGAAGAAGGTAATGGAAAAAAAGCTAGGGGCCAACAGTTCTCTCAAGTTCACTTGCTTAGCCTCTTCATGCTCGTTGTCCAAGGATACGACCTATTATGAAATACTCAACAAGTCCAGACAAAAGAGGAGGTACCTGCGTGCGACGTGTGTGTCAGCTTTTGCCGCGCCTACCGAAGGCAAGGAAGTGGGCAGCCGTGAGACGCAGGGTATAGAGCCCACAGAGCACCTCAGAGTGGAAGAGACACCAGAGAGGTTGCCCTGAGTTGCAGTTCTAGCTTGGGTGCTAATTGCCTGTCACATCCTCTTTCTGGGCCTCAGTTTCCCTAGTAGTAAAAGCAAAGAATCCCAAGATCTTCTTCTTTCTTTGACATCCTATGGCTCTAACTCGAGAGGAAGTCGTTGTTTATTACTCCCTACAACCCCCATGGTGTAACTGTTTCCTCCAGTTACCCCAAAGCAGACGGGATAGGAACAACTATAAGTTTCTGACCTACACTATGGAGAACTGGTATTTATACATCTGAGCAGGGAAGTCTGTATTTGGTCTTCTCCTCTTTCGTTTCCACTCTATTTTTTTTCATTTTCTCCCTCACTGTGTGTTTCACTGTCTCTTTCTTCCACGTAAGGAACAAAGTGTTCTCCAGTGCCGGCATTAATATCAACGGTCAACGTGTGTACTCTACGTTAGCTATTATATTATGCCATAATTCTTTAATACAACTATCATTTAATGCTCCAAACAACCTCTGGATGCCCACATTAATCCTCTTCATTTGAAAAAATGAGGAAACTGAGGGTCAGGGAGGTAACTTGGCCAAGATCAAACAGGGAACGGCAGAATCTGAATCAGAACCCAGGGTGGTCTGACCCCCAAATGAGGGGCTATTTCCACAGTGCTTGAGTGAGCAAGTTCATGAATCAGGGTCATTGAACATGTGGCTAAGTTCGATTGCTTAAACTCCACTGGCGATTACCAATATTTCTAAATTTCCACAAACAAGGGGGTGTGACTACAAAATTACATATGTATGAGATTAAATGACTGATTTCAAGAGCCAAACACAAACTTTAGTCTCCTTGCATTTTAGCCAGGATTTATATATTTGAATTGTAAATTTGGAGATCCTTTCTCAGTTAATATCTCTTTATAAGCCTGTGATCATAACTCTAAATTAAAGTAGGATCTCTTTCAACAGAAGAAACCAGAAACCTAAAATCCAAATTTATTCATTGTTCTTTTTTTAATGCACTCATTGGCCTCCTCATATGTGTAGCTTTAAAAATGATTTCCTCATCACCCAAGTAAATCAAGGGAAAAATGACTTCCCAGCCACAGTTTTATAACGCACCAGTTTTGTTTAGGGCGTGAAAATTGCTGAAAATCCCATGGATCCAGGGTAATGAATCACTGCTTCCACCAGCTACTTCCCCAACCTGCAGCCCGAGCTGCCCCGGGCTCCTCTCTGCCCCCCGCCCCCGACCACAGGCAGCCATCCCCTCTCACCATGACGACACTCGCCTCTGACAGGCAAGGGAACACCTGCCAGAGGGTGACTTCATCATACCCAGTCACTCTGACAACAGCCCAAATAAAACTGTGTCAGTCATTTACACCATAAACAACAACCCAACAGGGCTGGGGAACTCAGACAGATTCATAGAAAAGGCAGAGAGAAAGAGGGAAAGGGTTGCTGCCACCAACAATTAAAACCCAGGCACCAAACCTTGACGCCACAAACGCAGGAAGAAGAGAACAAGCAAGATGGTGGAGTAAGGAGTCAGAGGACTGGGTTTGAGCCCAGCACTTACAGAGTATGCAACTTTGGGAAAAGTACTTACCCTCTCTGATCCTGTTTTATCATTTCTTAGGATAGAGTAATAAAAGGAGCAAACTCATAGGGTTGTTCTGAGTATTTATGCGAAACACTTCACACCCAGTTAACACTCCATCCGTGTTAGCTGATGTTACATTGCATTATTGGTATAGGGTTATATGGTAGCTCTGCCTTCCTTGTACATCAGTGAACATTCTAGAGCCCAGTGGGCTCCTCTCCTGGCGCGCTGAGCAGAACACCACTAAGAAGGATGTGATAGACCCCTGGATTCCAGTCCTGGTTTTGCCGCTGACCAGACGAGGCAAATCACATTACCTGGCATCAGTTTCCAATTCTGCCAAGTAAGAGTGTGACTGGACGCTTTCCAAAGCTCCCTTTATGGTTCTATAATATGAAAGTTTTTCCTCTACCCATCAAATTGTCAAAAGGAGCCACAGAGGTTTCAATGGCAGGTGTTGAGGAACCCCTCTGGAGCACCGGGCCCTCTCTCTGCAAGCCTCCCACCGCCCCGGCGATGCAGAGGGTGGCTGGGGCAGGATTTGGTGCCTGGGACCTGTTTGCAAAGCCCCTGCTCTTAGTGCTCCAGCCAATTTCTCTGCATCGCTCATAAGCCTTTTAGGCAGTGACGTGCCGCCTTGAAATTTTCCTTTCAGCAGGAAAGTCAGGACTGTCAGAAGGAGTCTACTCTTCTGCTTTTGATTTCTTGGTAAGAACCCAAGAAGGCAAAAAAGGCAAGGGGTTTACAAAACAAAACGAAAACTCTGGGGCAGAGAAAAGTCCATATTCTACCAGCTGGCTGGCTGATACGCCTGAGTGAAAAGGACCCACAATTCCACACATTCTGACTCCAAGTTTACCTCTGTGTGGCGGTGTCTGCACCTCCACCCATGGACAGGAGCAGCACCCAGGCTCAATCTAGGCCAGACCAGAACGGAATGGTTAAGACATCTCTTGCCATGCCTTCTAGAATGCCAGTCTTACAATACCACAGAAGAACCCTCATTAGTATTACTAAAGAGAACTTTCCAATTGCCAATTGTCTTCTATCCAATAGTATTACTAAAGACAACTTTCCAATTGTCTTCTCTCCCAGGGCGCTGCGGCGGGAATGAGAATCAGAATAGCAACTTCTGGGATCTGCAAGGCCTGACAGTTTCACTGAGTGCTTTCACCATACTTTCTTTTGATCCCAGAGCAGTGCTACAAAGTGAGCACCACGGGTATTATTATTACCATTGTACAGATGGGAAAACAAACAATGCGCCCAGTGACGTTAAGGGCCAGCAGGTTAGGAGCAGGCTACGACTGGTGTCAAGAAACAAAACTGGGCCCAGTGTGAGTTACTCCGGTTTTCAGTTTTGATTCTGCTCAAACTGAGCTGGGGGACCTTGAGCCAGTCACTTCACTTCTTTGCAACTAAATTCTATAAATAAAAATTCCATGCCTCCTTGGAACGACTGAGCTGATGTCAGATTCGGATTGGTAAATTATATGGTAATAGTGGCCTGAACTGCCACCATTGGTGGCAATGTGTGCGCTTCATCCCAATTCTGTCTTTTTGAAAATTCATTTTTTAAAGTTGTACCTGCACATTATTTAAAAGGACAAATAATTCTACAAAGCTTTGTAGAAAAACCAACAGTCCTTCCCTACATCTCTTATGCCCCGAGAGCAACCACTTTCAACTCCTTTAGCTGATTCTTTTGATATTTACCCCTGTATCTCTAAATAACAGGTTTATGTAACTACTTCTTGACTTTGCTGTTTTAGGCTTTATCTATTGACCTTCCATGACGGAAGATGAGGTTTCTGCCTTCTTTCAAGAACTTCCACCCCCACCACACACATTTCCTGTCCCCTGTCCTGCCAGTGCAGCTCTACCACAATTTTGGTTGGATCGATATTCTGTGCTTCTGGTTTTATGACAATTTAAATGCCATTTACTGCCAGATCATGTTGTGTACAATGAGTAGTCTTTCTTTTCTGTATAATATTATGTTATGCCTGGTGTTAATAATTAACTTTTTTGCTTGCTTCATTTTTTTATCTACTTATTACTTATTCAGCTCCAAACTCTCCCCTAGTTGTGCAAGTCTCAATACATTCAAACACATCAGGTATTCTGTCAATTTCAGCTTGAAGCTATTTCCCCAGAAGGCTTCTGGCCTGCTCCACTCTGGACTGTTTTTTTCCTGGGCTGTTTCATGGCTGTTGTCTTGTGATTTCTGTTTCACTCTCTATTTTGTTGGCTTCCTTGTTTCTTAGAGCCTCCTGTCTTTCTTTGTTTACACCCTCAATTTTTTTTTTTTTTTCTGAGACAGAGTCTTGCTCTGTCACCCAGGCTAGAGTGCTGTGGCATCAGCCTAGCTCACAGCAACCTCAAACTCCTGGGCTCAAGTGATTCTCCTGCCTCAGCCTCCTGAATAGCTGGGACTACAGGCATGCGCCACCATGCCCGAGTAATTTTTTCTATTTTTAGTAGAGATGGGGTCTCGCTTTTGCTCAGGCTGGTCTCAAACTCCTGAGCTCAAGCAATCCTGTCACCTCGGCCTCCCAGAGTGCTAGGATTACAGGCATGAGCCACCACGCCTGGCCCCTCAATTTTGATGGAACATCCTTCAGTAGTCTCCTAAGAATGTGTGGGAGGTAAAATTTTGGGGACCTCACATATCTGAAAATGTTTTTATTCTAACCTGACATGTAATTGATAGTTTGGTTAGATATAGAATTCTACACTAGAAATCATTTTCCTTTAGGACTTTGAAAACCTTGCATCATCTTCTAGTTTCTGAAGTAGCTGCTAAGAAGTCTAATATTACTATAATTCTTGACCCCTTATATGAAAGCTATTGCTTCTCTTTGGAAACCAGGCATCTTTTTGTCTTTGGTGTTCTGAAATTGCATAGTGATACAGCCTGAGGGAGGATCTAACTTCACCTCTTACACTGGACATTTGAGAGATTCAATGAGAAACTTCGGTTTTTAAAAATTTTTGTGAGACCCTGTCTCTACTAAAAATAGAAAGAAATTAATTGGCCAACTAAAAATACATAGAAAAAAAAATTAGCCAGGCATGGTGGCACATGCCTGTAGTCCCAGCTACTCGAGAGGCTGAGGCAGAAGGATCGCTTGAGCTCAGGAGTTTGAGGTTGCTGTGAGCTAGGCTGATGCCACAGCACTCTAGCCTGGGCAACAGAGTGAGACTGTGTCTCAGAGAAAAAAAAAATTCCTGAATTATCTCTTGAATTATTTTACTCTTTCCATCCCCTGTCACTTTTCTCTCTTGTTTTTCATTTCTACTCTTTGATTTTTAATTCATTACAGTTCATTATCAGTTTGGAGTATTCCTGTTTAATAGAATATTGTTCTTTTTCATGAATGTGACATCTCTACTCGTCTTTCTGTGTTTCTTAAAGACAGGGGTATTCCACTCCCTAGCCTCCGATTTCATTTTCTCCTTTCATAATTTCTCTTTCTTCTAACTTGCTACTATTTTATTTTTTAAATTTCTGTGTTGCACATTAGAAGCTTTCCTCAAATGCCTGGTAATTCCTGGCTATCTCATATGTGAGAGTGGGGCGTTAACAAGCTGTGTATGATTTCTGGGCACATGAGAGGGGTTCATTCACTGATAGAATAACTTGCTGGGCCATTTCCTTGGGGAGCTCCAATGCCAGTTTCTTTAGTATTTTGGTCCCCTTAGGATAGTCAAATACCATAGATCAGATTCCATTGCCGCTTAGAGGTATACATCTGGCTGCTATTGTGTGGGAGAGAAGTCCAAGGAAAAAAGGAAGGAATATCCTATTAAATATATGAATGTATATCTTAACTCCACTGTTTGCACACGGATCCCCAAAGTCCAGAGACACTCAGTTTTATTCTATCCAAAGAATAATTCTCTGACTCAGGGAAGGGATGGGGCAGTTTCCCAGAGTGGATCTGGGATCAAACTGCTACTTAAACAGAATTTTAATCAATCTTATTTTAGCCCAACTAAATTTTTCATTCTCCATTTTCAGAGGTAACTGGTGCCATCAATTCTAGAAACTTTGTGGCCCCAGGTTCTGCGATGTTCTAGGTTTTTCCTATTGCTGGCCTGGGGTTCAGCTTTCTCATCTCTGGTAAGTCAGCCACCTCTGTTCCATCTGCTTTCAAGCTTCCAAAATATTGTTGCTAATATATTCTCTTCTGTTCTTTTTTGCCTTGTGGGTTACCCTTTAAAAAGACTCTTTACAAATCACTTTCGAAGATTTTGAGGAGAGAACAGAATTACATATGTGTCTTTAATCTGCTATCTCTAACCATTCTGTCTAAGCTCCTTCATTCTGTGTTTAACATAGTAAAATAGTCAAATATACTTTGGACCAACAATATAATACAGAAACATTATCTGAAAAGAAATTTTAATCCATTTGCAAACGGACAGTTTCTTTATGTCATTTATTATTACCCACATCTCAATTCTTATTTCTGTCTAGTACGTATCTGTAGACCTGGTCCTGCCCAGTGAATTTATAATCTACACCTTTCAAATATCTATTTGATCATTAATCCATGGTAAGCAATGTGCAAAGCCAGCCAAAGACCAAAAGATGTTAATTTCACTTACTGTCTCTTGGGTGGCTAACAGCTTTTCATCTCTTTATAATAGTTGAATCCTTTTCATGTTCATCATTTTAATGCTGAAATTAAAAATTTCCTTAATTATTTAACAACCCCAAAACTGAATCACGTGGTAACACCCTTTAGTTTTTAAGAATTGTGCACATCGTGATGAAACGTAGTAGGTTTACAAGCATAGTCTCTGGCATCCCACTGCCTGGATTTGAATGTCTTCTTTGCTCTGTTTGACCTTGGAAAATTTGCTTAACTTCCTGGTGCCTTATTTTCCTCATCTGTAAAATGGAAACAACAATAGTACCCACTCCATAAGTTTGTTGTGAAAATTAAATGAAATGATATATGGATAAAGCACTTTTCCCAGTGACTGACACAAAGAAAAAGCTCAATAGATGTTAGCTAAAGTTATTCATTATTATCCCATATTTTTCAGGACTTAGGAACAACGTCAATAAATGTGCATTAAGTGGTTTAGGGAGACAAGGGGCCACCTCCTCACCCACCAGTGATTGAAGAGAAATAATAGTGTCATCTGAGAGCTAACCTGTAAATTCAGCACCTAGTGGGTTTGAGCAGAAATATAGTCAGGATGAAGGAGGTCTTAGGTCAGAGAGCCCTAGTGTCGTGTGACTGATGGAATTTGCATGTTGGATGCATAAACCTCATCCAGAAGGGGCATGCCCTGCCAGTGTAGAGAAAGGGATACTTCCTGATTCGGAACTATGCTGACATCACCAAGGCAATGCCACACTGTACTGGTCAGAAGAGGCTGCCCTCTATGACAAACCAACCCTCCATTTCAGTGGCTTAACAGAAAGTGCTTTATTTCTTGATTCCACCAAGTCTGAAGCAGATCAGTAGTCCTTCTCCATCTCGTCTCTCTGCCATCTAGAACACGTGCCCTCCAAGGGCCCCACAAGAAGGAGACACGGAAGAACGAGAACATGTACCTTGTCCACTTACATTGTCCATTGCCAGGACTCAGTCTTGTGGCCCCAACCTAACCTTGAGGAGCCTGGGAAATGTCACATCCTCTGTGTCCATGAAAAGCAGACAGGTTGGGGAAGACAGTGCTTCCTGCCAGCCACCTCCTTTGTGGAGATCTATCTGGACAGCCTGCTGCTTTCTCCAGGAAACATGTTTCTGTCTCTTCATTGAGCGCCCAAGGTCGTGTGCCATGGGCTCTGTTGGCTCCAGTCCCGTGGAATCTATAGATGGCAAAAACTTGAAATCTGTGCATATCTCTCCCAGTCTTCCAGGCAGTGAGAATCTAGGCAGGCAATGCGTTAGATCCATCCCTAGTGGTGAGCAGGGTCTGCAATCTGTTGACTGCAATCTGGTCTTCAACCTTTGCACCTCTTCCCATCAGCCTGCTGGTGCAATCCCAGCATGCCTTGTGGCCGAACTTGGAGCTTCTAATTGGCCACAGTTGAGGGAACAGCAACTACTCTACAATATTATCTCTTTATTATAGTTATTTATCAGGTCAGGCATAATAAAGACAATGTTTTATATGATATAGTATAGCTTACAAAGCACTTTTACCTGTGTTGCCTTATTTTATCATTGAAATAATCCTGAGAAGTAGCATACTTGTCATAATTTCACATATGAGAAAATCAAGACTCGGAGAACAGAAGCATCACATTCAAGATCATTCAGTGAGTTGGTGGCAGAAGTGACCTTTGAGCTTAGGTCTTCAAACTTGTGTCTAACTTTGACTTTTTCTTCACATCTCTTAGGTAGATGTTGGATACTCAGCCCTGCTCAGTTCCACGCGATGGGGGGAAACAAGGTCTTAGAACTTTAATAACTTATAATCTATTTGGATACAGAAGCGTAGTACACGTTATAAAACAATTCATGAAAATTATGATAGGATATATAATTAAGGACTAATTTAGTTCTTCAAGTCCAAAGGAATAATTTAGCGTAATGAAGACCTGAGTTTTTAAATAGTCTCCAAACCCAGTATGGCATCATGTCTCCATGCCCTTGCTCAGGCTGTTCCTTTTGCCCAGAAGGACTTTCTTTTAGTTCTCAGCCCAATAATCTCATCTTTCTAGACCTGGCTCAAATGCTAGTCCCTCCCCAAAGCTTTCTCCAGTTCCCCAGGTAGAATTTTCCTGCATTCTCCAAGGTGCACAGTGTGTGACTGACTCTCTCGTCTTGGAGCACGAGTCCCATGCTCAGGATGCCGGTTTTTGGTGGAAGTGGGTGGAGTGAAGGGGATGGGTGGTATTTTTTTCTCCTCCAGACTCGAGCTTCCCAAAGGTAGGAATCAAGCCTTATTCTGCTCTGTATCTCTAGTGTCCAGTGCAGTTCCTGACATGAGTTAAAGGTTCATGGAAGGAAAAAAATAAATGAATGATGCGGAAGAGAGGGCACAGCTTCCTAGGATGCCCAATGTAGTCCCACAGGTGTCTTTTCCAAGATTGAGTCCTGGAATTTTAGAGGTGGGAGGCAAAAGCTGAAGAATGTGGGTGGAGGAGAAGAAAGGGGCTGCATCAGCAGATACTTAAGAACTTCTGGGCTTCATATTTCTGCCATCAGGACAGGAAGCCCCCACAGTGGCCGTGTGAACTTCCACCCCCTTCCCCACCCCACTTGGCTTTGTTTGCCATTTTTCAGCTGGTGCTGTGGTTTTCCTCCAAAGGGCTGCCTTTGGCATCGGTGTGAATTGGCTTTTCTCTGTGCATAAAGGCTGATGAGAGCACGGAAGAGGAGGAAACACACGTATTAGGCTTGGTTCTGGGTGCTTTTCTTCTCCTTTTAGTACTCGACACTGGGGTAGGGAGGGGCAGGACTCACGTCTCTAAGGTTTCCCAACCCTGGAGGTTTACCCTTTGTTTAGGCACTGGGCGAATCTGAATCCATGTGCATAAGCAGGATGTGTGAGGCAAAAAGGTTGATAAAATGTGAAAATTCCCAGTTTATTTTCTCATGGTTTGACCTTAAGGAAGGCAACAAGCTCAACAGTGTTCCAGTTGACTCCTCTATAAAAACGAGCCTAATGATGCTTTGCTTAATTCATGGAGGAGTGGCCAGGCTTAATTAACCAATGCTCATTTCTCTCAGCACTTTGGACGTCCTCCATGGGCACAAAATTATGTTATTACTTGGAATAATAATAATAGTTCCCCCTAATAATTCTGTGTTATTATTGCATTTAAGGAACTGTATTAGAGGCCTTCTGGAACTAGTTTAATACCTATAAATGTCTCTCCCTGGCAAAACAAGGGAGCATTGCCTGGTGATTATGGTTTGTCTTACATTTCAAAACTAGTCCGTTTAAACCCTCAGCAGAGTCCTTAAAACAGCGCCCGGCCAAGGGGGACCTCTTTTGATCTCAATTCGCTGGACCACTGGCAGCGCTGAACTTCAGCAAAGCGGCTTGTTTTCAAAGCTGAGGGCTTGGCAACTCTAAGGGCCCAAACTACGATGTGGAAAGATAAGCAAACCCAGCTTCCCCACCTGCAGCCAGCCGGAGTAAGGCGCAAACATCACGGATCAGATCACTGTTTTCCCCACCCCTGTTTAATCCCACCAGCTTCTTCTGGCTCTTTGAGTCAAGGCCAAACCCCCCAAGGCATGCAGAACCTCCTGGTCCATCTTTAGACACCCTCTCCCCTGCATTCTGTTCCTCCATCCTAATCCTTTTTAAAAAAATCTTATTTTTCATGGACATGTAATAATGGTATGTATTTATGGGGTACAGTGTGATGCTATGACACATGTATACATTAGGAGATGAACATATCCATCACCTCACACACTTGTTATTTCTTTGTGGTGAGAACATTTAAAATCTAATCTTTTAGCAATTCTGAAACGCAGGCACATCTCAGAGACACTGCAGGTTTGATTCCAGATCCCGGCAATAAAGCAAACGGTGCAATAGAGGAAGTCACACAAATGTTTTGGTTTCCCAGTGCATATAAAAGTTATGTTTACCCTATACTGTAGTCTATTAAGTGTACAATAGCATTATGTCTAAAAAATGGACATACTTTAATTTCAAGATACTTTATTGTTAAGAAACGCTGACACAGAGATACGAAGTGAGCACACGCTATTGGAAAAAGGGTGCCGATAGACTTGCTCGACACGGGGTTGCCACAAACCTTCGATTTGTCAAAAACATAGTATCTGCAAAATGCAATAAACAAGTGCAATAAAAACAAGGTATGCCTGTATATAAAACATGATTATTAACTGTAGTCACCATGGTATGAAACAGAACACCAGAACTTATTCCTCCCGTCTCCACCCTGATCTTTTATTTCTTTAAACATAGCAGGTTCAGTGTCTCCTCGGTGCCTTTACGCACCCTGCTCCCAGCCTGGCAAGCCCTTTCTCTCTTGCTTTTACCTTCTATTCTCAGGTGGCTGTTACCTCCTTCCCACGTGTGGGCTGAGGTCCCTCCAAGGTGCACCCACGGCATCTCGTGCTTGTCTCCTGTGCCAAAGCACTTGGCAGAGAGGATCATACTTACCTATTTACTTCCAGGGTTTCCCATGCACCCCTGCAGGGACATGGCGTGTGCCAGTCCTGTGCCCTGGGTTTATACACAGCAGGTGCTTCGTCGATATTTGTTGAATGAATGAAAGAATATAGTTTTTTTCTTCTTCCTTTTATACCCTATTCTCTTATATTCTATGCCCCGGCCCTAACACTAATCCTTCCCCAACTTTCCCCTGCACCAATCACAGGTGAGTAAAATGGATGAAGAAATGAGAAAAGAAAACGAAGGAATAGATTCTTGAGAGGAGAGAAATACTGTAGGCAACAGGGATTAGGAACAAGGCAAAGGAAAACGGAGGAATATTTGAGAGGGGAGGATGTGAAGTGAAATCAGGGAACAGGTACACGGATTCTAATATGCTTCAAATAAAACTATCCTTACATTTTGTTTGAAAGGAGTTTTCCATATAAGAGAAATATGGAGGGAAGGAGAACCCTGTTAGATTCTTTACATACATTATCTTTTTCTTCCCTCACACTCACCCTACTAAACAGGAATTTGAGCCAATGTAACAGAGGAAGACATGGAAGCTCAGAGAGGTAGAGTACCTTCCTCAAGGTCACACAGCTAAGTGGCAAAGCCCAACAAAGAACCAGAATGTGTCTGAATCAACCTTGCCCATTTAGAAGCATAGGAAGTCCCCATCCACTGATGTGATATCCTTCCTTTTGGACTCTGGGGTCCTCAAAAGTCTTTTCTCTTTGGGTGCAGAGAAAGGGAGTAACTAATAATCAAGAAGAAAAATGAATTTAGCACCCAGTAAGGTGTGACATGCTGCACTTTGAAAAGTAGTTTCTTGCGTTTGCATGAAAAAAACAAAAAGGATTCATACTTCTTTCATCAGAAGGAAAATGAATTGAACTGATTGTCCTTGGCTCTAGTTTTGTCTTTCCTAAGATTAGGTACATGTCTCAGAGTCCTGTGTACATAGGCCCAGCAAAAAAGTTGCTAAATCCTTGTCACAGCAATAGTTTCCACCGTGGTTTGGGCCAGGCAGACAGAACTGTGCTTACGGGCTTTTGCAAAACCAGCAGAAGGAAGGCCAACAGGCTTCTTGAGGAACAAACTCTGCACTATTGTTAACCTTCCGTAAAGCCTCCTTGACACCAGTGGATAGATTCTAGCAGTCCAGGGCGTCAATGACATCAAAATAACTTGGTCTCACTCTCTGGTTTTCTCCAGCTAAATCTCCCTTCCCTTTGGGGGCATGAGATTAAAAACAAAAATCTTGAGCAGAGCAAGTAACAGTCTTGTCTTTGATTTATGCTATTACTGGAACTGTAGTCCTTGAAAGAAATTCCATCACCACCATAATGAGGATGAAGATTCCGTTAACTAATAAATCCTTCAGGAGTGTGCTCTGTGTGCTGTTGAAGTTTTCATTAAACCCTGATGTGCAAGAAGGGGAAAAAAGATTTTAAAATAACACCATACAGACACACATCCACTGTGGAATTAGTCAAGGCCTGGAAACATCCTATGTAAGAGAGCCAGGTTGACGATCAGGAATAATCCATTTCTCCTGAAAATGCTAGGTAACTTAACCTTTCTTCATTCCTGGGCCTGTCTTTGTAAAGGGAAAGGAGAAAACTAAAAAAACCTATCAGTGATTCAATCAGAAAATGCAAATGAGGTCAAGTTTCTTACAGGCTTGCGTGAGATTTCCCTAGAGAAATTTCCCCAGCATCTCGTCTGTCTGCTGCTGGCGCCCTTTGGAGGCTGGGCTTGTCTGTGGGATGCAGGGGATGTGGTGTAAGCCCCCTCTCTTTTTCCGGGGACCTCCAGCTGGATGGACAGTCGAATTCCAGCAAGGTTGCCTTTTCCTGGGTGGAGCGCATGGCCTGCCTCTCTGCCCCGAGGACCCTGCATCCGAATCAGGCAAGAGGGAGGCCCCTGAGGCAAACACTAACGGGGAAGGGGTCCTGCAGGCATCCTGCCTGCTTCTGGGGCCAGCGACTCCACCCCTGAGAATGCCCCAGGGCAATCTGGAGGGAGCTCTCTCTCATGCAACCCTTCCCCTCCCTAACAGCCCAACGCACGCACGTGGGCATGTGCAGCCAGGCCCCCCTGGGCCACAGCAATGTGAAGCCCTCCCAGCTATCTTGCAACTGGGAAACTAGGAGACTGGAACAAGCTGACAAGTGATGCTGCAAGTCAGGACGCTCCACGCCACCTCCCATCCACCTGAGGGTGGTTCAGGCAGTTTACAGAGTTTCTCTTCGCTCAGCACAGGTTCTAGCATGTGTTTAGAAAGTTGCTTTTTTTTTTTTTTTTTTTTACCCAGAGATAGGTAAACACTGCTGATCAAAGCTATATGCCAGTTCCCTTGGGTTTTAAAAGACTGGACAGTATGAGAAGTTGGCTTTTAAGGGGTTGGGTTGAAAGAAGGAAAGAAGAGACAGGAACACCGCCCACCCCAACCCCAGCTCTCAGTGTGCAGGGAGGTCTTCGAGAAAGCGAACAGACCTTTGACTGAATGTTTCATACATGGGAAAGGGCTGGTGAGAATGAGGCCTGTGTGAAGGGGGTTTAAAATTTGAGGTCAAAGAGGTGCGTTCTCTTTCCTGTAAAATTTTTAAAAATTATTTTTAAGGTAAATGTTCGTCTTTGGGTCTGCAGCTTTCACATTGAGAATGAAGGCAGAGGGTGGGGGTGGAGGAGGCACGCATATGGGTCTTACAGGAAACTTTGAGGAAAACAACGCAGGCTTCCCCTAAACCGTAAAAACTGCAAATACGGAGGTCTCAACTCATCGGTTGGCCTAGTCTCAGTTTTGCATTACCGCGCTTTCCTTGACTATAGCGTCTGACAAAGTGCAAAGTCTCTCGAAGCACAGTCAGAGACTGCAGGTATCAGAACTACGAGGGAGGCTTGTTAAAAATGCAGATTCCAAAGTCCTGCCCTGAAGGATTCTGGGTATGGTCAGGGATCTGCAAGGGAGGTGGTTGATCGCTAATCCCCACACCCCACCCTGGGCTCTGCTAGTCTATTATTCTAGCCTCTCGGGAAAGGAGCACCACCAGGAACTGTGGTTGTCCCGCTGCCAGAGTATACCTCACCTCTGCCAGGTGTCACCAATTACCTATTTCCAGCTGCAGGGCCTACGTACGGCCTTCGGCCAAGATTGGCTCCTTCCAGCAGCCAGCAAGGCCAGGTGGCTGTACAGGGATCCATCGCCACTGAAGGTGCCTCCAGGGCCCCCTGCTCATGGATCCCTGGCTGCGGTGTGTACTCTACCTCCGGCCCACTCACCCTTGCTGCGGCCTCTGTGTCTCCCTGCTGCCTGCCCATCCCTTTCAGGGCAGACTCTGGCCTCCTGGGCTGTTGGGTCACGGCTCCTAGCCTCGGTGCTCTACGCTGGGTCCACTCCGTCTGCCGCCCCTGTCCTGGCGCCCGTAGTCCCCCAAGCCTTTGGCCCTTCAGAAGGTGGGCTCACCTTAAGAGCCTTCTCCTTCTTCCTCTCATCACCCAAAGGGGCCCGAAGGCTCCCACGTGAGCGGTAACTCACCACTTTCACCCCCACCTTCCGCCCCTGAAATAATCGCTCCCTCCTCTGCATTCCTCAAAGGCTTGGAACACGCTTCTGTGGTTTCGCATCATATTCTAATGATCTGTACCCATCTTTCCTCCCCGCCGAGGCTGTGAGCTCTGTGATGCCAGGGACGGTGTGTTACTCATCCCTGCTTCCCTAGCAACTAGCGTGGGGCCTGATGAGATTGATACTGACATTTATTGAGTGCCTACTACTTGGCAGGCACTGTGCTAGGTGCAATACAGCACTTATGCAATACACACTATGCCACGGCACACTTTATTAACCCCATTTGGATAAATGGGACCAGTGAGGCCAAAGAGTTTAGGTTACTTGACCAAAGCCACACAGCTAGGAAGTGGTCAGTGAAGGACTGGAATCTGACTCCTGGGCCTCGTACTAAAAGCTCAATCAAGGTTTGCTGACTAAATAAAGAAAATATGAATAAATGAATGGGATATATCCGTAGAAGCACTGACTTTTAGAGCTAAAAGAAACCTGAACACCATGTAGTCCAAACCCTGCTTTTATTGCTGGAGAAATTGAAGGCGAGAGCAGTGGGGAGGGGTGGTGGTCAACTGTGGGGTGGGTGGGAGTCCCAGCACTGAGGACATGGCCTGAGTCAGAATTCAGCTCTGTCACCTGCTACCTGTGTTAAGCCTGGGCTAGCAAGTCACTTAGCCTCTTCGTTCCTCAGTTTCTTCATCTGTAGAATGGGGATGATAATCACAGACTTTATCTCATTGTTTTATTGTCAGGATTAGATAAGATGATGTAAATCTCTTAGAACCATGCTTGGTGTATAACAAATGCTCTTTACATGTTAGCTATTCATATTATCTGTAGAATCATGGCACATGGGGCTGACGGTAGTCTTAGAAATCACGAATCCAACTCTTACTTTATCAAGGAGAAAACTGGGGCTCAGTTTCACATTTACCGGCACAACTAAAATTGCTAGAATTGGATCATTGAAAAGAAGCATGGTCATCTCCTATTTCAACGGCATCATTTTAGAAGCGAGGAAGCTGTAGCCCGAGGAGTTATGTGACTTGCCAAGGTCTCTCCCTCGTCAGAGCAGAGCTGGAGGTGAACCTGAGTCTCCTGACTCCAGCCACACTGCCACAGACCCATCAGTCAGCCCATGCCCCGCCGCCCTCTTGTCCCAGCTTCCCAGCTCAGGAACAGAGAGTCCAACTGTCCATGATTTAAGCTTAGTAGAAACGTTCCACGCCGGAGCTCAAATTCAAGGCAAGCAGGTCCATCAAGATCCAGTTCTTTCATGTGACAGGTGGGTAGAATTACAGAATCACATTGCAACTGGGGATTTGTGAGATCCACCCCGGAAGAAGGCAGAACTGCCTACCATGAGGCTGACTGGCGAGTGCGTGAATCAGCATTTGGGTGGTGAACCACCTCAGGAAATACACACACTAGCCCATGCTCAGCAAGCAGCACCCACCCTTTCTGGCACCGTGTAGTATCAGTAGTTTTTTGAAATCCCCTATGCACATTAGATGCCTTTAAACATGCTGATGCCCAGGCACCAGCCTATACAAACTCTAACAGAGTTTCTAGGGCTGGGGCCAGGTGTCAGTATTTTGTTTAAACCCCTCTCCATCAGGTGATTCTAAACATGCACTGAGCTGATCCATAGGTCAAGTGAAATGTCCTCCTCCCAAACTAGCAGCATCACCTGGGAACTTGTTAGAAGTCCAAATTCCACATTAGGTGCCCTGGGTTATGTTCCCTCATAGCACTCTACTGTTAGTGTTCATAACACTCAGCAAGATGTGAAATTATACATGTACCCATGTAATGTCCCTTGCTTGTCCCCAACCTCTGATGGTGGGCTTCACGAATAGAGGCCATGTGTGTTGTGTTGCTCAGAACGCCTCGTGAGTGGGCACATGGTGGGCACTCACGTTCAATGATTAAAAGGATGGATGGATGGATGTTAGGTATGTATAGGCAAGACATATGTATTATTGAATTTTTCACTTTTTAGAGTTCATTGCCGTGGCCTCATAGAGACCGAACACAAGCATATGTAATATGTGCTTCAGAAATAAGAAAGTTTAACTCAACGTAGCAGGTAACTAGGAATTTTTTTTTGACAACTACCAGAAAAAGAAAAGACCAAAAAAAAAAAAAATGAATAGCAGATACAAGAGAAAAAAAATATTAATGGAACCACTTTGGCCAAAAGAGTGGCCTTGCCTAAAACAGTGCTTCTTCTTTAGATCGAGTCCCTGAATATGTATTAAATGTGGCTTGGGGGTGGCCAGCATATTAATAAGGCCTTTGTGAGAAATAAGACATGGTTCATGGCCTTCAAGTTTGCTGGGAAAACAGAGCTTATTGATGTGGAATCACAAGAAGGGGCACATGAATGAATAAGCAGCGAGGTGTCACTCCTCACATGCAGGGGGGGAGGGTGCATACGTGTAATGTCATCGGTCCTACTTGAGGTTCAGGGGAGAGGCAAGAAAGACATCCACAGAAGGGGTGTCATTATGGGGTGGCATAATCAGGGGTCTTTGTGGAAGAGGAAGAGGTTTGGGACATTCTTACCTCAACTAGGCTTCTGGAAGTTAACGTGGTCAACATTAGCCCTTGTGTGGAGAAGAGGTCTAGTCTGTGAAGTCAAGACAAACTTTGTTCTTGGACGTGATTTGGGGGGGTTCAAATGAGGGGACTCAATTGTCTCTGTGAGTTATAAATACAGTTTTGCTGACAGAGGTCAACCGGCTCTTTTCATAGATATCTTCCCTTGTAAAAGGACTCCTAAAGTGCCAGCAACTGGGGTGTATTGTTATATTTAATAATAAAATCCATATTTCAAAACTTAGTGTGCTAGTGGACATATGCTGTAGTGATTAAATCAGACTAGCTGGACTCAAATCTCAGCTTCTGCCATTTTATAGCTGTAGGACTCTAGACAAATTATGTAATCTCCCTTTGCCTCAGTTTTCCCATCTGTAAAATGGGACTAATAATAATACCACTCTCATATTATTGTTGCTATGAAGAGATTAAGTCAGGTAATTTATGTAAAATTTCATAAGAAATGCTACAGGAAGGGTTAAGCAGTCATTAGAAACCAAACCTCTCAACTCAACACCCACGTAGCCTGCTGTTAAGATCTCTTTGCTTATCCAAAAGACCACCTAAAATGAACTGCTGTTTTGCTAAGGGACAGGATAGCAGCTGTCCACGGACAAAATAACCTGATGCCCGTGGAAACGGTCACAGCAGTGACTTCAGTGGTGGAATATAAACTGTCACACATAAAGACAGTCCAAATGGGCCAAGTTCCCGCGTAGCTGGGAACTGCTGGAGTTGCCTAGTGCTGACACCTGGGGACTAGCTCAGGTGATTAGAGCATTGTTTTTAGGAGGAAAAGGTTACAGAGTTCATCCTAATTTAAATCAGTTGATGTTCCTTTTATGCCATGACCACAGGGGTCTCTGTTGTCAATTTTTGCACCTCTCTTACTAAGAAGAGCTTAGAAGAAAGCACAGTGGGGACGGCTTGCCACAATCCATCACTGCTTCCAAACCACACATGGGAGCACACGCTAAGTCCGTCTATATCCACATCACACACACACAGAGAAGGCATTAAAAGCAATTATCATGTAGAAACATCAGGTTTGATAGGCACTGCAGTAAAAATGATGTAGCGATTCTGTGGATGTCACTTTGACATTAATAACTATGTGCACTGTTCATTAGAGACCAGAACTTGAACTATGGCAAGGCTATCTTTGAGTCTCATTCAGGAGGTTGGTCTGAATCACTGATGTTCCATAGGCGGTTTGATTCAAGGTGGCCTCATTTATAAGTCCTAAGGCCAAGAATCGGAGGCGTCATAGTGAAACCCTAACATAACCCACAGTCAGTGCCCAGTAGGCCTGCTTCCCCAGCTTGCATCTCTGTGCTTGAAGTGGCATGATGTTGCCTTCCCCCTAGCGCAAAGCATGGCACAGGAGGAAGGACAGCAGGTGTATCCCGGTAGGCCACCTCTTCTGGAATCTCCTCACCTGTAAAACTATGGGAATGAGATGAGCCAACTTCTAAGACCTTTTCCATTTCTAAAATTAGATGAAACTTGTCTGATTCTTGGGCAGAACAAACAGGTGCCACACAGGATAACATGAGGAGTCTCTGTGCTAAAAAGATATCTCCTCCTCTCCCCATCACAGTTCCTGAAATTTACCGTCTTAAATATATTCCTTCGGGCTTCAAAGGCTTTTAATTTTTTTTTTTTTTTTTTTGAGACAGAGTCTCACTTGGTTGCCCGGGCTAGAGTGCCATGGCGTCAGCCTAGCTCACAGCAACCTCAAACTCCTGGGCTCAAGCGATCCTCCTGCCTCAGCCTCCTGAGTAGCTGGGACAATAGGCACACACCACCACACCCAGCTATTTTTTTTCTATTTTTTAGTAGAGATAGGGTCTCTCACTCTTCCTGGTCTCAAACTCCTGAGCTCAAGGGATCCTCCTGTCTCAGCCTCCCAGAGTGCTAGGATTCTAGGCGTGAGCCACTGCGCCCCAGCCAAAAGCTTTTAAATTCTTAAAAGTCTCCTATTAAAAGGCAGGTAACTGAAAACAACTTATGGCATCACTAGATCTTGCCTTATAGGCAGGGCTGATTGGTCAGATTGCTGTCCAAACATGTGGACGTCGTGACGGGCTGTTTGGAAATGGAACATTGGATGGGATGGAGTGAATCCCACTCTACCTGAGAATAGGGATTATGTCTCATTCATAGCTATGAATCCTGTCCTAGTACAGGTATTGGCACATGCTTGGTACTTTAAAAAAAAAATTTTTTTTTAAGAAGGAAAAGAAAAAGAAGACAATAAGGAATGAAGGATTAATGAATGAACAAACAAGAACTCACTCTTGAGAGTACATCCCACATCTGACCTGGTCAGTATATACCCAAGGGCACCTTTTGAACTTGGGTCCCAGGTGCTAAAAAACAACCCCTGCTCTCAACGGGCAGTGTCCGGCCTTGCTGCCAACTCCTCTCAGCTCTGAGAGGGCACCGGGCTGTCACTGAGGACTATTCAGGGACTGGGGCCGCCCAGGCCACTGCAATGCTGAACCCTGCACCAGTTCTAGGCGCTACACTTTTTTTAAGCACTTGATTTAAATGAAGAAAGAAATTGGCTTATATTTTTAGCAGCTCCTGCTACTAAAACTCATTTGACAAAAGTGCCAAAGGGACAGTTAAGTCTGAGTATGATTTTTTTTTTTTTTCCCATGGAGGAGGAGGAGGGTATAATTTATCTGAAAATGACTGGTACTTTCCTGGCCTGAGGACATTATTCTACCTACTCTCTCTTTTTTTTTAAAAGACATACTCTTTTTTTTTTTTTTATTCCCATCACATTTCAGACTTAAGATATTTATTGTCTTTAGCTTTAGTTCCCAAGCTCTCACACAACCGCAGAATGGAAGAGGTTTGCAATCTCAGTTCAGAAATTCCACAACCTTCAATTACATTTTGGAATTAGAGGCATTTAATTGGGTAGACCGGCCCCCTCCCCTCACCCCGTGATGCAGGTATAATGTCAAGTGCTTTGTTAGGAGTAGAACAAGCCCAACTGGAAAACAATATTAATGCGGTGTGTATAGGTACTGGGGACCAGATTCAAAGTGTATGATTTCAGAGTGCCCCAAATCTGCTCTTCCCAATGTTCCTATTACTAACTCATCTTAAGGTCTACCTGAGATTCCCTGCATTAGAGGCATAGAGAGAACTCCTTTTTTGTTTTTGAGGGTGAAGGCATTAGTCTGTCAGAAGGCTTTGCTAAAATGCACACACATTACTTATGAAAGTAATATATTAACCCTGTGGTCTTCAACCCCTGGGTCGTGGCCCGGTACAGGTCCGAGGTCTGTTAGGAACCAGGCTGTTCATCACCATCTGAGCTTGGCAACACCCCCCCACCCCGCCAACACCCATGGCACCCTCCCTCCACCCTGCCGTCCGTGGAAAAATTGTCTTCCATGAAACCCGTCCCTGGTGCCAAAAAGGTTGGGGACCACTGTTTAACCCAATACTACTTAAGCATAAATGACTTTAAACAATGACTTAGCTTGTAGCAATGAAGTCTTGAAAGAGTGGGAGTTTGGAAGGGTTCAGGGCTGGTAAGGAAACGTCTGGTGTACGCGAAATCCAAAATGAACTCATTTGTTGATTTGTTATTTGGAAGCTTTTCCCCAGAAACGCAAAGTTATGAAGAGTAGTTCTGTTCCCAAATGGACAGTCTTAAAAAAATATGTTTTATAACCACAATGGACTTGAAGTATAATCCTACAGGGTGTCCCCCTAAACCTCCCGCACGGCCAGGCTTCCACAGGAAACTGAGCCAGAGAATCCGCCTGCACTGACACGGGGTGGGGGTGGAGCTGCCTCCTGGGGGAGGGGGACTTCCGAGGAATCCGAGTCGGGCAGGCAGCTGCCTGTGTGGGTCCCTGGGAGCCGGCCAGGTTCATCTGTGGATGTTTGCTCCCCCTGAGCCAAGGGGTTATTGACTGCTTACTACTGCTGCTTGCAGTCGGGATTCCTGAAGCCTCCTTTGCAGCAGTCAGTCAACAAACTAATACAGCTACTGTTTGATATGTTTCATAAACCTTTCCTTCAGGTTTGTCACCCTAGCACAGTGGCTGGCATGCACGAAGTGCTCAGTTAGTACTGGATGACATGAGAAAGATTCGTGTACATTTCAGAGAAAAACTAATAGCAATTATGTGGGGCCTTTCATCGTAGAGGGTCACTAGGGTGAGAATAGGCAATGGCAGGAGCGGGGGCCATTATACCTGAAGAAGGTATCAGGCAGGAGACGGGCAGGGAGCCGAGACGAGAGCAGATGGCCACGGGGCAGTGGGGGAAGCTGCTCGGGGCAGGGAGCCCTGCTTGGGGGAGAGTCAGGGCCAGGAGAGGCAGCGGCGACCTTCCCCTGTCCTCTCAGCCTTGACTCCAATCTCAGCCTGGAGTGGGCAGGTAAGGAGAGGCAGTAGGTGAGGGAGGTGGCCTTGCCAATCTGGTGATCAGCTCCAGGCAAAGGAAGCTTTGGGTCAGGCACAGAAGGCATTGGGGCTCCCAGAAAAAAGGAGAGTCTAAGAGGAGGGGGGGAGAGGGGAAGGGGATGTGAAGGCTCTCAGTGTCTGGGAAGTCTGGACTCAGCCATGGCGGAGTGGTCTATTCCCTTCTAGCATCTTCCGCAGCCCTGGATGTGGGACAGCCACACCTTCTGCAAGCCCTGCATGGCGAACAGAGGCACCACACCTCCTTGTCCAGACCCACGGGAACTCTGCGACCCTGAGAGAAAGAAAGCTCCCCGGAGGCGCTGGGGTGGAAATCATACGGAATATTTTTTTTATAACCTTAGGAAGAAAGTAATAAAAGCCAAGTCTCGGTTAATAGCTTCTCTGAGGACCACCACTTTACATTTTCCTCCCCTCTCTTCTTCCTGATTCCCATTGATTCTGATTCTCTCTCATGTTCAGACAACGGCTCGCCACCAGTAGTTCCTCTAGTCTCTCTCAAACCTGCGCGAAGGTGCAGAATTCATTTGCATGCATTATGGTCTCGGGGCAACTCATTTACTTTCATCTTGCAATATCCAAAGAGTTACTCATTTACTTAGATCATTGAAGGATTTCCAGGAGTCCTGCAAAGAAGACATTTGTCACCCCCCTCCCCTTAAAACTTCCAGGGGAGGTTTTGCACACCCCAGGGGGGGTGGTGCATTGGAGAGAGTGAGGGAGCCAGTCAGACACAGCATTTAGTAGAAACCTATCAGGAAGGAGATGTCTTTGCTCTGGTCCAACCTGGCTCAGGCCTCACCTGGATTATTGCCAGTCTGGAGGCAGGAGATGCCCCGGGGAGTGTCACAGCAGGAAGTCTTCATCTCCTCTGGTATTCATTTATACCTTAGGGCTAATGGAATTCAGCAGGTCACTGCGCCCTGGGGCACTGGCCTGTGAAACTCTGTATCCCGCTGGAGTAGGAGATGCTGACCTCGGTTACTGCATCAGTGAGCAGGAGACAGGGGGTGACAGAGGGCCTTTTAAGGACCTTCAGGATCACACCCAGGGGGCACTAACTTCTCCCTCCATGTGGGCGCAATTCTGCCAAAAGAAACAGTGGTCTGGCCACATCTCTTGCCTGAATCCTAGCCCTGTAGGAACCCTGCATCAACTGGGGAGAAACTTCACACATCTGGAGCCTCCGACTGTGACTCCTCCCAGAGTCATCCGTTCCTTAAATGGCACAGGCTCCCCAGGACAGCACATGGAAAGAGCTTGTCAGTTCTTCCAGGAGCCGTTGTCATTTTATGAAGCAATCAGCTGAAAGGACAGGGCCCAAACTCCTGAAATTCCAACTTGGAGATGGGAGAAATCACGCAGAGCACCAGGAAACTCCAGAAAGAAAGGTCAGTGCTGGTGGTGAACTCTTGCATCTGTCCATTTGTTCATTCGCCCATCTATTAATTCACTCGGCAAGCACATAGTTTGTGCCCCGCACTTTAAGACAATCAGCATATTGCCTGAGCAGTAGTTAATGTCTCTGTAAGGTACTGAAAAAATGATCTACCTCCCTCAATACCTTCGCATATTTGTAAGATGGCATTTATGTCTTTATTCTCTTTAAACATAAATAACTTTCTATAATTATAGATATAGTATGTATTTGCATTAAAACAGAAGGAATAGTCATTTATTTAGAAAATGTAGGAAAATATAGATCATTTTAAGGACAAAACCGAAACTTATCTGTCCATAATTCCCACCAACTCTGTTAACAGTTCGGAGAGTTTCCTTCTAGTCTTTTTTCTATATATAGCAATTTATCAAATTGGAATCATGCCGTATATGCAAGTTTTAGATATTGATTTTTCCACTTAACATTATATCAGGAGCATTTTACCGCATCGTTAAATATTTTTTGAAAATGTTACACTTAGTGGCTGATAATATTACATTACAGCTCTTCAGTTCTTAACTAAGGCAGATTTATTGTCCTTAATTAGTCCCTGAATCACAGCACAACCAAAATTGTTCCCAGGCTTCCGTAACTGCCTTAGTGGCTGATGCAGATTGAAAACTTTTACAAAATGACAAATATTGCCAGGCGAGTAAAGCTGTCGCAAGTATGGCTGGATCTCATCATCTCAGCTTTTCCCTCCTCAAAGCTACTAATTCGTACAAGCACACTAATGTCTTTGGAATGTTTATTCTCTTAAATCTGGAACCTCCAGGGTACACAAAAAAACAGGCACAGGATGTGATGAGAAACACATGGCAAGTGTCTAGTGGATTCACAAAACACTCCACATTTTCTTGGGCATGAGGGACCACACCTCAATTTAATGGTACAGAAACCAAAACGTTCTCTACAGCAAAGTGATTTTGCTAAAAATATGGATGTGTGCGTGCACGTGAGTGTACCCATCCAAACACAATTTAACATAGACACGTGGTCATACGTGTGTCCCGTCAGTGGGGAGAATGGGAGTGCCCAGTGAGGCGATGGTGACAGCGGAGGTGACGAAGACCTTTACCAGGATAGGGAACATTAAATAATTAGTGCCTCGGGCTCTCTTCTAAGGAACCACTGGTCTTCCCAACGTTGCCATATTCTCCTTCACTCCCTGTGTCCTCCCCTACCCCAAGCCAGTCTTATTTGCCTTGAAGCTGAAGCATTTGATAAGATGGATCTGAACCTCTAAGTAGGGAGTTTACACGGAAAGCTCACGCCAGCACAGCCAGGACAATGGCAGAGCTGGTCCCCCTCACAACTCAGCGGTCACACCTGTCTCCACTGGTTCATTCTCCCCTGACCTACGGACTTGATGGTTGATATTATCAATTAGTAGCAGAGGGCACACAGCAGACCTTTCTCAGAAAGCTGTTTCTGGCATGCTAACTTGCTAGTTAAATGGAAATCTTTCCCAAAGGGCAGGGTTAAGGCAGGTCCTCAAATTTGCTAGAGTGGAGTCTTCTAGAAGCCCAAAGTTACACATCTTTGATAATACTGAAATACAAAACTCCAGATCCATGTATCTGTCCCCATCTCATTTGGGCCTTTGGGGACAAAGAAGGAAAACACCCCGACCCTCCAGATTAATCTTTCTCGAGTACTTTTTCGTCATGTCATTTCATGATTCCTGAACTCAAAACCATTTTGGTGACAGACTGGAATGCACCTGAGTTTCCATATCTGGCTGTAATCGTATGTTGCAATCAATTCTGAGGGTATCATAGGAAATATTTTGGCTGATTGATGCTTCTAAAAATAAGCTAGTAGCGTTCAAGGTTGCCAGTATAAAACATCACCCTCCTCAGATATGTATCCTGAATTGGGAAAAGGGTGAAGTTGCAGCTGACATTGTAGCAGGTGCACAAAACCCACAGCCTGACCCTCTGGGATAGTATTTGCAGAGTTGCTATTACTGATACATTGCCAACAGTCCCACAAATGCCCGCTAACTTTTGTTAACACTATTCTCTTCTACAAATAATAATATTTGTATATATTTTTTGTTTTGTTTGGGTTTTTTTGAGAGAGGGTCTCACTCTGTCACCCATGCTGGAATGCAGTGGCACCATCACAGCTCACTGCAGCCTCAAACTCCTGGGTTCAAGTGATCTTCCTACCTCAGCCTCCTGAGTAGCTGGGACTACAAGCATGCGCCACCAGACCAGGCTAATTAAAAAAATTTTTTTTTGTAGAGACAGGGTCTCACTATGTTGTCCAGGCTGGTCTTGAACTCCTGGACACAAGCAATCCTCCCACCTTGGCCTACTAAAGCACTGGGATTACAGACATGAGCCACCACACCTGGCTGATATTTATATGTTATTGCAAAGATAGTTATAGCCCAATACCTATAAGGCCATAGGTATGGCCCTTCTTCTATAGGAATTAAGACTGTAGCTGGGCCCATGGCCACCCACAATAAAGACCATATTTTCCAGCCTTTCTTGCAGCTAGGTGTGATCAGGTGACTAATTCTAGAAAATGAGATATAAACACAAGTGCGGCATGCAACTTTCAGGTAAGGTCCTAGAACTAGGGTAACAACCCACCCCTCTACCCAAGGTCCCCAGCGCCTCCACTTTGCCAGGCATTTTCCTGGTTTTAGCATCAAAAGTCCTGTGTCTTGGGAAACCTCCTAGTTCTAGAAAAAATGGGCTATCAGTCACCTACCTCCCCACTTCCCTCTTTCTTCAGCCTATTTTCTGGAATATGGACTAGGTGGTGAGCCACTGTGGACATGCAGATGAAGGTAATCCCAGGAATGACAGAAGAGCCCAGGACCATCCCAGCTTCATATAGCACAGCTGTTACAACAGCTCAGACTGTGATATGAAAGATAAATCAGCTTTTATTAATATCTTGCTTAAGCTGCTAGTTTCTAAGGTTTCTAGCATACTCTGAGATACCTTTACCCTAACTAATGTATCTAATTTCATCGATTTACTTTTCTGGTGAAAAAAAAGAGAGAGAGATGGGAGGTGGATTCATGGAAATTTGAATATGCCTGGGAAAAGTGTCATGACTGAGGACATCATCTATCACATTTTATTGAGGAAAAATATGTAGAACAACTTTTATCAGAAGAAAATCCAAATACTCACCTGCTAATCCCCTCCACCCCCCCGCCTGCCTTATTCTGCCCACACCATGTCTTTTGCCATCCAGCCCTCTGTTGATCCCGCTGTGTCTTCTGGCTGTGTCTGGACGGCAGCACCCTGGTTCCTTCCTTTCTGTGTCCCTTTGCTCACTTGGTACTCTCCAAATAAAGATCTCTTCTACTTTCTCTTCAGCTACCCAAACCCACCAAGCCCCATCTCCTTTCCCATTTTTGGTTACTGTGCACAAAATTCCTGGAATCTGGCAACACCTGTGCACATTTGCTATTTAATCACGAACTTCTTTGTACTATCTTTATCGTGGGTTTTAGTCTTGTATCTCTGGGAAGATTCTAAGGTCCAGGGAGACAGAGTGGTTGAAAGAACGTGTCTCAGGAGTGAGAAGCTCTAGATTCAAGCCTGAGTTCCAACAGTTGCTGCTTAGGTAGTTTTGGGGCATCAGTTTCCTCATTTATAAAGTTGGCAGCAATTATAATATCTCGTCTGCTTATTGCACTGTGTTGTGACAATTAGATACTATGAGGGGACATCATCGACCATGAGACACCACAACCATGTTAATTGTTCTTGAAAATGCTTGAGAATCTGTCTTTTAATGTTCCACCAAGCAGCTCTTTCTTACCATCGTGCCAGGGACATAGTGAATGACAGCTCCATGAATCTTGCTACAATGAGTAAATGAGGAAAAAAAAAAAAAACCAGGAAAAAATAACAGTTCCTCAAATATTATGAAATTGCAAAGACTAAGGTTCTGCCTGGATAACTCCTTCAAATTCTAAGAAGGCACAAAATAGTGGCATATGTCAAGTTGAGGTCTCAGACTCATGTTTTCATTTATAAGTGGTTTTAAGAGATATATTACTAATTAATGCGTGTTAATAACCTCTAAGTCAGTCATGTTAGAGATTCAAGGTTAGCTCCTCTGAACAGTGGCATTACCCTTCTCAGCTGCAGCTCTGTGTGTTCCGTACCTTGACGTGAACATGAGTAAAAATCAAAAAGGCTCAGATACATCTTATGTCAGGAAAGAAATGGCTTCTACTCAGCAAGCTGCAAAGAGAGCTGCTATTTTCAGGTGCTCTTTAGTTTAGCAGATTACCAAGGTGATGACATTAAGCTTAAGACCGCCTATTAATGGAATGATAAATGCGAGTAATTCAGTGAGGCCGTTTAAGCAAACACCAATTGGAGGATAAAAATCACCGTGAATCCCACGGAGGAAGAACTGAGATATAGATTCACCCGACAGCCTAGACAATGGACCTAACTCCATCCACAGATAAGGATTTCCCCACCCCCACAACCCCCTGCAAAGAGCTATCCCTCTTCTCAGAATAGAAGCCAACAAGCTCAGCATCACTGAACTATAAATGACTGGTAGTTACTTTTCTTAGAAATATTTAGAGTTTCAAAGAGACTGGAGGTCTTCATCCCAGAGAGTGGACATGCAATTGTGGAGCTCACGTGTCTACTTGGCCAGGGGGGGCCGGTGGTGTTCTAAGGGAAAGTGGTTTCAAAGGGAGAGAGACCCCAGTCACTTCAGAATACCATCATCTGGTTCTGTCTTCACCGCATCTGCACAAAGTGGGACCAGAACACTGCACACAAATTGCTCTGATCAAATCGAGGGGCCCTAAAGGAGATCAGACTTGGCTTAAAAGCTCTTGGGCTATGAGTTAATAAGAATTTTAATAAAAATGGAAAGTATAGCCTTGGGCCATGGTACAGTATCTCTCCGGGTTGCTGGTGTTCTATCAGTCAATCATATAATCTTTCTGACGTTAGTAAAATGGAGAGAATGAGCAAACACTGTGTGGGCCAAAGAAGGTTTCAAAAACATCACCTACAGAAGCACCTTCAGCTCTCCGATGGGCCAGGAGACATACCTGAGCGTGTAGTCTTCCCCCAGAGATAAGATACCGATAAAAACAACCTGTGACCAACCCACCCCACGTCACAAAGCAATTTCCATACAAATCTAATGGTCATGACAACCATGAACTCATGATTCAGTTTATCATCCTCTCTGTTTCATAGGTGAGGAGCCCAAAGATGGGATAGGGGGACCTGGATTCCCCAACTCCAGGTCTGTTGACTCCTACCTCCCTCCACAAATTCCTCAGTAGCTCATTTGTACGTTTTGAACTCAAACTGTCTGTTTGATCATTACAATCCTGGGCTTCCACTTACTGTCCTCAGATGCAACCTAGCAGATGGGTGGCCTGTGTCCTTTGACTCCCCGTTAAAGGTAGGAAAAAAAAATGTGAATTTTTTTTTTACCTCCAAAAATTGGCACTGGGATGAAAACTTACTACCAATTTAAAAGCACACAGCCTTTCTGGTGTTTACTCGTTTTTGTCTGAAAATCTCAAGTTCCGTGGGTTCAAGGTACAGGTGAATACCTAGAGTGTTGCCCAATCACTCAGTTACTCCATTACACTGACCTCATTTATTACAGTATGTCTGGTAATAGGTATATTTCTGATGATTAAGCTTTGGAGTTGATTGGCAAAATTGGTTTTTTATTTTTTAAATAGATGGCATTCAGCTGAAAATCTAGTCTACATGGTGCAATCCTTGTCTATCCAGTATATGCTGGTATCAATGCCAGCCCACGGGAAAGGGGCATCCCTGAACAGAACTACGATGGAGCCCGAAACGTCACTTAAAGGTTTGTGCTGGCCCATGTTGCTTTATGTGCACACTGAGAGGACTCAAGCAGAGGAACTGCAGTCTTGCTCTTGATTTTTTTTTTAAATGCACGTAATGACAGAATAAGAGATTTGGAAAGTTACGCTGGTTGTCCTTGAACCTCTCTGACCATTCTACATCCTGGCCACAGGCTCCTCCTTCTCTGCCTGCCCCTGAATTAATAGTCCACAGGGCTTCCTTGGCCAGCAGGCTGGTCATCCCATGCTCCACACTGTCCCAGGGCACTAAGCAAGTCCCCAGTGTCAGTCTCTAGCCCAGAGCTCTCCTCCCCATCCCCAGATTCAGGCTCACTCTCCTGTGGCTCCCTGAACATTTCTACCTGCATATTCGAGGGTGACTCCAGACATACCATGTTCAGAATCAAACTCATGGCCTTCCTGCCTAATCTACTGCCTCCTGCGTTCTCCATCTCAGCTGGAGACACCACCATTCCACCCCAGCAGGAAAGCTGGGGATCTTTCCTCAGTCACTGAGTCCTCAAGGGTTTCCTTCCTCTGCCTTCCCATCCCTACTGCCCTAGGGCAGGCCCTCCACATCCCTCGCCCTGTCTGAGGCCCCAGCCCAAACCCTGTGTACACTGCAGCTGGCGATGCTTCTGACCAGGGCCTTCCCCCACTGAAAAGCCCTCAATGGCTCCCTATGCTCACGATCACATACAAAATCCCGACCTTGACTTTCAAGGCCTCCTCTAACCTCGCCTTTAGCCCCTGCCCCAGGCACAGGCCAACACGGAGACCAGGGCAAAGCAGGGACTGGCGGGATAGAGGCAGATCTCAGGCTGAAGCCCAGCATTCTCGTCTTCCCATCTGCAACTCTTGTCCCTGAAACTCTTTCTTTCTTGTTCTTTTTCTATTCCATATTTCCTTTTTTTTTTGGTCAATACATCATAATAGCAAAAGAAACTGACTAGGAAAAAAGTGGAGCCCATTGGATGGAGGTGAGCCCAGATGAGGATGACACAAGCCCCTCCACAGGTGGGGCTCTGACAATTACGGCGCGGGAGGCTGCAGGTGTATCAATCAATGCACGCGGAACACTGCCAGCCTCACCCCTTCTTGCGCATGTCAATACAGGCTTGGTAGCAGGTACTACAAGTTTAACATGTGAAAAACAGAAAGCAGGAAAATAGCCACCTCCTGCCCTGCCTTCCAGGGGGAGCCTGTTTGGAGCGTAGAGATGCACCTTCCCTACGTCGTGTCTCAGCTGGTCTGTGGCCTGGCCCCGGGCTTCCTGTGGACCACAGTGTTCACTTATCCCTCTAGAGAGCCCACTGGGGGCACAGTCTTCATCGCCTCTATCTGCTGTGAAGTCATACAGGCCCCTGCCTAACAAGTCAGCAGCTGATTATTTCTTCTCATGTCACCAAAAAACCTGGGTATTTGAAAACCTCTGTTCGCTTTGTATGCAGGCAGGCGAAGGTACAGTCTTAAGGACAAGAGCTGTCTTCTTCATCTTTGTGTCCTTGTTGCCTAGCATGGGGGCGGGCAGAGAAAACCCCCGTGCATGCTTGAGAAGGCGTCCTATGAACAAAGAACCTGGGCCATACACTGTGAGCTGGGGCATAGTGGGCCGTTCACATCCTTCCAGCTGGGCCCCCAAGCTCTCCTCTGAGTAGGGATTCTGTTCTTACTGCTTCTGTTGATCTCTGAGATCCACTCGAGCCATCCCAGGCTGCGGGATGGACTGTGTCCCCTCCCCTAATTAGTACTCTACCTGATTGGTTCCTCTACCCCTAGCCCCTAGCACGCTATTCCTCTAGTGCCAGACCTTATAGTACCTTTAATCTACCAGCATCCCTAGAAAGCAGCGTAATTTTTATCACCACCGGCTCAGGCCTGACCCCCACCTGCTGGACGAAGCGTGGCCTCTGCATGTAGAGTCCTGGACTGTCCTCCTGCTTTGATTACTGAACACAGGTTGGCCCGGACATGGCCTGGGCTGTGGATTTTGCTGTAGCTGTGACTACACAGCTACCCATGATGGGGAAAAAGCTATCCAGCTGTTTCTAAACATCCAGATGTTTGGCACCGGAAGAAGGAACATCCCAGCACCTGCCCCACTGATCAGGGTGTCTGTCTGTGCAGAAAGGCCGCAGGTCACAGGGTCGTGGAGTCAGACCTCATGGTCCGAGACCACCACTCTGTCTCTGTGCAGGTTGAAAGTTGACCTGAAACCTCCAGACCTAAAGGCCTCTCTTTCTGGAAGTTTTCTCTAGAAGTGAGGGAAGCAGCAGTTTGTTCACACTGACCCCCACTCACACCAGATACAATGGCTTTATTTTTGCAGGTGACAATAGTGTGGCCCACTCAAGATTTTCCTCTCTTCTTTCAGTTCCCAGGGAACATGGTTTAACCAAAATCACGTTAAAAACTTTAAAGTCTTCTGGCTTTAACTCGGTTCCCCCAATTTTCTTCTGGCTTTCTACCTGGTCATCCTTCAAAACATTCATTCAACACATATTTAGTAAGTGCTTACGTGTCAGGCATTGTGGGGATAGTATATTGTACTCATAATGAATATAATGACAATAAGACTAAACAATAATTATATTAATGACGATGATCATAGTTCCAAATATGTATTGACCCTTTCTTTATGTGCCTCACTGAATAATCTCTTTAATTGTACTTTTTATTTAATTTATCAAACTACCCTAAAAATAAATGCAATTATCATCTCCTGGGAAGCTCAGAGAGATTAAGTAACTCGTACAAAGCCACACAGCTTATAGGTAGTGAAGGCCGGACGTGAACGCGAGTCTACCTGAGTTCAGCAACCACACCCTTAACTCCCTGCATTGTATCATTGCACGTGTGCATGGTACCTGTGGCAGAGAGGAGTTCATAGCTCCAGAGAGCACCGTTCATTGTATTCCATGACACCAGCACCTGCTAGAACACAGCTCTACAGGATGCAGGTGAATGACTCCCTGTGGGGTTGTAAGACACAGTGACCCTATCCTGGGTTTGCATATAGGCATCAGCAGTATAGGAGGAAAAGAAGTCCCGAATAGGGGTAGCTCTGTGTGCCTGTGTGTACATGTGCCTATGTCTACATGGAGCTCGGCAGTGTCTTACTAGGCAGTGTCAGATGGAAGCTGGCGTCCAGTAGGTGCCCTTACATTTTTGCTGCTTGCCAAATTAAATAATTACATTTTAAGATGTAAATGGAGAAGGCGGA
The DNA here is from genome assembly GCA_008086735.1 of Cheirogaleus medius. Taxonomy (NCBI): domain Eukaryota; kingdom Metazoa; phylum Chordata; class Mammalia; order Primates; family Cheirogaleidae; genus Cheirogaleus; species Cheirogaleus medius. The sequence goes on from VBSM01002959.1 coordinate 3,660,403, forward strand.
CCCCCAGATGGGAGATAAACTAAGAGCCGTGTCCTGTTGTGGTTAGCAGGCTGGGGCAGGGCTGGGTGGGAAAGTCCTGGAACCATCCAAGGGGCTTCCTTGTGATGGCAGGAAGGGGGGCGCAGAGTGTGGAGCTGGGCCCAGATGACTCTCTGTGGGGAGAGGGAGGCCTGGGTCTGCAGCAGCGATTAGAACTGTTTCCGGGGTGAACCCCACTCGCTGCCTTCACGTGTGGGTCTTGGTTTCTTCTGACAGCCCAGTTTTAGGGCAGTCCATTTGAACCTAGGAGTACCTGCTCATCTGGTGCCTTGTCCCATCATCCTGATGTCCTCAGCAGCACCCCTGGTGGGGACCGAGGACTCAGCTTGGGCCAGGTTCTCAGGTAGGACTTGGCTCAGGTCTGTCTGGCTGCAAAACCAGGCACTTTGCACTCAACCATGAAGTCTATGAATGTTGGATTTGGAGCCATGACCCTTAGAACACCATCCCAGCTCTAACCCCTACAGCGACTGGGCCCTGGGAAAGTTAGCTCAGTACTCTGGGCCTCAGGGTTCCCATTTGGAAAAGGATGAAGAGGGCGAGGTGTTTGCCACGCTGTCTCTCCTCTCCCAAAGGGGAGCCTATGTGTGCCCAGCATGGCTCGGCCGGCAGAGGAGAGGAGGGAATGGGTTCTGCATTAATTAGCACACCTTCGTACTCCGCCGCTCTCTCCACATCCCAGGGATGGTGGGTTGGGATCTGGTTTATGACAAGGAGAGGGATGCGTTTGTCATCTCCCGAAGCCTGTCTCCGTGGCCCAGTGGCCCACCTGCCAAAACAACCTGCCTGGCACCATGGCGACCGCCATCGAAGCCCGGCTAGCTGGAGCCCAGGCGATGGTTTTTCGAAAGCTGTTACTCAAAAAAAGCAACACCGAGTTGGGTGCAGAGATCACTATCTCTGCTCTGCCACACCACACGGGAAGGGAGGGTAGCGATAATACCACCTCCTTCCTCGACAACGATTCTCTACGGAAGCCAGAGAAATTTAGGCATTGAAAGTAAAAACATTCAGCGCACTTACCAGATGCTGACTGGCTCTCGTTAGCATTTTTCAGCAGAGTTGAGGGAAACAACTTTTTCTGGTTTTCTCTCTTTGCCACCCAACAGCTGACCCAGCTTGGAAAAGAGCACACGCCCAGGGACCCCAGACATCCTGGGGCGGCCGCGAACTCCCCTGGGGGCCTCAGGCGCGGCAGGGTGCCCTCACCCACCTCCTGGGTTCTGAAACACGGAGGAATCTTGAGCTGAGTGATTCTGTGCTACTAACGAGAGAGAAAGAGAGGAAGCAAAGCCACAAGCTGGATCGCTCTGTGGCGGCCGCCGCTGCCGCCACCACCCAACCAGCGGGTCACCTGGCAGCGCCTGTTGGCCATGGTTTCTCTGTCTCTCTCCCTTCCTTTCTTTCTTGTTTTCTCTCTCCATCCCTCTCCTTTCTTGGAGTTGTGGTTGGTTCTGAAGAAGGAGGCACCTGCCTTTGCTTCTTACATTACGAAGAAAAGGAAGATTAAAAATACCACTGAGAAATATCCTACTGCACTTCTGGAAGTTAGAAAAGAGGGAAAATGCCTGGTCTTCTGTCCCTTCTGGGAGGGCCTGTTCCCTCAGACGGGGAGTGGATTAGAAGGGATAGAATAATGCGAAGGCTATGGGTGGACATTTTAGGATCAGCAACACCCCCACCTTGGTCAGTCCATTTTCTACCTTCATTCCCTTTTCCCCATCATATGTCTCACCCAACTCACTATCTCCTCCTTCCTTGGGTTATCACTGCTTCAGCTCATTGTTACTTAGGAGGAAAGTATAAGTCACCCACCCCTCAACGCCTCCCTGGGCCGTCGTCCACTCTGTTTGGACACGGATGAGCCTCCTTGCCAACATTCCTTCTTTCTTTCGCTGCTTCCCAAACTCATGACAGGTGGTGATTCCTCCCAACACCAATTTCTTTAAATGGAATACCTTCATTGCTGCCCAAGGGTTTCAGGGTAAAGTCCAAATACCTTGTCTCGGCAGACAGGACCGTCTACATTTTGACCCTAACTTACTTTTCTAGACGTTAATAATAATAGGTATTTTTATGGCTACCACTGATGATTCATGGAACATTTCCTACACATCAGGCACAGTGCGGAGCACTTTATCTGTGTGGGTTCTCACTTGCACTTTTTAGATGAGAAAATGAGAGGAAGCAACCTCAGAAGGCTGAAGGGCGAGTCAGTGGTGCATGTGAACTCAGGTCTTACAATGTCAAAACCCATGCCCTTGACCAGCCCTCTGCTCTGCCCCTCCCATCTGAATGTGCATCCTGTGCCTCAGTCAGACCATGCCCACCTGCCTTCCACACCCATCAGCCCCTCCAAACCCAAACTGGCGCTGGCGCAGAGGAGCCCTGAGAAGCCCTCAATGCTCCGAGTTGAAAGTTCTCAGCCTTCGAAGTAAAAAATAGGGTGAATTAAGAAGACATGCAGCCTGGGATGCTCACATGGAGGGGCAGTGAGCATCGCCCCTCACCTTTGCTGCGTGACAGTGGGTGGTGGGGCCTTGGCTGGCTGAGCTCCTATCCCTGCATCCTGCGGCAGCCTCTCTCTCTGTTCACCTTCCTTTTTCTCCTTCTGCTCCCTTCACGAAGCTCCACTCCTAAGGTGAATTCTGCAAATGTCCCAACCCAAGGACTCTCAGCCAGGAAGCAGGATGTTGCCCCTTCCTCCCCCTGCTGCTTGGCTGCAGGGAGATGGAGGTAAGGCAGAATCAGACACAGTACAAGGGGCCTCTTCACAGCCGTAAAGGCCGGCTCTCTCATTTTACAGGTGAGGACATTGGAGCCTGGCGAGAAATAGCTGTCCAGGGTCATTCAGTATAGAGTGGGAGAGCCCAGACAAGACCCCAGGCTCTGTGTCTCCCAGGCGCAGGGCCCTGTCCCTCACCCTGAGATGCTGCAACGGCAGCCACACAAACCAACTGTTCCCATTATACATGTCACGATTAAGTATCCACTGGCTTCCCAAGAGCCAGATGAGATACAGGAGCAATTCTTCCCCGTGTCTTCTCAGTTCCCAGTAGGGATCAAGGACACTTTCAAGATTCACACTCTGACCACGGCAAGCCAGGTTCTCAGAGGGTTAAGTGACTTGTGAAAGGAAAGCCAAAGGCTGAGTTGGAACCAGGGATGGGCTGGCAGGCACGGCCCTGTCTTGCTGGGGTGGGGTGGGGGGACGAAGTTCCCCATTTTGGCCTCGTCCATGAAGGTCTCTTGATTTTCCTCAGTCTCAGGTGCACTGGTTGGATTAAATCTTAAAGCATACACCAAGTGCTAAATATCTAATGCACACAGTCCTTCCCCAGCTGGGCCAGTCCAGCTTTGTACACCCTCACCCTGATATACCTAGACTGCTCAGGACATGCGAAAGTCCACACTCTCACATCCTCTTCTTCATCTTTTGCTTTTCTCTCCACCTGGAATATTTTTTCCCTCCAACTGGTAAACTTGTCCTTGACTTTGGAGATGGAGTTTAAATGCCTGCTCCTGGTCACAGCCTCCCTGGGCCCTTCTCTGCTAGTCCCCCTCATCTGTCTTCCCGCAGAACTTTGCTCACGGCACCTCCTTGGCCCTTCCTGAGTTGGATTCTAGCTCCTGGTTAGCATGCTTCCTTTCCTATATCAAGAATCTCTCAGGGACAGCAGCTCAGTCATGTTCATCTTGGTACCCTGAGTAGCCAGCTCAGTCCCTGGGACAGAGAGGGAGCAAAAGCATCACCAGCTTGAACCAAACAGAAATGCATCTGCTTAGAGAAAACTTTGCTCCAAATTCCCAAGTGGAAAAGGCAATCAATGAAGGATTAAAAAAAATTTTTTTTTTCTAAGAGTATAGCAAAGGCCTCTGACCAGTCAGTTCCTATTATAGATGAATGGTAAAGTGTCATTTCACAGGCTGCTGCCACGAGCAAACCTCCACGCACGCCGAGTGCACACTTGTGTGCATGCACGCACCATGCAGGGGCTGGAGGGAGCTGGGTACTCTCTGGCAAGATGCAGCGAAGAAGATAAGATCACCATGCTGCAAAAGAAGGTGAGCCATGTGACGGTGTGGGTAACCCCAGGCATAAATGACACCCTCGGCAGGGCCCAGCTTAAATCTAACCACATCATCTTTTCATGAAACAGACATGAAAAAGCACAACTAAGACAATTACAAGAAAGGTGGTTTTAATGCCTTCTTGCCTCGATGGTATCAAAGCTATTGACTCCTGGGCTACACTTGGGGAAACAATTCTGTCAGATAAGGAGATGAACTATCTGCTCAAGAGAATGTGCAGGAAGTCAAGGTAACTGTGCAACACGTCATGAAACGGTTTGTGGCCAGGGAGCCATCTCAACAAAAGTGTCCCTGGGAGGCATCAGTTGTGTAAGCGAAGGAAACCAAACCCACACTTTTTTCAACGTGAAGACTTTGTGGGTGACAATTTGTGTGTTGTCTGTGTGTGTGTCCTCACTAAATATTATAGTTAAAGTGAAATTCACAGCTTCCCCCCACTGCGGCTGGCGCTGGTATAAAATGAAAAGGTTGAAAAGGTGAGACCAGTTGTCATGCAGCAGGCTTGAGGTCCCTTTCTGAGTGGTTTCACCTGTTGTGTGAAGGCTCATGTGCAGAATGACCATCACTAAGTTAACACCTATTGAGATATCAGCCTTGATTGATTGGGATGTCCCAGAAAGAGATAGTGAATTTTAGCATCATGGTATTTTGATATATTAATAGTTTGGTTCTGAATTCTCTGAGCCACAGACAAGGAAGGGTATGTTTCTCCTCCCTGATTCATCCCTATTTCACCGCAGTACGGTTTCCCCCAGTCAGTTTTCCCCTTTTTATTCCCCCAAACAATCTTCCAAGGATTCTTTAAGGTTCCCAGAACTACAGGATGTGACAGCTGGGATGGGCCTCAGGGGGTGTAGATCCCAAACTTTACAGGCTCAAAGACTTGCTATTGAATCTCAGCTCTGATCTTAGTCAATGTTCTTTGATTTTGGATAAGTTACTTAACCGAAATCTCAGCTTTCTCATCTACAAATTGGGAATAACAGAACCCATCTTTTGGTTGAGTTTGCTTTAGAAATACATGTATTAATTCATGCAAAGTACTTAGCATAATCAGCACCAAGTTAGATCTCATTCTATGGAGCTGTTTTTATTCTCACCACCAGCACGATCCATTCAGACCCTCTCAATTTTTAGAAGGGATCCTGAGGTCCAGAGAGGTAAAGTGTAAAGTGACTTGTTCCAAAGAAATGAGTCTTGGGTGATCCAGTAGCTATCGCACCTGCTACACAATGACTAAACTGAAGATAGCAGTGGTTGAGTTGGTAGCAAAACTCAGGTTTATGGTGTAAGAGGTGAACAATGTTGGTGCTATGTACTGTTATTTATCATTGCATAGTTACCTTTTTTCCCCAATCAAGTCTTAAGCCTCTGGAAAGTAGGGACCCTTTGCTTCTTAAGTCCACCCAAAGAGTGTAGCACTTCATAAGCACTGCATAAAAATATGTTAAATTAGCTGATTGCAAAGATCACCGCTGATTTTCAAAGCAACAGATTTCTGCATCACAACTACTTCTCTGCCACATTATCATGCCCTTATAATTTTGGAAAACTCATCCAAGAAGGACTTGTGCTAATGTGTTATCAGAGGGAAACATTCCACCCCTTTTTGGAATGCAGATATAGATTGTTCCAGATTGTAGGAACACTAATTAGAGCCACTGGTAATTTGACTGATGCTCTAAATACCCAAAGCACTCACAGAAGTCACCTTCGTCTTTGCACATTAGTGCTTTTGTCACTGCATATCAAAATGGTCAAGCTGACTTTTGATGGGGCTGTTAGTACCCACAGCTTGGATGTCAGGGTAGAGATGCCAGCTCATCAAATTCATCTTTGCAAGGTAACTTGGCGCCAACCCTCCTCCTGAAAGCTGAGTGTGTTGCACAGATAGCCAGTTTTAAGTAGGATATTCTAATAAACTTTGCTGTTATTTTTATTGTCTTGTACAATATTGAATATGCTTCTTATAAGCTAGCCTTTATGGAAACCACCATGACCTAAATGTTTAATTTAGACATTTATTTTCTGTTTCATAAACCCTTTTAATATCACTGCAAAAATCTAAATGAATGTACATGATGTTCTTTCGGTACTAAGCTTTTAGGGCTAGTCTATTGTGGTTAATATCAGGGTCATAGCAAGAGCTCCAGAGAGCATGGGTATAGCATGGAAGTGCCTGTGATAGCCTTCTTGCCCTAGCAACTGATACCCTCCCATTGCTGCATTGAATTCTTCCTGTTCTTGACCTCTGCCCTGGCTTTCAGTAATATTGGTATAATGAGTTGAATAAATGGCCCTGTCTATAAAGAAGTGGGAAAAATCTGACTTTGGCTAAAACTCCCTTAGAGGATTAAAGGCGTAAGGGGAGAACACAGAGATGAATTTAAAGATGAATGGAATGTACAGAGACTGGGTGTTTCCTGGAGGCTGCAGACAGGCCAGAGTTCCATCAGGGTCTGGGATGGAGCCCCACCAGTTCCACCAGGAGACACATTCCTTTCGAGAATCTACTGTTCCATCCCCCACTTCCTGCGGCCTCCTCAGAGCCTCTGAAGTTGAGGATGACTAATGAGAGTGACAGGTGGCCCAAACTCTCTATGACAACCCACTGTTCACCAATTTTTCAAACACTGCCCGAGTTGACTCTGCACAGGACTCTGAGAACAGCGCCTAGATAGGGATTGTCCACGGTGACAGCCTCGGACCACATGTGGCTACCGAGCACTGGGAATGTGGCCGGTCCCAACTGAGATGTGCTTTAGGCATAAAACACACTGGATGCTGAGGATGTGGTACTACAAAAAAAAAAAAAAAAGAATGTAAAATAGCTCATTAGTAAGTTTTTATATTGATTACCTATTGAAATGATAATACTTTGGATATATTGGGTTAAATAAAATGTTTTATTATGATTAGTTTCACCTGTTTCTTCTTGCTTCTTAACGTGTGGCTACTAGAACATTGAAAATTACAAATGTGGCTACATTACATTTCTCCCGGACAGCAGTACTACAGATAACCATCATCCAGGTACAAATTAGCCCAGTGAAAACAGTTGCCGAGCCCTCTGCCTACTTACCTGCATGCTCAGAATGACAACCGTGCTCCCCCTCTGCCCCTGCCACCACGCCACCTCCCTCTGGTTGCTCCCTCCTGTCATGCCGAAATGCTCCTCGGAAACTCTAGGCTTGTGCCCAGCTCGGGATCTTTGCAGCCTGTTCCCCTTATGTGCTTTTGTCATTTGGGTCTCATCTCAAATGTCACCTCCTCGGAGAGGCCTTCCCTCACCTCCTATGGTCGGCAGAACAAGGGTCCCCAAAGATGTCACCTCCTAATCCCTGGAACTGTGACTATGCCACCTTACGTGGTACAAAAGACTTTCCAAATGGGATGAAGTATTCTGAGATGGGGAGAGGATCCTAGCTTATCCATGCAGGCCCAATATAATCTCAAGGGTCCTGACAAGGGAAAAAGAGGGAGGAGAGAGAGGCAGAGGAGATGGAAGGACAGAAGCAGAGGTGGGAGAGATGCAGGACCACGCGCCAGGGAGTGCAGGTGGCCTCCGGAAGCTGCAAAAGGCAAGGAGGGGATTCTCCCCCAGAGCTCCCGGAGGAACGTGGGCCTGCCAACCTGCTTTAGACCTGTGCCCTGCAGAACTGTAAGGGAATATATTTATATTGTTCTAAGCCAAACATTTTGTGCTACTTGTTACCGCAGCAATAGGAAACCAACACACTTCCCAATCTGAGACTGTGTACCACCCAACCCCCAGCCCTCCATTCCATCCTTCTAGGTTCTTCTTTTCATGTCTTTAACTGCTATAAGACAGTATCTAATTTATACATTTACTTGTTTATTTCTGTCTCTCCTGAGTAGAAGGTGAGCTCCCCGAGGGCAGAGACCCTCTCTCTTGTGCTTACCCTCTAGGTCTTCTGCTCTGAACTCTGCCTGACACCTAGTAAGTGCTCACTGGTATGAATAAATGGTTGAATGAATGAATGAATTGATAACAACTGGGTATTCGAAAGATTCACTTTTGACCAATTGGATACCATCTGAAACCTTTTAGAAAAAATTATTACCCCAAATAGATGAAATGAACCATGTTGGCAGATGCTGGGGAGCGCTTCCTATTTACGAGGTACCATGATGGTGCCGTGGAAATACAAAGAATCTGCTGATACTCCTACAGTCTCCACAGAGAGACAAGCATGGGCACAGGATAAAACAATGGCCAAAGTGGGGTCTTGCACTGTTGGGGCCAGTGGGTGGTGGGGCATGAAGTCTGAGCAGTGGTGTAAACCAGCTCTCCCAACAACAGCCACAACAGCAAAGGCCTGATCTGCAGTGTTGGCCAATTTCTGCGGTGTAAATACTCCTACACGGAATGATTTCGGGCTAGTGTCGTGATCTCTCTGAACATGCAGCTGGGAAGACATAAACACAGGGAGGGCTTGTTGACGAGGTGGGATGTCAACTGGACATAGGAGGGTCAGCAGGACATGGATGGCCTGAGGAGAGCAGGGGAGGCACGGTGCACACAAAGGCAAGAATCTCTGCAGGGATAGTGCAGTGGGGTCTCAAAGGCCCTTGTGGCTCCAGTGGGATATTGGGACAAACAGAAATCAGCGACTGACCAGACGTCAACACGAAGAGGGTGACCTGGAGAGACTCGGGAGCAGGGAATTCTATTGCCGGGAGGACTCTGTGATTCTCCGGCCCAGCACTCGTGTTAGCAGGCACGGGCACAGTCTACCACAGCCTGGAGCGCAGCAGCGAACAGTCCATATTCACTGAGCCGGTCACAGGACCCCCTGCCAGCCCCGTCCCCATGCACTGTCACCACCCACGGCCCCGCCGTCCTCCCAGGCCCAGGCCTGCCCTGCCGATCACTTTAAGAGCAGGCATGCGTCAGTGTGCAGGGGGAGACGTTTCCCTTGCTTCGGGCATGTTTCAGTGAAAGACAAGGATAAGGCCATTATGTGAACACAGAGACAACAATGCAAACAAGACTGCTTTCTGAAAAGCACCAAGAAGCCTTATTTTGCCTGAATGACCATTATTTTCATTCTTTTTCCCCCACACAAAGCACCAGTGCACATTTCCCTCCGTCTGTTGCCGAGCGAGTGGGTGTGAAGACACGGTACAAACAAAAGACGTAACATATTGCTGTTGTCAGGGCCCTTGTTAAGTGCTTCGCGAGGTGGACCACGCTTTCCCGCCAGCACCCCTGCTTGAGTCATCGGGAGGGACAATGCGCACGTACATCTACAAATATAAAAACCCTGCATAATCCTTGACACGGTTACACGGCAATTTGTGAGCAGGAGCTGGATTTCAAAAGTTGGCAGAACATAAAAGCACAGTGTTCTTCTAAGACCGTGTGGCGGCTTGCTGTCCCCTTCGACGATCTTCAGCATAGATCCCGCCGCCCAGGAAGAGGGCAGGATCGTGTCATTCTTCCGGTACCCCGGGGTCCACTGGGGGTGAGCGTGAAAGGCCTCTGCGTGGCTGGGCAGCCACGTACTTGGAGGGTCGGGGAGAGTTTGAGGTTCCAGGGGCCTGGGGTGTCCTAGGTTCCGGGCTGTCCAAAGCGCACAAGTAAAACCTATTGCCTACTCTGAGCTTTTTTATAATAAAAAGAAATTTTGAATAGAGGACGGAAGTAAATCTTGGCATTTACTTCCTTTTGCCAACAAAATCTTGGCATTTATTGTAATTGTCCTTTATTAAAGATAACTCAGTGGCTTTGGTTTATGACAATGTGGTGTGTGAGAGAGAGAGAGATTTTTTTTTTCCCCCTATAACAGCTTCCTTTCCTCCAGCTGTAGTCAGAAAGGTCACTGCCCACCAGATCTAAGTTTTGAGAACTTTCCTTCTGGATCACTGGATGGTTCTGAGGAAGGGAGAAGTGGGAAGTGTTTCCTGGTGATGTCTCAGCTCCCTGAGGTCCAGGCCTCCGACTGCCATGTTCCCCATGACGTCTCCCGGATTCCCCCCTGTGCCCACGTTGCAGAGTATTTGCTGGTGAGCTGAGGAACGAACAACACTACTGTGGCATTTTTCTAATTTCACAAACCCTGCCAGGTCCTGTCAGAGGGACCCCTGCCCTGGCTGTACCCCAGCGCTTGAACCCCCGTGCAGGGCCCTGTCTCTCTGTGATTCAGCCAGAAGAGCACCACGTTCAATAACACCTTCACAGGTGTTCTTATCAGACACCACCCATGTGTCTGGCCCTGTAGAGTGGGCTTTGCAAGGGTAAGGCAATCCGTGTTTGGGGGCTTCCAAGAACCTATCATCGCACAGGCTCTGAGCCTCCTCCCACCCATGTCTAGGGATCGGCCTGCCTTGGCAAGTGCCAGCCGCACAGCAGGGTGGCTTCTCTGCTCAACAGCTGCGTGTGACCCTTGGCAACTTCATAATGTTCACGGTGTACAGAAGCTCCAGTCTTGTGTCTATAAAATGAGCATCTAAAATGAACATCTAACGTGCAGGTTTGCAGTGAGGATTCAATGAAACTCTATACGGAAAACACCTACCACAGGGCCCAGCTCATAGTAGGTGCTTATGAAATTTTTGTGGTTAGCTTCTCTTTGATAACTCGTCAAAAGAAATCTACTTGAGGAGACAAGAGGACATGGAAAACAATTTGGGACCATGATAGAGTTAGTAAATAATAAAGAACTAAATAGAATAAATAAAAAGATGTCCCGGAAGGGAAATGAAGAATGCCGGCTGAGTCTGCAGCAAAGGATATCATGGTAGACACAAATCTGAGATGGAACTTGAAGAAATGGCTGTGGTTCCTCTTGGACAACAAGATTTCCGGTGCAATAATATATCCTACTTGGGGGAAAAAAAATCAAATATCTGATTTGTCTCATGGGATTACGGGGGCAAAATGAACTTGAGAAGGCAACATGGGCTGGCCCAGGTGGGACAAAGGCCCTCTTCTGCTAACAGCATCTCCCCTTCAAAGGCTGCTGGTAATATCCTTTGTGTCTGTAACTGCCGCAATTAGTAATGACCCCCAGCTTAGCACCGAGAGCCTTCCTTTATGACAAGAGCCAGCCAGACACAATCTTTTCTGCTCAGAGCTCAGGGTGGAGAGAGAACCAGGCAGATTCACATGGTACATGCTTCCAATTAAAAAATACAAACAGAGGCAAAGCAGAAAGAATGTCACAGAAAAGAAAGTGCTGCCACCCACTCTTGGCCTAAAGGTCACTGTGCCACAGCCTTGGCCATTATCTCTCGCCGCAAAGGTCAGTGGGGCTGTCTGCGTTGCTGGGGAGTATGTAGGCTTTCACAAGGCCTCAGAATGACTGTTGCTCTGACACCAAAATTAGTGATAAGCTCTCAGCAGAAGACGATAATAGAGAAATAGAGTGACTGTAACCTTTTCCGCCATCTCTCTTGTCGGCTCCATGAAGCAGCGTCACAAGGCATAAAACGAGAAGTTTCCACATTCTACAAAAGACTACAAGACTGCTGACTTAATTGAGTGCGTAACAAATGGCTATACCGTTGCCAACAAGAAAGACATCAAAGAGGAAGGGAAAATGTAGCGATTAAAACATCTCATGACATCACCTTGAACTTGGAAACTGGAAACTGGCTTATGATATACCTGGACAGGCAGGCATTGATCCAAGAGCAGGGAGGTAGCCAGGTGGTTCCATGAATATTCTAATCATTGTGGCTCAACATGGCCAACCATGCCACTATCTAATTTGCTGAATTTCAGGAAAATTTAAACTTAGGAAGAACTGGAGGAACACTGGACTTGGAGTCAGACAGATCTGTAATCGAATCTCAATTGCTGTCCATATTTGGTGGGCAATAGCATATAATATTTCACCATCCCCTGTACAGTGATTCTACAGTTTTTTTCATCTGGATATGGAACAATTTTAACATGTATTGCACAAGGTCCTAGTGAAGGTTAAATGTGAGAAAAGATGGAAAAGTCCTTATAAACAATCATGTACAATACAGATACAAACATAAACTCTAACAGTTATTAGTTAGAAATAGTATCCACTAGCCCTGAGGTAATCTCTGCCCATCTACTTGGAAGTAATGTTGTTTTTCTGTATTAGACCTTCCAAGAAGGATGATTTTTTTTGCTGTTGATGATAAATAGAATCTGCAAAATCCTACACACAAAAGTGTTTAGGTGGGATGACACATAAAATACTAGAAGAAAATAAACCAAGGCATATGGCACATGGCACAGGCATGAGTATGTGGCTGAAAGGGGACTTTTGGGGACTTCAGAAAAAAAAACTGGCAACTTGTAGCACTTCGGCAAAGCTTCCCAGCAACACAAACACATAAATAACAAATACTTATGACAATTATCCCTAAAAACAACATAACATTAGCAAGAGGGCCCTAGCTAAAAGCATTTGACATTTTTCAATTACTTTGGTAATGGAGAATTTAATGTTTAAAACTGCCAAGTATAGAGGATGAGGCAGGAATATTTTGGTAGTTCAAGATACCTGCCCCCCTTTCTTTCCAGAAAGAAAAATCAACGGTAGCATCCGCATTACTCCAACACTGAGAACCACCCAACAAAGCAATAAGGGTTTTCCTTCTGAAGTTTTGTGCCTGCCCCTGGTAAACAGCTCTAGAGAAGAAGATGCTGGTAGTAGTTTTGAGCATCACATAGTAACTCAAAGTAGCTGACTCAGGCTCCGAGGCTGGGGCAGAGCTTAAGATCATGTTGGTCTGTGTAGCTGACCACATGGGTGATGCTCTCGGCACTGTTTGTTTTATTAGCCCGTATATAACTCATTGGTAGACACAGCTGTTTGGTAAGATGTGGGAGAAATCTGTACTTTAAAGTTTCCTGGAGCACTGGGTATCAAAGGAATGAGATGTCCCCTGACCTTTCATGTTGCAAACTAGAGAGAGACACACAGCTTAGCAGAGCAGCTAAAGCTTAGGATCAACTTTTACGATAATATAGAAACCACATGACAGATCGTATAGGCGCCTGCCTAACCTCTGACTCATTCCCCAGGTGCCTCTGTCCTCTATAGTTGCAAGGAGCCATGTGGAAGAGATAAGCAGTTCTTGTCGTGGGCAAGACTTTTAACATTGACACGCATGCATGGAGCCCCTATCTCCACCCCCCCAAAGAAATCCATGCATAGGCTCAAGATCTCTGTGCTTTCACCAGACTTTGTGAAGGGGTCTTTTCCACTCCTGCCCCCTACCACCCAAAGCCAAGAACCAATACAGTAGAACGCCAGCAGGTGAAACTGGTCAGATTTAGTGATATACTTATGGAGAAGGACAAGAGCAGAAACTGAGGCAGGTGTGTCTAAGATAACTCTGCCATGGCTGTCCCATCGTGCAGGTAAAATTTGACTCTGGTCCTGGAGGACAAATGTGTGGTATCTTACACTTTATTACTTATCCTTTTGCAATGTTTTCTTATAAAAAAAAACTTGTTTATGCATTAAACTGAATTAACACTAAAGAAGGCCTAACTCCATATACACTGAGTCAGGAATTAGGACGAAGGGCCTGGGAACCTAGACTTTCACCAATCTCAAGGGATCCTTAAACCCACTCCAGTTAAATATGGCCCAGATGTTACCTCCTCACCAGCCACAGCCCTGAACACACCTGAGCATCATCCCCACCGACTGGGCAAACTAATGAGGTGGAGAAGGAGAAACTTGGGAGACAATGAGAAAAGCTCAGGTGACATTACCTTCATGCCATATTAGAGGCCACTATTAAGTGGCATAATAGATTTTGTTTCTCAAGGAGGACGCCAGCCAGATGCCTCCCACCACTCAGTACTTCACTTCCTTCCCAACACTCCCCACGGCAGTAACACCCAGTGGTATTGGCCTTGCCCGGCCTCCCCTGGACCAGCCAGTCACCTGCTAAGATCTGAAGCCAGGTAGCAGATCTCCTCCGTGGAATCTCTTGGGGTGAGACCCATCACTGACTTACAGAATCACTGATTTTGTTTTAGAAATAGAAGGATCTTTAGATATAATTCAAATATTAACAGGACAAGCCAGATTTTAGAAAAGTCACTGATGCAAATGAATTATTAATAATACTTCTACAACTAGAAAAAATATATAAAATTTGACATTGTGTTTGGAGGGGCGGGGAGAGTATTCTGCAGAGTGTTAATTCAGACACATCCTGGAAACTGCATGTTTACTTCAAATGGGGCAAGAGAGAAAGTGCTGCCTCTTTTCCGGCCAGAGAACACTTCCTGAACCAGCAGAGCTTTAGGTGTCATTTCAGAGGTGGGACCCAGCCCATCAGGGGAGTGCGTGGGTTGGGTAAGGATAGAGAGGGAGAAAGGGTGCTGTTCTGGATACAAATTATCTTGGGAGAGGCCTCGGAGGGAAGATTCTCCGGGACTGGACAAACTGAGCACGTCCATCAAAAGAGGAAGGAAGAGGAATAATGGGAAAATACCAGAGACACAAAGGCAAATCTTGTTCCTAACCTGCATGTAGAACACTGGATGGATGAATACAGAGAAAGCCATGCATTATTGCTCATTCATTCCTCCACTCTTCATTCAATAAACACTTAGTGGGTGCGTACCCAGGGATGCAAGATATATAGGTGGTACCCTCAACTCCAATCTTGTAGGCTGGTAGGCCAGCCAGAAAAATGAGACATTTCATGATGGTGGGACAAGGGCTACGACGGATAGAAATTCAGGGGCCAAATGGTGACGCATGAATGGCAGGCAGCACACACCAGGGCATGCTTCCTAGATAATGTGGTGTCCCCTGAGGCTCAAAGGGAAACAAGGAGCCCAGATCTCAACCGTAGGGGAAGCTGCCCAGGAAGTGAAGTTACCGTGGCTGAGCCCGAGGCTGCAATTACCTTTGCTCAGGCACCCACAATGGAAGTCAGCGTATTGGATGTGTGTCTTCACCCTCTTCACCTTGAACATCCCATCGACACAACGTGCCAGGCTTTGGAACACAAGCAGCAGGTTACATTCAGCCAGAGGTTACTGACGTTGCTTTCTGGGTACTTGTAGCTGAAGGTATGCCCGGTCCTTTCTAGCATGGACAGAGAAGCGAAGCTGGCATCGAGTCGCAACCAGGTAGCACGCAGCCAAGTAGAAGGCCTGCCTGGCTGCCGCGTCCGTCCTGCAAAATGGCACGCAGGTGCCACCATCCAGCGTAACAAGCTCAAGTGCGCCGACAGCTGTGGCAGAACACACTCGGAGTTCAACATAATTAAGCAAAATGATTAGCACTGAATAGAAGCTGGCAGTGAAGACCTCTGGTTTCCGAGGCAAAATTAAGAGGATCACAGGATAGTAGAGAGGCGGGAGGAGGTCTTAGAGCTCATAGGCAGCCCCGTCCATTTCACAGATGAGAAAATAAGGCTGAGAGAGGGGAAGCGAAGACTCGTGGAATGGTATCAGCTACACAGTGTTGGGGTGAGGAGGAGGGCGCTGAGATCAGACAAATTGGGGTTTGCAGCCCAAGTCTGGAGTCCACTGACCTCAGGAAAGTGGGTACATAATGTTACTATGGGTCAGGACATGGGGTCCACATCCTTGCTTCACCCCCTATGAGCTGTGGTTCCCTGGGCCTCAGTTTTTCCACCTGTAAAATGGGGATAAGAACGTTAGTCCTGCCCTAATTACCTGCCAGGATAGGTGAAAGGCTTGAGGGTGAGAGTTGTGTAAATTTCTAAGCAAGTTGTTATTTTTCCCGTTACAGCAAGCCATGTTCTGGGCTTCTCTACTGGTTAGCAGCAGGGCCCAGGCAGGACACATGCAGTGAAAGAGAAAGACCAGGGAAGTTTTCTTTCGGGCAATCAGTGGATTGCAATGTTTGGACTCTGTCCGTTGGGATGAGAAAGTGTGAGAAGACATCCATAGTACGTTCAATGCCAGAGGGTCTCATTTCTGGGTGGGAGGGACAGTGGGAATGGGGTCAAACTGGGGTGGGCTGCAGGAAGCAGAGGAAAGCACCTGGGGAAATCGAGCCCTCTGTCTGGCTTTCACTCTGAATTTTCAGATTCATTAAAAAGCAAGAAAATACACCCCCCTGCACCCCAAAAACAAAAAGCAAAACCCCAGCTTGGTCAATCCACAAGAAATGAAAGTCAAGGCTGCACGAAGCGCGGAGAATGGGAACGCTCTGCTTGCTCACAGCTTCGGCTGGCTCACGGTACCCTCAGCCTGGTGCTTCTCCGACTCCACGTCTCAACTGCTCTCATTATGTTGTGCGGCAGAAAGAAGCCGGGGGCCCTGAGATGGGAGCAGTGGCTTACTTGCCACGGGAATATGCTATGCTTTCATAGGCTTCGTTATTTTTTTTTTTTCTGGGGGCTTCAGAATGAACTGGGTGATTTCTTAGATGTCTGCTTTACAGAAAGATGCTGAGCTTATGTTTGGTTTCTCTTTTTACCTAGGCTCTTGCCTCTGCCGGAAATACGCTTTTCTGGCATCCTTACGTGGTCACCTCCTACTCCCTTCTAAGACCCAGTTTAGGGCTCCACGGGCTCCATCCACCTCAGGCCTCACCTTGAGCGCTGGAGTGTGTTGCTTACCTGTCTCCCCACAGAGATGATTCCCGAAGGCTAATGTCTTTGCTGTCTTCGTCTGTTCACCTTCTGTTCCCTACACTTGGCACAGTGCTTTGCACCTGGGGCCCTGCGACTCAAAACGCGGTTTATAACCCAGATGCATCAGCACCGCCCGGGACTTTGCGAACAGTGCAGGGTCTAAGGCTCCACCCTGGGTTTCAATCTGAATTTTCAATTTAACAAGATTCCCAGGTGCTCTGGGGCCACATTCAAGTTTAAGACTCACTGGAACAGGCCGGGGTGGAATTAATCAATGTTTGTGGAATTTATCTGATTCTTCCTGCTGAACTTCTCCGTCTTCCAGGAAGACACAGCAAACAGGTTGAAGAATACAAATGCTGCAACCCCCTCTCCTCAGCCCTGCAGCGGATCTCTGACATGAGCTCCTCCGAGCTCGGTGGCCTGTTTCCATGTACCTGCCACCTACACCTACTACTTTCAAAGAAACCACAACCTGGACCTGGAATGGAACCGGACGTGCCAAAATGCCCGAGGACATTTCATCGAATGTGGCTGGTCTGATGGAAAGTTGGCATGACCAGAAACGTCAGGAGCCTTCCCTCTTGAGGTTTCGAGGGTTGTGCTGGTAATTCAATGGTCCGGATTGAGATCAGATGAGTCAAATTCAGATAACCATCCAAACCTTTAGATGAGGCCTGAAACCAAATCTGTGTTCTCAAACCATTCCAAATGTGTTAATCACTAGTTTTCGTTTGCCGTACAACCCAATCTAAGATAGTATAGTCATTTCTCTAATAGCAGATGCATAATCTGCTCATCAATGGAAAATCTAAGTGTATATCATAAGGTCAAAAGTTGCAAGAAACTTGACACTCTGAGACTGTGCCAAACCTCAGCTTTCAGTAATAAAGGCCCTCAGTACACCCTTCGGAGGAAAATAAAGGGGACTTGGCCCAATGTCCAGCATAAACAGGTACGTACTATGCTGTCCCTTTAAAATGGCTGAATTGTTTGCTAGGTTGTTAAGGAAAACAACAACCTAAGCAACGAATTCTGCCCCAGAGGACTATACGGGTACCTGAAACAGCAGCCCACAGCCATGGCCCAATGAGGTATGGAGATATCGTTGAAATCCAGGGAACTGAAACCAATGTCCTCAGCCTTATTGGCTAAATCTCCTGAACTATGACATGCTAAACACATATCAGTCATTAATTCTAATATTTTCTAAGTACAAAATTCTAAAATGTCTGTTACAGATATCAAAACCATTAATATCCAAACAACCTTCCTCTTTATGTCATTTGACATCAAGTATCCTGGTGTGTTAAACTCTCCTCCATTTAAGTGGCCTGCCACTTAAGAAGGCCACACCACTGGTATTCTAGGTCACTGGGCTCTTCTCAATAGGTATACTAAGCTGCTCTCAAAAACAGGTACTTAGGCCGGGCACTGTGGCTCATGCCTGTAATCCTAACACTCTGGGAGGCCGAGGTGGGAGGATTGCTTGAGCTCAGGAGTCAAGACCAGCCTGAGCAAGAGTGAGACCCTGTTTCTACTAAAAATAGAAAGATTAGCCAGGTGCAGTGGCATGTGCCTGTAGTCTCAGCTACTTGGGAGGCTGAGGCAGGGGGATCACTTGAGCCCAGGAGTTTGAGGCTACAGTGAGCTATGATGATGCCACTATATACTAGTCCGGGCAACAAAGTGAGCCTCTGTCTCAAAAAAAAAATTTTTTTTTGAGCTTTAGAATGGAAAGAAAATAATTCATGAGGGAGGTGATCAACTTTAAGTTCAAATTATATTCACTCCAGATTTTATCTTGGCACCTTTAAGTTTAAATTATATTCATTGTAGATTTTATCTGGCTCTCAGCTTCCATTAACATCCAAGGCAACTAGCTCAGAGTGATAAGAAATGGGCACTTTCTGAATATCTGCTATGTACAAACCTTTAACCACCTTTTTCCCCCTTTAGAATTTTTCTAACTCATTGGACTCGCCATGATTCAAAGGTAGCTCTTGCTTTCTACTTCCTCTCACAAGGTGACCTCTTATGGGTAATGGCGCCCCTTCTCCCTGAGAAGGTCAGGACAAGCCGAAAGAGGAAAAAGCTCAGAGAAACTAAAAACTGTTTATCTGTTAAAATCTTAGCTTGGATGTATATATGGGCAGGGAAACGTAGGCAAGAGAAAGTAAAACTAATATTAGGCATGGAAGCCAATTACCCAAAAAGGAGAGAGCCTAGCTTGAGAGTATGAGACAGGACTATCTCAGACCCATAGCAGAGCTGTAGATCAAGGCACTGGTGGAGGGCGTTGTAGAAAAATGTGGAAAGCAATATGGCAGGCACTACTGGGGTCGGCAAACTGCATTCTCTCCTGCCAAAGGATCATACTCCCAGAAGCTTAAAAAAAAAAAAAAAAAAGTGGAGAGTGAGAGGTGTGTTTTGGGAAAGAAACAAAAAGAAGCACTTGTATGAGTTTTCCTGTTATTTCAGTGAAGTCCTAATAGGACGGCTTCCCTTCCCAGATCTCGCCCAGAAGAGCTATTTAAAGGGGGAGCAAGAACTATACGAGCTTTTCCTGGATTCTGAGGTCGGAGCCTTAATTAGAGCCACAATTGTATTGTACGTCTATTTGTGTAACTGTTCAATTAGAAGTGTAATAGCTGGGACCGAGATCTTAATGAGCTTTTAGTGCCATGATGCTTTAAGACCGCCTTTTTTTGGTTATTGTTATTATTAAGCTTTCACCCGGGCTTTATCCTCTCTGCTGTCTAAAAGTATATGGTTCTCCCTTCAGACAGGTGGAAATATAAGACTAAGTCCTTGCATGTCAAAGGCTAGGCATTAAAAATGGGCTGTTTTCCCCTTATCTTAATGATTAGTTTGTAAACAGTTGCTTGGATCTATCCTGTTGTCAATATAACCTCTGGGAATGTTAGAATCTTAGGGTTAATCTTTGAGAATCCAGAAAACAGATTTGGAAAATGGGACAGGTGCAGTGGCTCCCATCTGTAGTCCCAGCACTTTGGGTGGCCGAGGCTAGAGGATGGCTTGAGACCAGGAGTTCAAGGCTGCAGTGAGCAATGATCTGCCACTGCACTCTAACCTAGGCAGCAGGGTGAGACCGTGTCTCTCTTAGAAAAAAAAAGAAAATGAAGTGACCTACTCAGTATGGGGCACAGACAGTGACAAAGCCCGCTGCCACATACATAGGCGTTCTGACCTTCCAGAAGCAAAACAGTTAAAACACCCGTGCATGTCATAATAAAGTCACCCTAAGACTACAGTGTATACCAGTAGCCAAATTGGATCACTCATTTAAAAAAAGAAAGAATTCCTTCCCAAAGACATTGTTTTGGTAGTTTTAACTCAATAGGTATTTCACTTATTTCTTTTTCTACCCTTAACTACTTAGACTTGGTAATATTAAAGATATTTACATTTTACGTTATATAAAAAGGAATAGCACTCAAAAACATCCTTATTTAAGCAGACTTGGCCTATGGAGCCTGTAATAATT
>VBSM01002959.1:3680639-3722388 GCA_008086735.1 Cheirogaleus medius
AATGATTCTCTGCCTCAGTTTCCTCATATGTAAAATGGGTATAATAATGCCACCTAACTTACAGGATTGTTGGGTAGATGAAATGAAATAACATAGTTAAACTGTTTAGCATACTATTTGGCAGAGTCAACCTCCATCAATACTGTCTGCTTTTGTTCTTATACTTTTCATCACCACAAAAGGATGCCCAGAAGATTCTGAATGCCAACCAGTCGGAATCACTTTTATATTTTGTAGGAGGAGGTGGAGAGGTTTGGGTGGTATGCTGGGGGTGGCGTAAGTGCTATTATTTTGAGATGATTATAAAGAAAGAAAAAATTAATGTCAGCGCTGTGAAAATGACTGTTGAGACAAAACAATTATTCTATTATAAATTAATAATGCAACTCATTTATGATGTGTTATTGAGTGGTAGAAGAATGGATTGCCCTCAAATATTCCTTTCAAAATCCATCTTTTGCCCAAGATAAATTTAAGGGTAGTGTCACATTTTGAAAAATGTTATTTTATTGGCCATAATTTTTCATGGTTTCGATGGGGACCCGGTGACAGCCCAACACAGCAAATGTCCTTCATGTTACCATCTTTTTTTTTTCTTTCTTTTCTTTAAAGTTGAATTGTCCTGGGACCACTCCAAATGTGATTTATTTGTCCCCGGGCCAGTAGAAGGTTCCCTGTAGGTGAAAATGGATGTTTAGCTAGTTGAAGAGAAATGGAAATGAGTTCTGCAGGCTGACTTATTCAGTGGAAATAGGTAAGTAACTTAGGGACGTTATATCACTCTGCATTCTGGCTACATGGAATTCTGGATGATTCATGTCCCTTAGAGAGACACATAGACTGACATATGATCTATCAGGAAGGAAGAAGATAGGAGCACAGTAAAGGGAGTGGGCCTATTATGAGCATCTTGGTGCCAGGCCTTGTGTGATGTACTATCTTTACTCAGTAAGTGTAACAGTCTAGTGAAGCTTAGGCTCCATGAGGTTAGAAAATTTGTTCAAAGTCATAGAGCACCAAGTAGTATCACCACTGGGATTTGTTCCAAGTTTGGGTTGATTCAAAAGGACCATGGTGTTGCTAGCATGTTGGAGACTTTGTTTTATCTTGCTTCTTCCTCTGGGGGACAGGAGTAGGCATTCACTTCTACAAGGAAGTTGATGCCGTGAAAAGGAAATAGGAGGCTAGAGAAACCCAAGATAAAATTAAGGAAGCTATGTTTAAATCTTGGTTCTTCCATTGCCTGGTCCCATGTTCTTTCCACCACACTCCAGTTTTTAGAGTGAGGTAGGAAGACGGAGGTGTCAGGCAGATCCGACGGGCCACGCACATGCAGGGCTGGCTGTCAGAGAGCCTGGGCTCCAGCCCAGCCTGTCCACCTCACTGTCTGCAACCCGGTCCTTTGCTTCCTCGCACCTCTGTTTCCTCATCTATCAAATGGAGAGGCTGGACTAGAAGATCTCCAAGGTCCATTTTGGATTGAACATTCCATGATTCTATTATCTTTGTGCTCTGAGAAGTGGAAGGCATATAGCCCTGGGCTTCTTAATATTAACTGGGGCAAACAAGTGAAATTAGTTTATGAAAATAGAGCTGTGGTTTCTGCTTGGAGCCAAATCTGCCCTAGGAGACTCACTGTGAGCGTTGGTAATGGGACTGCTGATGGCTGCCTGGCCAGAACCCGAACCCCCCGCAGTTACACTTCCCAGTTGGCGCCAAGGGGGAGCGTCCTCCGCAGATACATAAAACTGAGGCACAACGCAGTTTAAGTGAAAGGAATAAATCAAACCAGGCACGTTCCGTCTGACTCATCTTTGCTCTACGCTTTTCCCAGTGCTTGTGCAGTCCAGCTCAGTTGGAAGGCCAGTCTTTCCTTCCAGTCTCAGCCCACAGTGATGGGCTGGATCACTGAACCACACAAGAGCGCCTGCTCTATATACGCTGACCATTTACAGGCTGGGACTCAGGCATGTATGTCTCTATGCCTCAGTATCTGAGGGCTGTAATGAAGATCCTTCGTGTCAGGGGCAATGTTTTCTGTGTTTGGGGGGTGGCAGGTGAGGCTGGGATTTAAAATAAGAAATGTATATTTGCTCTTCATCCATTCCTGGCACTGAGCTCCTAAAACCCTTGGAATTTCCTAAGTGATAAGAGCAATAAATGTGTAGGAATCATCTTTTGTTATTCATAACATGCCCTTTTCAACCACACGTGAGTTTATGTTAATGAAGTGACTTTTGGAAAGCTCCTAAGGAGTGGGGGGAGGGGAAGTTGCCAAAGGAACCAATCACGTGATTGTTTGGAACTCTCAGCCCCACCCTCAAGACCTCTAGGGAGGGGAGAGGGGCTGGAAGTTGAATTAGTCACCAATGGCCAATGACCGAATCAATCATGCCTACGTGATGAAGCCTCCCTAAAAACCCAAAAGAAAGGGGTTCAGAGAGCTTCCAGGTTGCTGGACACATGGAGGTGCTGGGTGGGTGGCGTGCCTGGAAGAGGCATGAAGGTACACGCACCTTCCGCCATCTCTTGTCCAATGCATCCCTTCTATCTGGGTGTTACCGAGTTCTATCCTTTTATAATAAGCCAGTAATACAGAAAGAAAACTGTTTTCCCGAGTTCTTGGAGCCATTCTGGCAGGTGATTGAACCTGAGGAGAGGGTAGTGGGTCTACAAGCACAGGTGATAACCTCGACTTGGATGGCCATCTGAAGTGGGGACAGTACTGTGGGACTGAGCCCTTAACCTGTGTGATCTGACGCTATCTTCAGGTAGGCAGTGTCAGAATTGAGCTAAATTGGAGGGCCCAGTTGGTGTCTGCCGGCGAACTGAATCGAACTGTTGTGGGAGAAAAAACCCACACATCTGGTGTCAGAAGTAAAGCATTGGGAATAGTAGTGGAGAGTTTTTTTCCTCTTAGGGCATATTGATGGAAGGCTACAGGCTACATATCTGACCTATGTTGCACTGTTTACCAAGTTCATTTTAGTGCTCTGCTCTTGGGTTCTAACAAAAGATGCCATAAGAACATAAGTGTATCAGTGTGCTAAATACATGAATGCATACCCTATAGGGAATTTGCTGAGGCTGTAGCTAACTTGATCTCTCCGTGTTTTCTATATGAAATCATATGAGAGAGATATCTCGTACAATTTAATTTCAGGAAAACAGCTACCCCATTTTGATGATCATTTTATTAATAAGGATCGTGAATTGACAATGCCTCCCTTTTTGTTTTGGCTGCCACAAGTCCAGGTCAAATATGAAACGAGTTGATATAACCATTCTTGCTCTGTACAGTATATTTTTAATTTGGTCATGACAGTTTTCGATTTCATTTATACTTTCTCTGATCCTGATTCTCTAGCCTTATTTATATTTTGTCATTGTTGGGTATCAGAAGTTTCCCTTTATTTGCCCCAAATAGGTCTTAAAATATAAATAAATACACCAATAAAACCTATGATTGAATTGCCTCTAAAGTGCCTAGCATAGTGCCCGAAATTTAGCAGGTAATATCTATTGCTTGATTTATAGGAAGACACATTTCACCTTATAAAGAAGCAGTGTCTGGGAATAAGAGCTGGTTAGAGAAGAACTGCATAGTTTCTTGTCACTGGAGGTATCTGTGAATACACCGGACAATCTGCGAATAAACTGTGGCCAATTTACTTAAGCCTTGGCTTCTTTAACCATAAAATGGTAGTAACATTATCTCCCTTTGAGGTTATAATGAATAGCATAAGTTGGTACATGTCTAGCACTTAAGCTCTTAGCATAGTGCTGCATATAGTGACCATTTGAAAAACAGCTATTATTATTAAAGAGGACTGATGCACTGAAAGCTGTTTTATTAGCTGAGGTTAACTTCTAAACCTGACCATTGTGTTGGGTTAGCCAGCACTCAGTCATCAGAAGCATCACAGACTAGGAGTCATGGACCAACCCTGCTTGGGTGGCCACTGTGACCCGGATTTAAACAGCACGTGAGGGGCTGGCTGAGGCAGCCTTTGGGCTTCCTTCCTACCCCAGTTTTTTGGTTTCAAATCCATTCAATCAGAGCTAGCATAAAGGTTGGGGGAGGGGAAGGATTCGAATACCATTTTGTTACAAAAGTTCTCTCTCCTTTCATGTGTAAATTTCACTTGGGACCTTATCAATTGGATAGTAAAGCATTTTCCAGGGAGAAAGCAGGCAGGAAGAAGAGCATTGAGAAAATGTCTGAGAGCACTTCATGCTTTCCTATCTGTAAGCAAAGAGCTACCTTCTTCACGGCTTGCCAAACACAGGTTGGCAACCTGATTATTTCCACTATGGCACGGACAGCACACTTCAAACAAGGAAGCTGTCCAGAACCCATGCTGAACATGACGGACACTCCAAGTTCATTACTGTTAACCTCAGACCAGATCGCTCCATTATGCACCCCCATTATTTTACAGTATTTTGATGGTGGTGTCCTTTAGAAAATGTGCTACATCTAGAAAAAAAAAGAATACAGCAGCTCCCTATATTTTGGTTGGAATGACCATAAAATTGCAAGTCCCCACCGCAACCATGGTAACTGCTATTTCCACTGATCTTTGTCTAAGGAGTTGTCAGGCACCTGAATGGGGCTGAATTAATAGGTGGGAAATTTCCCAGAGATATAGAGGCCATAGGTTGACTTCATGATTTTAAAGATGGATTTTTCTTTTCCATGAAAATCCCAGTAGGGGCATCTATTACAGAGGTTGGGACTATAGGTGTCACCCCAGGTAGTCCACAATATAGATGGTCCAGGTGCATCCAATGGGAGAAGAAATGGCGGTCTCAACAATGAAGAACGTGTTTCAGCTTAATATTCCTGGGCTTAGTCTATACTCTGGTTAGAAACATGACTGGCAATCTCTTGTTGATAGAGTCTTTCGAAAGGTTAGTGGGCAGGTCTGGTGGTATGCAGTGTCCAGTATGTGGCTGGCTACATAATAGGTACTATAAATATTTGTTCAAAGTTTCAAGTTGCTGCAGCTGTTCCCAGGTTATAGCTTTCACAAAGCCTTTGTATAGGAGACTCCCTGGACTTTTAGGAAAAAAAAAAAAAAAGTACAAGTGGGCAATCATAGCTCTCTCTCTCCCCTTGGAAAACTATAAAAAAGACAAGAAATGGCATAAATGATGCTGCCCTAAGGGGAACTTTGGCTCTGATACCCATGCCTTCACCCTCTTGTCCCCTCTGGCTTTTAGTGTGTCATGCTTCCTCCTCCTCTACACCTATGTCCCAGAGAGAAGAGTCAACTTGACAAGCATGCAGGGCACTGCTTGGAATTCACAGCAGTATCAAGAAAAAGTGACTTTGGGATTCTCTGTCGTCTTTGGTTTATCTGTTCTCACTCCCTGCTGAAAGCTAATCATGGTAGATTGGGCCAAGGAAAGATCTCTATGAAGTGGTCTTTGCAACAATGGTATTAGAATTCAATCAGACAACTGGCCTGGCCTTCCTATTACTCATAATTTCACTCGCTGGGGATGAGCAAGGCTTGGGTTATTCTGTCATTGGCTGCAACTGGCTACAGAAACCAGGTGCTATGTATTGAACTGCTATTATGTGCCAGGCAGCATGCTAAGCACTATGGGGCTATATAAAGGTAAATTAAACATAAATCCCGTGCACAGATTAATTGTACTAGGCCGGGCGCGGTGGTTCATGCCTGTAATCCTAGCACTCTGGGAGGCCGAGGCGGGCAGATCGGTTGAGCTCAGGAGTTCGAGACCAGCCTGAGCAAGAGCGAGACCCCGTCTCTACTAAAAAAATAGAAAGAAATTAGCTGGACAACTAAAAATATACATATAAAAAATTAGCCGGGCATGGTGGTGCATGCCTGTAGTCCCAGCTACTCGGGAGACTGAGGCAGGAGGATCGCTTGAGCCCAGGAGTTTGAGGTTGCTGTGAGCTAGACTGACGCCATGGCACTCTAGCCCTGGCAACAGAGTGAGACTCTGTCTCAAACAAAGAAAAAATTAATTGTACTATATGAGGGGGAATTATATGCCTACTTAAATAACTAGAGAGTGACAAGTGCATCTAAGAGCTACAGACAGATTTTGGGGATTTTAGAGGAGCAATGATGTCTTCTGTCTACACAGGTATCTACCAGGCTGCATGGAAGAGGCAGTTCATGTGTTGGTCATTCATGGAGGAAAAAGAACCTGGCCCCGAGAAGAGAAGGTGGTGGAGGTGCAGTGGTAGTGGCAGCAGTCATAGAGCAGATGGGACATTCGTTTAGCTAGCAAATGTCTCTAAGAGATATTTGACTAGGAGGCACTTTGCCACTGGACTGGGCAGTCGGTTTATAACTATGTGTGCGATGGTGCTCTGACACTTTTGCACAGAAATGGACTTAGTGTCACAAAATCATAAGCTCTCCTATACAATGGGCTGAGTTTTCCCCTTTCCCCTGGGCATTCTGGTTCTCAGGGGTCACAGGCATTTTTATGCCTGCCCAATCCTCACACTCAGTGGGTCACTCGTAGAGTTGATTAATTGTGCCTGTGACATCGTAACATGCCTGTCTCTAGCCATAGTAGGAGAAAAGTCCTAACCCTACTGTTCTATTCCAAGACAATGTGAATCCTTGCCAAGAAGTATTTTTTAAACAAATTCTTAACTCTTTCAGTTCCTCTACTAGTACGATTAAGAAAACACATCACAGCTGACTGGTTTCCTGGACAATTCGAGTTGGAGAGGCTCCGCTATTCTGTGCAAACACAACCACATCCTCTTTTCTCCAAAGTGAGACCTTTTGGAAATGGTTTCTGGAGCACAGCGGAACAAGCATGGGGAGTGGTAATCAGAATGGACCCAGTGCACAATAGTTCAAGTCTACTAAAGGAGAGATCCAGGCAACAGAAGTTTTGCACACGTTCCAAAATTACATTCCTGTTGCAGATCAAAGTTTTATTTATTTATTTTTTTTGCAAACCACACCAAAGCACACATTTGAAGGCCAAACTCTTCAAGGGCACTTGAAGTATTTGGTAACTTTCCTGTTAATTTTGAGTTCAGCTTACAAGCTTAAGGCGCACCAAGTAATGACTTTCATTGAACCATTGCCCTAGCAAACAAAGCATTGCTATGGAATCAGAGGACATCTACATGAGGTTTGAGGTATTTGTATGTGCCCCATCTGTTTCAAGAGCCATGGGCAGTCAGACTACCTGTAATGCCTCTCACCAAATCAATATCACCAACTCAGATTTTGACTCTGTTTTTCCTTGTTGAAACCACTCAGCCTAAGGGAGTAGATGAGGGAAATGTTGCTCCTGTACCCCAAAGGCTGGGTTGTTTTTCCTCTTAAAAACGAAAGTTTTTTCCCTTATACAGAACTGGCTTTCTGTTGTCGAGACTAGCCAGGTTCGAAGCCTCTTATGTGAAGTAGTCAGCTTCCCTATGCCACAATCATGTATAATGAAAAGCTTTAAGGATGGTAAATGCACTGCAGTGTCCTGGATTGGATCCTGGCACAAGGAAAGGACATTGATGAACAAAACTGGTGAAATCCAAATAAAGTCTGGACTTTAGCTAATAATCACGTGGCAATATTAAATTCTGAGTTTTGACAAATGAATCCTAGTTGGGTAAGATGTTAACATTGGGGTAAAACTAGGTGAAGGAGATAGGGAACTCTCAGCATTGTCTTTGCAGCTCTATGCAAATCTAAAATTATTCTAAAATAAACAGCTTATTAAAAATACTTTGTGGGCCGGGCAAGGTGGCTCACGCCTGTAATCTTAGTTCTCTGGGAGGCCGAGGTGGGAGGATCGCTCAAGGTCAGGAGTTCGAAACCAGCCTGAGCAAGAGCAAGATCCCGTCTCTACTAAAAATAAAAAGAAATTAATTGGCCAACTAAAAATATATATAGAAAAAATTAGCCGGGCATGGTGGCGCATACCTGTAGTCCCAGCTACTTGGGAGTCTGAGGCAGAAGGATTGCTTGAGCCCAGGAGTTCGAGGTTGCTGTGAGCTAGGCTGATGCCACGGCACTCTAGCCCAGGCAACAGAGTGAGACTCTGTCTCAAAAAAAAAAAAAAAAAACTTTGTGGATGAACTTTTGCTTTGGAGGGTAACTCACTGGGGATGCTATGAGGAAATCTCTGTGAGAGAACAAGTGTGCTGGAGCAGAGAGGATGCTAGTTTAAGAGGCAGGAGCTCTATGTCTGAGGCCCAGGTCTACACCTATTTAAAGGTGTGACCTTGCATCAGCCATTTAACCTCTTCCAGAATGAGCATCTGCATCTGTGAGAGGCTCTGCATCTCTCACAAGGGCCTTAGGAAGATCACATGCAAAGATGCTACAGGGAATGCAATGAAAATCTGAAAGCATAGCAAACTGGAAAGGTCTGAACAAGCTGCTGAGTATCTTGATAAGACACAGAGACATGATCTGCAGGCAACATATAGGCAGCGATTGTCTGGTCTCAACTCTGGAAGCTGGCAGCAAGGGAAACTTTTCAAATGGGGCATGAGTGATCACACCAGGGCAGCCTCAAGGCACACAGGGAGGGTTCAGCGATTAAACGCAAAGCAGGGCAGTGACAGCAGAAAAGACTTTGATATCTCCTGGGATCTCTGAAATTGCAGAGTGGGATGCTCTCACTATCCAGTGATTGAAGAGGTGGTTCATACATAGGTAGAGGGACTCTTGAGGTCCCAAATGCTAGCATCACTACTTGCTGACTTGCCATTCCAAATAATTAGGTCCTTCCTACCGCAGAACATCCGGTCATTCTTCCATGACTCCCTAGCACCTCCAATATCAAATCCAACTCCTTAGCGTGGCGCACAAATTCCCTCACATCTGCTTGCCTGGCTCATCTCCTGCGCTGTCCTCCCTACATGCAGCCTTGCTCACCTGCGTGCTGTTTCCTGCGTGCACACACCGTTCAGTGATGGATGCCTTCGCCTGCTCTTCTTCCTGCCTGCAGTGCCCCCTCCAGATCTTCCTCACCAGCATAATCCCCATTCATCTTTTCTTTCCTACTTTTCCTAATTCCTTTATTTATGGCCTCTCTCTCTTCCCTCGTGTTCCTTCTTCTTGGTTTTCAGTTTGGGCATCAAGTGCCAAGTCTTTAAAGATTCTTCCCTGATCTTCTGCCTCTCCCAATCCTAGCTGATGCCCTTCCCTGTGCCCAGAGCCTCCCCTTGCCCATGACTAAAGTGTTCATCTCCTTTTCTAACTGTTTCCCTACCATTTTCCACACTACACTGTGGTCTTTGTGTGTACACATATGGTATTTTTTTTCAGTATCCTAATAATTTAGCCAAGTATTTGGTACAAAGTGGGCTTCGGGAGTAAATAAATGAGTGAATAAATGGTCACGCCACTTAGATCTAATGCAGAAGCATGCAGGCACTTCTACAAGGCCGGGAGAACTTGGTATTAAATGTTATTTCTGTTAGAATCATTTTCAAACACATTCATACAACTAGTAGTGAGCTCACACAGTTCAGTAGGATTAACAATATGTACAGAGCATTTTGTGGAATGACATAATGAGAATGACAACATTTTATGACTAAGTACCAGATAATGAAAGAAAATTAATTAATTCGCTGCAAAGATAAATGACTATACAAACTTGGGGGGAAAAGCTGCCATAGCTATTATGTTTCTAAGTTTGTTCTGGAATATAAAGCACCTTCCACTGAATAACTCCCACCTCCAATTAGCTGTATTAGCTCTATTAAGTTGGAATACACCTAGAGACACCCAGCTGCTCTTTTAAACGACCCCAAATAATACATGCTGGGGCAAAAAGCAAAGTTTGTAGGCAACGGGTGCAAAATACCAAGGAAATCTATCTTTCACTTGGTAATTCACAAAAGAAGGGGCAAATTACAGAATGCAAAGCTCTCTGTCCTTGTAGGTATATTTGCCAATTAGCTTTACAGGGAACCCATCTAAAACAAATAATCCAGTTTTCAATGTCAATATTAATTTCACCAAGCCAAGGCATCAAGTGCTGAAGAGGGGTAAAGAAAAGCCTAAAACATCTTATATCTAGTATCTTCCCTCCTTTGGCAAATACTCAAGGAAATTGATAAAAATCTCATTTTCTAAAGACACTTCTCATAAATGTTATAGATTTGAACATCAAATTTCATAGGTTTTGTTTTTTTGGGAGGGTATATTATACTTAAATTCTGTTTATTTGTTGACTGAAGCTGTGTCCTTGAGGGTATGGTTGAAGTTACAAACACAAGATTTTACCTTATTTTTTTTTTTTGAAAAATAATGTTAAACAGTATGTACCAAGCATTGTTCTAGGTGCTGGAAATACAGCAGGAAACAGAATAAAGTTTCCAACTTTATAGACTTACATTCTAGCTTAGGGGTCAGCAAACTTCTGTAAAGCATCAGGAGAGCAAATATTTTTAGCTTTGCAGGGAGACTGTGTTTTGCAATACTCAGCCCACCATTGTGGTACTAAATCAGCCATAGACAATACATAAAGGAACAAGTGTGACTGTGTTCCAATTATACTTTATTAATATAAGCAGGCATGGGACCTGATGTAGCCTGCAGGCCATAGTTTGCTAACTCCTGTTCTAGCTTATAAAATTTCTTATAAATCACTGAAATTAAATAGGGATATTATGGAATTTATGGAATGATTTATAGAATTACAGAAATTTGAAGCTGAAAAAGAATAGCCATGCATTTTAACCTTATCTCCCCCTCATGAAGTAGCATCATGGCTAAGAGTGTGGCCTTTGGGGTCAATCTGTCAGGGTTCAAATCCTTTTTCCACGTAGGTGATATGGGCAAGTTATTTAATCTCTCTGGGCTTCATTTTTCTCACTGATAAAAGAAGAGAATAATACCACCTGCAACTCAAGAGGCTCTTGAGAATAATCCAGGAAAACACCGATCAGAGCATACAGCTAACAAGAAACTCACGACAAATTGTAGTTATTCATCAGAACAACAACATCAACAACAACAATAATGCTAACAGCGAAACACTGAGGCTCGGAGAGGTGACAAGGCTTGCAGAGGGCCCCATAGCTAATGTGCCCAAATTGGGATGGGAACCCAGGCCTCCAAACTCAGGGTCCTGTCTAATGTACTTGCTGTTCTCCCTGGACCTCAAGAAATCACACGATCTGTGAGTAATGAAAACTAGACATTTCTACAAACGGTAGCAGGACTCACAGTTTAGTTATCCAGGAAATTTTAGGGCTGGCCTGTGATCTATGGAGAGGCATATCAAGGAAACAGACTCACCCTAAATCTTTCTGTTTGAAATGTGTCTGCTGTTGTCCCATCAGTATGTCCAATGGTGAAACAACCAATGGAAATTACCCACGAGAAGGCTATGGTCATTTAGAGAATAAATTCTGCAAGAGAGGCCTACATGTGAATGAAGCCAGGCCTTCGGTAGATTCACTGCAAACCACAATGCCTGGATGAGCTTCAGAGTTTTGGCTTTTTCCACCTGCTGGTGTGCTCCAGCAGACCACCCAAGGAAGGCTTTGAAATATTACTTTCCATGGTAATTATTTTCAACCTTTTGCTTGTTTCACTTAAGGATCAGGTTCTCCAAAAACCTCCTGGAAGACTACAGTTTTTCGGTATATTTTAATGTAAGTTATCCTCAGGGAAAGGGAAAAACCAGAGTTGTGAGAGCCAAGGGTTTTTATACAACCACACCCTTCGGAAGGCCCACAGATTTCTACTATTTCAAGCAAATCAAGCCACAGCAGCATAAACGTTCTTTCAAGGAAGCTTAGGCTAATTAATTGTGAATGTGACAGCTAGCATGCAGAGAATTAATTTCCTGAAGTTGGTCTCCCCCCACCAAAAAATGTGTTTTTTCTGAGGTTGGCTTTCTGGGATCTATCATTTGTGGGTGCTGACAGGAAATGGGAGGGCTAGAAGACCACCACACTGTTAGAGCCACTAGAATTCTTTTGACAAATGGTTTTGCTGACTTGAAACATCTGGGCCATATTGGGCTTACATTTGATTTTAAGGTCTTTATTCCCAGGCCAAAGACAATGTTCTCTTTGGAAATCCTGGACATCACTGCACCGGTGCCCATACACATCCTCCTCTCACCCTATTTTTTTTTTTTTTTTAGACCTTTGTTATCAGATCGAGGCAATGTGATAGAGTCATGCAACCTCAGTACACTTGTAACACAACAGATAGCACTTTTGGAGATTTTTGTTGATTTTCTTTTCTGAAATCATTTGCAAGATTTGTAAAGTACCACTTACAGGAAGTTTTCAAAGAGAAACTCCATCTAGTGTTTGTACTGCAATTATTCATCCATTTAATGCACATGTATGGAACACCTGCTATGCCTGAAACTCTCAGGTATGTGATGGCATGAGAAACATACTTCTTTCCTCAAGGATTAGTGAGACAGATAGACACCGAGTTACAATTCAACATGCTAAGTGCCTTTACAACTCTATGGGTATTGGTGAAGACTTTTTAGAAGAAGGGACATCTCAATCCAAGGCTGAGAAGTAGTTCACCAAGGCAAGTAAACAGGAAGCACACACCAGACTGAGCATGTGAAAAATCAAAGTACAGACTCTAGAACCTCTTAGAATTTGTTGTCGTGTTATTAAAAATTGAAATCTTATGTTTCTTTCACCTGCTTTGGTGTCATATACTCTCATCCTTCTTATCTGTCTCTGTCTCCCCATAACTTGGTGTAGTGCCTGATGTTTTGCAAGAATACAGAAATGATGTCAAATGAATGAATGAGTGTTCTTAGGACTTTTTGCATGCATTTTCTCCCCATGAGATTGTAAGTTCTCTGAAGATAGGGTCTGGGACTATTTGGATGTAATCCTAAGATATCTCACTGATTTAATCAGCTATTATTTTCTTTAAAATCCAGGTAGATGTTAGCACCCTCATCATTACCATCATTGTCAACATAGTGAATGCTACTGAGCAGTTACTTCGTGCCAGTGCTGAGCTGAAAACTTTACAAAATAACTGCTGATTGGATTTCTCTTTGGAAACTTTGGCCTATGAGGACTTTGTTGTGGAGTAGCTTCCGTCTTCTACGTCTTTGGTATCTTTCCAAAGTGCCTTACCCAGGCTCTGGCCTAGAGTAGAATTCAATAAACATTTTTTGACTATTAGAGAAAAGCCACTATCTTTTCTCAATTTAAGAAATAACCAAGTATCTTTAATGAAAACACTGCAGTTCACCTTAAAAAATAACAAATCCATTCCAAATTCATACTCACTGAGTTCCTGATGGTTGTTACTTCAGCAACATAAGTAAAATAAATAAAATCCAGTAGTCAAAGCAATAAAAGGTAGATTTCACTTTTATGCTACGGAATTCTGTCTGAACGTAGCCATGATATCTTCTCTTGGCAGATAATGGTAAAATTGCCTAAATCATACACCAGTGGGCCTGATTTGGATTCATTTCAATTCAAGGCAAATTAAATGTGTCACACACCCTACTTCAAACATTCGCCATGTTACACAAACTTTAACAACAGATTCCACGGAAGTGAGTTTGGGCTGGTGAGTTATCAAGTGCGGAGCCTAAATTAAGCGAACAGAATTTTCCAGTGTTAAGGAGGACAGGGTGACTTTCTCCTGAGCAGCCCTCACCCTCCTGGGATGCAGCGCAAGCTGTGGATTCCATGTTACACCATTGGTGGCAGTTATGACTCAGATGGAAGGAAGATTGGTGCTCAGAAACCGACAATGTGTTCAAACTGCCTTGACCTTCGAGGGTCTGCCTGTTCTTCCTGCAGCGGCCGAGTCCTGGCCACTCTCCGAGGTCAGTCCTGGTCCTTGACAGCCTCTGCTTGGAAGAAAGCCCCGCTCCTCTGCTAGAACCCTGTTTAGCTTTAGTGGCTAAATCCCTACTTCGCAGTATTGCTCAGACCTCCGTCTGCCAACCGGGGCACCACAGAAACAAGGGCTATCAGAAGCAGTGTGACTCTCGTGACCTACTGTGCTTATTTTTCCAGATGAATTAACTCGTGCCTGAGGTAAGGGCCTTTCCCCCAAGTTCCTGCAGTGGGTTGGTTAAAAAAAAAAAGAAAAATGTTCCCATTGCATAGATCTCCTTTTAGGTATCCAGAAATGGTGTCTTATCCTACGATCTTTAGTTTTTATTTTCTTAATTTGAGTTCCCTGCATTCCTGAGCCATGGTGGATCTGCTATTCAAGCCTCATCTCAGCCACTCACCTGTCAGCTTGTGTAGGTTTGGGGACAGAACCTGAAAACCCCCAGTGACCCTTCTTAACCCCTGGAAGCATGTTTTTGAGATCCATCTGGCCTTGGCCTTCTTGGCTACCCAGTCCCTCTACTGCTCAAGTTCCTGTTTCCATGTGCATAAACTCCATCTCCACGGCAGTGAACACTCATCTGTCTCTTTGCAGGGAGACACGAGTGTACTGTGGTAAAGAATGAGGCTCCTGTGGCCCCCAGTGCTGAGTCTGAATCTTGGTTTGCTGGTTGCTAGGCAGGTGAACTGGGGAAAGTTTTTTGTTTTGTTTTTTCTAATCTTTATGAACCTCGGTTTGTTCATAAGTAACATGGGAATAATTACAAGTCATGGGGCTGTTGAGTGGAGTATGTGAGAAGATGCACACTGCCAATGCTTGGAAATATGAACTGTTAGTGTCACTGGGAAGAGGAAAAGCAAAAGTTAATAAAATGACACAAAAAAACATCTAATTAGATGCAACCTGATCCTCCTGTAACTGCACTATTCGTATAACTTGAAGCATTTTTCCGAAAAAGAACAGCTAGTTTCTGTGATTAATTATCTAGATTACAGACGCAAATGCTGAGGACTCACGTTAAACAGTGAGGACATGAAGTGGCATCAGTGCAGACCAGACACAGGATATCAGTAAAATCTATCTCTGACAGACTGATAGCCTTGAGGTTTAGGGTCAGGGTTTTGGGAATCCCTCTATACTAAAAGGAAATGCTTTTAAATGTTACTTAGCTCAAGCAAATAATTTCTTTTTTCACCGCTTGTAAAATAAGACACAAATATAAACCTCCCACCTCTGTGTGCCACTTTAGAATACCATTTCCTTTAAAAAACAAATATACAAGCCATCACCATGAATGCGGGGTTGTCCGCTGGGTTGCTGGACGAAGGAGATTTATAAAATCTGTGACTGCGTTTCCTATAAACATGCTTTGAAGAAATAATCTACTCTGCCACCCATGGGTCCCGTAAGAGGGCCTGCACACGGAATTTCTTTTAGATGAAAGCATAAGGAATAGATATGTTTCCCTTGAAATTCTTTCTTCTGACCAGTCACTTTGCACTTTTATCTTTGGTTTCTGAGAACATTTAAGGTTC
Source organism: Cheirogaleus medius (assembly GCA_008086735.1). Lineage (NCBI taxonomy): Eukaryota > Metazoa > Chordata > Mammalia > Primates > Cheirogaleidae > Cheirogaleus > Cheirogaleus medius. The sequence goes on from VBSM01002959.1 coordinate 3,695,995, forward strand.
AACTACCAGCAACCCTGCAGGTCCATAAGTCTGTGCATTTCTCCTCCCCCACCCTCCCTTCTCCCTGGCATTGGTTTGGCATCCAGCTCTTCACTCTAACTGACCCTTAGTCCTAATTTCTAAGCATGATTTCCAGTAGGTTAAACCTACTGCCATTTTTTCAGGTTAAAAATCCCTGAATTTCAACAACTTCATTTGATTCAATCTGTTTTTACCATTGTTAGTTTATGGATTTGTTGTAGGCCAGCTCAAAGCCCCTGGAGAAGGAGAATAGGGTATGAATACAATGATAAGCAACAAAGGCCTGATTTTTACAGATATTGAAATTATGGTCCCAAAAGATTAAATTTAATATATGTCTGATTTGAGAAAACTAGAAATTCAAAAACCTGCCAATGGGTTTAGCTTTTTTCCTTTTTCTTAGGGTATTCCTTTTTTAAAATTTGAGGCAGGTGCTGATCTACAGATCACATTTTGCCACTCACCTGCTCACTCAACCTGTCAGCCTCCACCTTCTATCCCTATTTTAAGCTTGTGGTCTCTTCTGTAGACTCCCTAAGGACTTCTCGACCATTTGGCAAATGCTGATCTATAAAAACAAACATTACTTAGGAGGGGGCTGTGCCCTTCCCACATCAGGCCTTACTGACCGTTCACTTCATCATGACCTTCAGACCTTTGTTACATCTTCATTGCTGTCAGCCTGGACTCTGCTTTTGGGCTGCACTTGCCTCTCTGGGACCCCACACTCCTGCGGCCTCCTGAGCTGCATTCCTCCTGCCCATCCCAAGGCTGGGCCTAGAAACAGCTCTGCTGGGGAAGGTCCCTCACCAGGCCAAGGGGTTCCCAGACAGACTCCTCCAACCAGCCCTGCTGGGTCCCAGTGCTGCCCCATGGTTGCTCCCAAGGGGTTTTCTCAACATACTCGACTCTCCTGAAGTCCCCAACCCCATCCATTGGGTGAAACACCATTTTAACGTTCAGTAAAGCTCAACACCATTACTTTGCAAATCAGGATTTGGCTTAAACTACTAGGCTGACCATTACAGCTGAGGCCCAAAGCACATTTCAAAACTCAAAGTGGCCAGTCAGCCGGTGTCATCTCATTTTTAATAAACTTCTAGGCTTTCTTTTACCACCACCAAAAAAAAAAAAAAGAGAGAGAGAGAGAGAGAGAAAGTGTTAGAAAGCAGGTGACTATTTTTCTGAACAATGGTTGCATTAAAAGTGTCCTTGAAGCGGAGAGACCACTCAAGAAGGAAATAACACCGCAAACCAGGGGGCCATTCACCAAAGAGAGTTAACATTTGAGGCTCTTTGAAAAATGTTTCCCTTTTTCTGCTTCCTCTTGTTCACTACAGCACTGATAAAAAAGAAAGATGACAAATACATTTATACAAAAAGAACCCATTCAATAATTCATCACCTTGTTGGCTTACAATATAACCGCTCCAAAAGAAATGTGTTTTACTAACCACTGACCAAGAATGGACACCTGAGACTTAAATGTGGTTCAGAGCATTGTCTTCCTGTGCACGTGTTCCGGAGCTGTCCCCAGCTGGCTGCTACTTAACCCAGGTGCTGCTTCCTCCTTGATTAGCCCTGCTGTTCCTGAATCTACCATTTCTTACGTCTCCCACTACAAAGCATGCTGGCGGACACCCAAAGTTTTGTTTTGTTGCAACCACTAAAATTCACTGGACGTGGAATTATAGTATTTTTCAGGTTAAAACAGCGCTTCTCAATCAGGGGCAATTTTGCCCCCCAGGGTCCATTTGCAATGTTTGAAGACGTTTTTGATTATTATGACTAAGAGGGGGGTATACCATTGACCTCTAATGGGTAGAGGTCACGGATGCTGCTAAACATCCGACAGTGAGTAAGACAATCCCTCAGAACAAAGAATTATTTGGGCCAAAGTGTCTGTGGTGCTGAGGTTGAGAAATTCTGGCCTAAAGGAAATATGGTAAGAAAATTCTGTTAGGCCAAACCTAGGGAAAGAAAGTGATCACGGGATTGGCCCAGAACCACACAACCAGGTAGTAGCAGAGAGCCAATCATGCTACCCAGTTTAGCTGGATCTATATTTTTTCTCTATAGCATGTTTATTCTTTTTTGTTTTTGTTTTGTTTGGTTTGGTTGTATTTTGAGACCATGTCTTGCTCTGTCTGTCACTCATGCTGAAGTACAGTGGCATGATCATGCAATCCTCTAACTCCTGGCCTCACCTCATCCTCCTGCCTCAGCCTCCTGAGTAGCTAGGACTACAGGTGCACACCACCGTGCCTGGTTAATATTTTTAAAAAATTTTTTGTGGAAACTGGGTCTCACTATGTTGCCCAGGCTAGACTTAAATTCCTGGCCTCGAGTTATCCTCCCACCTCAGGCTTCCAAAATGCTAGGATTACAGGTGTCAGCCACTGTGCTCAGCCTATAGCATGTTTATTCTAAAGTGATTTATTCTTCAAATGGAGCTTAACTAAAAAAAAAAAAAAACTGGAAAGATGCACACCTAAATATACATTTAAATGTAATATGTGATTATTGCTGAATATAGGATTGCACTGATTTTTCTTCCTTGTTCTAATATGTCCAGCCTGGATTTATTTGGCTTGTTATTTTCGTTTTTCTTTTATTAATACAATAAGCAAATAAGAAACTATTTTCATTTTGAAAAACTATATAAAATGCAGTAAAATTTAACTCAACTTATATTTATTGCCAGTAAGAACAAGGCAAACCCAGCATTACAGAGTGGTAGAGTAGGGACAGATAAGTGGTACAACTATGGACTCTTCTAGAAAACTGACAACATATATTCGGAGCCTCGAAAAAATGTTGTTTTGACCTAGTTGTCACCCTGTAGGAAATTTATTCCAGGAGAAAAAAGTATGCCAAGGATTTATATAAAGAATGCTACATGAAATATTATTTATAATAATAAAACACTGGAAATAATCTAAATACTTAATAATGTGATTAGTTTAATAATTTAGAGTTTGGCTTATGAAATATAAAAATTATATTAAAAAGTGTTAATTTAACCCCAAATATATACAAATGATGGAATAGTATGCAGCTGTTAAAAACCATGTTTGTCATTATTTCAGTGTTCGTCTCCCCACTAAACTAAAGTCTTCGAGGCCAGCGAATTTGACTTTTGAATTCCTTCTGCATCCCTGGTATCCAAAGCAGTTCATACAGTAGGTTTGTAATAACTATTGTTGAATGAATAAAATGAATGAATATGATTATCCAGGAGTGATAGTATTACAGATAATCAGCATCTTTTTCATTTTTCTATGTTTATGTTTCAGAGATCTCCAATGAGCATGTGTTACTTTCATAAATAGAAAATAGATTAGTTTGTCGTTGCAAAAAGTACAAGAACATAGAACTCAAGTAAGGAAGAGAAAAAAGAACGCAGTACAAAGAGCGTATGAAAGGACATTCAGTACTTGGGAAGCCCGTTCCGTGATGCAGCTGAGGGATACAATGATATGCCCACCGTGGATTCAGAACGTGGGGAGTATATACAGCCCGTTGGGCAGGCCACGGTCCTCTGTCATAACTGGTTTTCTCTATCAGCATTCTTCCCTCATTTGCGCTTTTCTCCCACTGGTAACACCAAGAGTAAAACAATGGAGATGCCACACATCAACAGATTCGTGTGGTCTGAGGCTTCGGTGGCCCCCACGGCATCAGGGGCGTTGTGATGGTGGTGGAGGCTGGGGCTGCTTTTCAACAGGATTGTGTGTGCGGCTGACAAATGGAATAAAAGAGCTGTGCTGTGGTGCTCAAAATAGAACAGGAAAAAAGTATCCCAAAAGAGAAAGAGAGAGAGAGAAAGAGAAAGAAGAGAAGAAAATGGCACAGACATGAGAGGCTAGCTTCTGGAACAACCTAAAAAGACCAACGTTTACCTGGACCCATGAATATGATTCTCACATCCTTTGTAGAACTTTCTTTTTCCTTTTCACAAATGCCTCTTTGGGACTGCAACCCTGAAAAAAAAAACAAATGTCCTCTGCCCCTTTCCTGGAATGGCTGGATCCTTATGTCACCCGGGTAGAAAAAAAAAAAAAAAAAGCCGGGTGATTTTATATATTTGACGACTTGTGGTCATCCGGGTGAGGTGACTGAAGAAATAAACAAATCTAAAAATATAAATCCACATGTGTGTATGGGGAGAGAGTAAAAGAGTCAGCATGAAGAAAAGAAAGAGGGAGACAGGGAGAGCAACAGGGAGCATGTGGACAGCCCATAAAACAGGGTGGACCCAGCAAGAACTGCCGTGGGGCGGAATTAGCAGTTTCCGGAGTGGTCTGGAGTCTATTGGTCCTGTCAAGGCCTCTGCTGAAACTCATTCTCTCTTGCTTTCTTTATCTCCCCAAAACTTTGAGGAGTAACCCATTTCTTTAGCAAGAGAAAAATCTTTTCATCCTCCAGTTGGAGATACAGCTCAAGATGAAAACGGCCCCCCAAAGGGCACGGGAGTCACAAGTGTCCCATCTTTCTTGAGCACAGGCTTTAGGGACATAGGGGAGGGGGGACTGGGAGTCTGGTGAGAGGCAGGTGGGAGTCACGGAAGCGGTAATAGGTAAACCAAATGTTTTCTTCATAGTTTGGCCCACAGCAAGTCTTATCTTAAAACGCAGCCTTTTTATCTGATTCTGTGGAAAATAGCACATAGGACTACAGTAGATTGAAGATGACTGTAAATTTATGACACTCCCTTCAGTGGGAAGTGGGATCCATTTCCCCTGTCCTCAAACCTGGGGCTGTCCTATAATGCTTTGACCAGTAGTGTACAGCAGAAGTAATGCTATGCCTGTTTGGGGCCGAGGCTTTAAGAAGAGTGGTAGCTTCTGCCAACTCTCTTGGGAGCCCTGAACTTCCATGTAAGAAGTCCAAGTACTTTGTGCTAGGACCATGGTAGGGGGCAGCTGAGCCCAGACTTCCAGCTGTCCCTGCCGTGTTACCAGGAATGCCATCTTGGACCCTGGTTGCAGCTGAATACCAATAAGTGACTCTAATTGATGAACTGATGTCATGTTGAACAGAAGAATTGCCCAGCCTAACCCTGCCTGAATTGCTGACCCACAAAAAATTGTGAGACGTAATAAAATGGTTGTAATCTTTGGCTACAAAGTTTTTGAACAGCATGTTACACGCTGCAATAGATAGTTTGGTCCAGGCATGAGGGTGACGGTGGTCTGTCCACTTTCAATATTGGCTTTGCCTCAGAGATACACACACACGCACACACACACGAATGACATAAGAGATAAAACAGTCTCTACTCTTCACGGAATGCAATGAAATGCAATGCAAATGCTATCTTGTCTTAGCATTGTCACTTGCTCAGTAGTCTATAACTTCGGCAAATTATTAAACTCTTTAAGCCTCAACTTACTCATCTGTAAAGCAAGGATAATAACACCTACTTGATGGAGTAGTTGGGAATGTTGTATGAGAAAGCCATTTGCTTGGAGCACAGCACCTGGCTCATGGGAAGAGGCATCCACAGTTGTGCTCCCGCACCATGGTGCCTACTCTAGCTTCCAGTTTCCAAATCTCAGCTAGTCCCTCTGCTGCCTTGTTTCCGGGTCACTCTGATCTTTCCCTGGGGAATCACTGCCCCACTGTTTGTCTTGTCTGTATTCCAACCTGACTGGCTGTTAGACCTCCAGCAAAGAGAGGGCATCTTTAAAAGAACCTCATCTGGCATCCAAAGGGTCCTTCAAGTGAAAAAGAGACAAGTATTTGTTATATATGGAGATCACATTTCCCTAATAAGATCGGACAACATGATCTGATATGAGGCAGATCATCTAAATATCCATAATACAGACATAAGAAAAAGATAGAGAGGGGCTCTGGAAATTGAGATGATAAGAAACAGAATGAGAAGGTTCTAATTTGGAATTTCAGTAAGTGACTGGACAAAGGTGACAGACAGTCCCTTTGCATATGTTGGTGCCTCTCCCTGTCTTATAGCTCATGAGGGCGGAGGCAGTAGCTAGGTTTCAAAGACTATACACTGCAACATTTTTTGCCTACAACCAAGTGCAGAAATATCCCACAAGAAAGGCCCAAATTCCATGCCTGGGTGGTTTCTATGGAACCTTTCCATACACTTGCTATGTTAAACTCCTTATAGGGTCGGCCGGCCAAGGGCCACCCAGTGACAGCCATGGATTTCAATCCCTCCTGCAAAATATTTCAACTCGTTTGCTAAGTCAAAATCGGCAGCTTTGATCCCCATCTGAGGTGGGTCTCGGTAATGAAGAAAGCATCTTTTCTGGCATAAACACTTGTAAGGATGACGAAAGGATTAAAACTCTTAAAGAACAACTTAAGTCATTACCAAAATTACCCATGTCCTTATCCAGGTTTTGCAATGAGTATATTTTATAGTTACAACCTCTTCCTAGACAACTGGGTTTCTTTCTGAAATGGTTTGGCACACCTGCTAAGTGTTTGTGGCATAGACTTGGAAGACAGCTAAAACCTTTTAAATCCCTACCATTTGCAAAGACCAGACGAGACTCATAGTTACCACACTGAAACCTAACAGCCTACTAGAACAACATCATCTGTGACTCTCTCTCTTATGCTCTTGGGCTATGAGATTGTCTTCCTCGATAGTTTTTATTGCTTCTGGAAGTAATTTGCTCCTCATCAGGTTATCACAAATGAAAACCAAGACCGGTCAGAAGGAAGCTGGTTTCTTTGTCAGCAAGATACGTCCCTTTGCCAGAGCTGAGAGAGAGACAGAGAGCTGGAATTAGAAAGAAAAGGTTTCGAGTGCCTTTCTGACGTCTATGATCTTTTAACAGAGATGTAAAGCATATGAGATTTGCAACCTTTCGTGGCCTGAAGGGATCCAGTTATTTGGCCAGTTGTGAAGGCATACCCTTGCTCCTACTCCGGCTGTCATGCTGTGGCTGGGGTGCGTGCCTGGTTCATGATACAAAGGAGCCAAACTGCGTTTTTACAGGAATTTCAGAAGTCTCGGCATTATCGAAGAGCCTTACCAGGATTAAACTCGAGTTCCTCAAACCAAAGTGTTCTGCATATATTATAGACAAGAACAGAGGAGCAGGAAGAAAGAGAAGGAAACGGCAAAGAAGCAGGAGTACAAAACCAGAAGGAAAAAAGCATCTTTTCATGCATGCTACACGTTCGTGGTTATTTGGCATTTGGATGGGCAGAGGGTAGAGAAGGGGTTTTTTAAAAATAGCCCGCTCTCTTTGCCACAGGACAGCACTAGCATGAAAGGCTGGTTGTTGCAAAGGACTAATCCAGGCCGAGGGGCTGTCCTCCCGCAAACACCGAACCATGACCTTGCCAGCACCTGGCTGCGGTCACGGGCAGGAGATGATGTCAAGGTTCCAGCAATGGTATTTTGTTCCACCTCGGAATGACCACATTCTCTCACATCCTACTTCACACAGTCGAACACTCCACGTGGCCCAATCACGGGCACCTAAAAAGCAGAAGGCTGATGAGAACTTGAAATGCAGAAAAGCTAAAAATTAGCCCTACTTAGCCAGTAAAAGGTAGCCCTAGATAACCCAGCCTGGCTTACGGGAAAGGGTCCAGGAACATCTCTCTCCATCCCCGCCTGGGCTCCCAACCCTCACCTTAGGCCCCCCTGCTGGGTGGCCCCAAACCTGTCAGGTTGGATGACCCCACCTCCAGGGGGCACCACATCGAAGCAAAGCAATGGTGGCAGGTCCCCAGTGTCACCAGTCCCCAGAGAAGGTGTTCCTACCAAGGTTTTGCATTGTGGAGAAGGTGGGGAGGGTAGGTGAGTGTCATGGAAGAGTTATACGGGGTGGAAATGAGGAAGGGCAAGGAGAGGAAGACCATGTTTGTGCACACAAACACACGTGCCCACACACACGTGCACACACACAAACTCACGTCGGCAATCTTCTCAGGGTCAGCAGCTAATGGTCATTTTTCCTCAACCAAATAAAACCAAATCCAAACCACAAGGTCACAGCAGCCGTCTGGCCCGCCCTGCACGTGGCATTCCTGGGCATCATGTGGCCGATTGCGTCCCTCACTCCATGGCTCTTTCGGCCCTGCTGGCCCTGGCCCTCCTCAAGACTGTCCTTCCCTTTTAGATTCGGGCAGGTGCTTGTCAGTTAGAGGGAGCCGCAGAGAGAAAAGGCGTGTATGCCCCGTGAGCGGTAAACCTGCTCTTCCTGAGGCAGCAGCGGGGGCCCCCTGCCCTGAGGGGTGGGGCAGGGGGGTGGGAGGGTGGCCGCAGAGGGCGAGGCTTCGCTGCAGAGAGAAAATGAGTCTTCAGTGTACAGAAAGTCACTGGGACCCAGAAGATGCTCGCACTGTAAGAGATGCTTTAGGAAAAGAGGGCTGCCTCGGAAGTACCTCTCCTGACCCTTCCCTGCCAGCCCCAGCCCCGTGCTCAGGGTTAGGGTCACCTCCCGTGTCCCACAAACGTCCTATGTTTAACCCACCACTGTCCTGGCCTGTAGGCCATGAGACGGTGAACTGCACGGCAGGAACTAGATCGCCCGGGCTGGGATTCCTGGCACAAAGAAGGGGCTTCGTTAAATGTCTGTTCAATGACTGCCCATTTCGGCAGTCTTCCTTTTGCAGAGGAGGAAACCAGTGCTTAGAGAGAAAGACAGGGATAGGAGGGAGGGAGGAAGGGAAAGGAATCCACGCTTCCGCAATATCTACACGCCAGAGAGCATGTCAGGCATCCGACCCTCGGTTCGTTTTCCTCTCAGAACCCCAGTGAGTTAGGCTTCGCTGCCTTGCAGACTGGCTGGTGTGTGCTGGGGCCAAACGCACAGTTTCTATTAAGGCAAAGGCTGAAGAGTTGGGCAGAGCGAGAGTTGGAGACAAGCCTGGTGGTGAGCGAAACGAGAGCTGCGCTATGTGGGGAGGATGCTTGGGCGGCCCCGGCTCCCCTGGCGTTTAGACCGGGCCGCCTTGCAGGCAGACACCAAATCCTCTGAGTTAAAATGTTGAAGGGCAACAGACCAAAACTGGAAAAACACAGTTTCTGCCTCGCCTCCTTCACCTTTGCCCGGTATCAGAGTTAAATTTACACCAGGGTTAAATTTCCATGTAAGAACACATGCACAGAAACCACTACACACCACGGCTGCAAGTGCAAATCAGAACAACCCTTCTAGACAGAAATGGATGTAAAAATGCCTTAAAAATATAAGAAGATTACTTCTGAAACCTGGGAATGACTTATCAAGAGTAAGAGATTATAAAATAGCATCAAGTAATTTCTCAATTTTGAAAATAGAGGAAAATGCATGTGTATATATATATATATATATGCTCTAGAAGGTTCCCTACTCAAGGCAGGCCTTATTAGGATTCTCAGGCTCCACCTTTCCACAGTAAGTACCTTAGAGGTACTTAGAGGTCTTACTTTCCAGCTGTTTGTGCCGTACACATACACCTCCCTGCATTATGTCAGGACTTGTTTAAAGCCATCTGATGTTCGCGTTGAAGGCACTCTCATGATTCTAACCCCCTTATTTTACATTTGGGAAAATTGAGAGCATCATGAGTTTTCTCAGTGTTATCAGTAGAGGTGGGCCTGAAACACTATGTATGTATTTCTAAAACGTCCCATTTAATGCCACTATTTAACTATGGACGATGCCAACTCATCCCAGAAGAATGCTGGGGACAAAAATCTTAAATAAGAAAGAAATTACATGCTTGCCGTCAAGAGGTGGACCGCGTGTCCACACCATCTCAGTTTCCTCTTGCCCCCGAGGCCCTGGTGGCAGAATCCTAGCACGTGAGCCCTGCAGCCCTGCTACAGAGGAGAACGTGTGTTCTGTGGTCAGGGCATCGGCCACCCTTGCCATGCTTGGGGCCCCTCCACAGGGAATGCAGAGAGCGGTGGTGAAAGGTGTGGCCGAGGGCTGTTCTTTTTGTGCCATTTTAGTGATGCTGGGATGTTATGCAAGGAAATCTTTGGCATTGCAGTAATCCTGGATTATAAATAATTTAGCATATTTCTTTGTAAACTACAGTCCAGAATCCTTGCAAATAAGAAAGGATTAACTTTTTTAGAAGTACTTGCTCTCGAGACTTTAAGTTCAAGGCAGAACAATGCTTGCCGTGGTAATTCCATCTATTTTAAGATCACAAAACCATACCAAGTTGAAAACCAGAGCAGAAGATATTAATGCAGTGCTCTCTCTGAAGTGCCCAATAGTGGGACGAGAAAGCTTTCAAAGGGAATTAAGTAGACAGAGAAAGCTCCCTGTTCATGTCCAAATCACAAGGAGGCAGCTGAATAGGATTCACAGTTCTCCGTGGGAAGGACCCACACCACAGCTAATGTTCAAAACAGGGGGGGAGATGTCTCAGGAAGATCAAGGACCCAGAATTCTGCTGTCAGAATCAGCTGCCTGCCCATTAGAGCCTCACAAAGACCCTCTACCATGTGTGAGCCAATATGATCCTGCAAATGAGCCCATTTTTCTTTTTCTAACTGGCCCGAACTTTATCTGAAGGAAACTGTCATTATGTAACATTTCCCAAGCAAGCATCCTTGCTGGGGTGTCTATGTGTATGCACACACGTGTGTGTTCACGTGTGTGTGCAACGTGTGCAGTGGGAGAGGATGGGGGGTTAGTGAAGAACCAGATGAACATACAAAGCAAGAAGAACTGGCTGGGGAGTGGCCCTGAGTGTGGAGGAAGAGACAAGCATCTAGGGAGAACCACAGGTTAAGGGACAGCACCTGGCAGGTCACACAGACGGAGGTACTAACAGCAACAACGCCAGCCCAGGGATGGTCAGGGCCAGAGTGAAATGGGAATAAGAAGCAGAGACTCAGAGGCCATCAGCCGGCAGGCAGGCAGCAAGGCAGGAGCATGAAGGACGACAGGGACAGTCAGTGACCCACACCTCCAACGTCATGCCTCCAGGACCGTCTGTGATCTGGCCTCTGCCTGTCTTTCCAGCCTCGTGTCCTGCTAATCCCCACGTAACGTCTGCACACCGTCAAATAAAAATGCAGCCTACTCTACACGTGGTTTTCTAGCTTCCTGCCTTTGTTCTTCTTGTTCCCTGTGCCTAGAAAATCCTTTTCCCCCCTCTCCTAAAAATGTCTGTCATTTTCCAAGATTGAGCTTTGTGATCACCGCCTCCTGGACACCTTCCTTGCTTCCCAAACCTTCAGGCTCGGTTCAGTACCACTCCTACGTGCTCTGATGATACCTCATCAATTTCCAAGCTTCCTCCTAAGGGAAGAAGGCAAAGAAGTTTCATGTCAAGGGTCAACTTTGAGCTCAGAAAGGGCCATGGTTGCCTGGGGCTCTGTGTTGAGAATGAGTCTGAGACCACATCCAGAATCTCTTGCAAAGAATGCTGCAGTCAGTTCAGGATGCTGGCCACTTATGGGTGTGGGTCATAATTTTGCCATGTCTGATCCAGGCCAACATCCTCATTAGACAGACAAAGAACCTGAGGCTGAAAGATGGGAAATATCTTGTCCAGTGTTACAGGCTGGTTAACAACAAAATCAGCATAGGAATTCCAGGCCTTGTGATTCCTAACCAAGGGCTCCTTTTAAATAAGATTCCCGAAGTTTCTGTATCTGGAATATTGAAACTCTTAACACATGATTAGCCTTTTCCAGGACAGGAGGGTGATTATACAGTGATGGAGCCAGCAAAGACAAGCTTTGGGTTTTAGCAATTTTGCTTGGACGCCCACCTACCCGAGCCCCTGTGTCTTACGATGCTTTCTCCTGCCCAATACCCTGAAATTCCATCCTTATGTATTTCCCTCCTCAGTGCTGTTGGCACCACCAGCGCCTGTGGTTCAAGTTAAAATGAAGACTTCTGAGCTGGCTTCCTGACATCACAAACACGTAATCAAAATGGATGCACACCCCTCTGGGTCATGGGTAAAAGAGAGAGGATGTTGAAGCCACCTTTCTCAACTTCATTTTCCACTCCCCTCACCCTGGAAGCTGACACTTTGCTGAGAAAGAAATACACTTAGAATGGTTTCGTTAGATAAACTCTTTCCCTGTCTTACTGTGAAAGGAATTTTCCAGTGGATTCCAGTTTCAAGAGGTTACAAGGGAAGAGGGAAGGAAAGCTGGCATGCTCCCAGCCTGACAAAGAGTTGTCACGTTACTGTCGTACAAATTTAGCCGGAATGCTGTATCGGATTCTGTAATGCATTTACCTGAGACATTAAATGGTGAGAAACATGAAATGTTTTGCCTGCCCACCCTCTGTCCTGTTGCCCCTTGTTCCTATGAGAGTCTGGGATGAGAGAAGAATTCTCCCCATGTAGCCAGAGCTTGCAAAAGGGTCATCTAACCTTTCAACTTCAGTTCAGCAAACTGGGCTGAGGACAATCACCAGGGTGTCCCCTGTTTTGTGCTTCCACATCGACTGACTGACCTGCTTCACCAGGTTACCCAAGGACACGGCTCTAACCAAAGACGTGAGAATTCCCAGAACTGGAGGCAAATGCGAGATGATGATAGGACATTTCCTAACCCCCCTATCCCAGGATGCTCAACAGCAATTAGCAGCCATGTCCTTTGTCTCACCTCCGCCGTGTCTCTAGCAGCTCGGTTTCTTCAGAGGACAAGGCAAGAGGGAATGGGATTAGGCTGGGAGCCCTGATTTTCGGAGGGAAGAGGGTATGAAACATTTGCATTTCAAGTTTCTCTGAAGGGTTTCTGGACAAACCAATACCCCCCCCCCACCTTCCCCACCGGCCCTGGGCTCTTTACCGCCTTTGGGGACCCACCTTACCCCTCCACGAGAAATCAAAATAGCCACTTTGCAGTTGAATTTCCAAGCGGCTGAAAAGAGAAGCTTCCCTTGGATCTGTTTGTCATTATTTTTTTTTTAAACATCCTATAAGAAAGAGGCTGCTGGGGGCACGAAGGAAGGAAGAAGTGGGCGACAGAGCCTCTGGGGGATCAATACATTTGACTGTTCCCGGGCACAAGCGCGAGGATGGTGCAGAAGTCAGACAGGGGAAGGAATCCCAGAATCATAAATTTTATAGCTGAAAGGATCTTTGGAGGTCACCTGGTATAGCCTCCTCTCTTTTATAAATGAGGCAACTAAAAGTCAGAAGTGCTGACAGACCTGCCCAAGGCCATGCGACTTGTGAAGAGAGAGCCAACCGGGACCCCAACCCAGCTCTCCCAGGTCCCCAAGCTGGGTCCCTTCCTCTTCTCCCCAGTCCCAGTGGCTGCTGCCGCCACCACCGCCAGGCCGCCATCCAGCACTGAAGCGCCCGCAGGACGGCCCACGCCACCCGCAAAGGTCTCCCAGGACACTGCTGTCCCCCAAACGCAAGCCGGGGCTGCCCACTTTCCCCCTAAATGCTCTGGGCCGGCCACGCGGTCCCCATTCTCCCCGCGAAGAGCCCTCTCGGCTGACTTTTCACGTGAAGCCGGCAAAGCAGCTGCAGCCATCATTTTTTACCGCGGCAGCTCTCTGACAAGAGGATTAAAGCAGGCGGCTTTCAAAAAAGTCTCGAGAATAATTTAAAACGCAATATGTTAATGCTTGTCTAGAGTTTTGTACACTTTTGTGAAAAGTCATAAATCTCTCCCGCCACACCCTAACGAGGATCCTGGAACTGGCATGGTTTTACTGACATGAAGGGGGAGGGAAAAAAAATAGTGAACGTAGTCATAAATTAGGACCAGAAGTCTGACTGTGTAGATGAGGCTTTCGAAGTCACAAACCAGAATTGAGGGCGGAGTGGCAACGCTGGGGATTTTTGAGGGAGTAGGTGGTGGTTATTTTGGAGGCTGGTTCCTTTGTAGTCTTCCTGGAGGATGGGCAAGGGACCAGGAAACAGTGCTTCTCAAACACGAGCAGTATCAGAATCACCTGGAGAGTCTGTTAAAACACAGCCTGCTGGCCCCCCCTTCCTAGGCTTTGTGATTCAGCAGGTCCGAGGTGGGGCCTGAGAATTTGCATTTCTAACTGATTCCCAGGGAGTGCAGTCTGGGGACCACACTTTGAGAACCTCTGGGCTGGAGAGACACCTTCAGGCCCCTGCTGGTGCAGGGACTTAATTAAAATGTGAAAGATAGGATGTGAGGTGGAATTTCAAAATCCCTTCATTGGCACAGCAGGCAGGGCAGGAAGTAAAACCACACAGACATGAGGGCCCTGTCATAAGTCACAGCATCAAGCCGTCTTTGCGAGAGGGAGGTGAGCAGTGTACCCCAGCTGCTATCGTCCCCTCTGCAAAGATAATGCCTGTGTGAGCAAAAGCAAACACCAGAAGGCTTAAAAACCCGGGGTCCCCACGCTCCGTTCCTCAAGCGGTAGAAAATGTCTTTATGTAGAGAAAGTGCAGTGTAAATAGAAAGTAGGGCTCGATTTCCACAAGCTCCAGTCAAAGAATCTGCTGAGAAGGCCACATGACACACGAAATGAAATCCAGGTCCTTGATACCCGGAGGCAAGAAAGAGAACGGAAGATCCAAGAAAATCCAAAGGTTCCTGAATTCTTACGGTAAACAGTTCTGATCGGATTCACTTGCTATTTTGGAACATACATGAAGTTCATTAATTGGCATACATTAAAAAGGAAGAAAAAAAATAGAGAAAGAAGGCGCTGGAGGACAAATCAGTAATTGCTCCTTTAGAGCAAACCAAAGTTACTGAGAAAATCTCTTATAAAGGCTCTGTCAAAACAAGTCACTTAAGGATTAGTGAGAGCTAAATCCTCCGTCAGAGAGATTTTTCTCAACAGTCGTAAATGGGTTTTAGTATCGGAAAATCTTAGAAAATATACTTCTCCTGCCTCCACCCCCCTCTCGGAATGGCTCTTTCAATAGCTCCGCATCTAGTGGGAGCAGAGTGTTTCCTTAGGCTGAGGCTGCTTTAAAAAATAAAATAAAATACACTCTGTCATTCACGGCAAAGTCAGCGGCTGGAAATAAATCTTAACAGGCACCAGCGCGTGTTTCAGAGGCTTGTCCACACAACACACATGGTCAAATGCCGTCTTTCTCTCGCTCTCTGCAATTTTCCTGATAAACAATTAGCATACAGCTCTTACAAGCCAGCTTTTACTGGCTCTTACTCCAGCTTTTTCCCTCTTTCCATTTCAGTCTCTTTTTTGTAAGGTTTAACTGCTCTATTTGTTCCTTCAGTGAGGGCAAGAGCTTAAACTTCATCCTTAAAAATGGGTAGGTGATTAATTTTTTTAATTAGAGAAAAGCAAACACTGGTAATCCTGAACTTTTTCAATAGCAGCCTTCTAAGAGCACATGTTTTAATTCTATCAGGAAAGGGGCATCTCAACCACTCTCTTAAAATCATTCATGCTGGCCCGTGCCGTGTGTCTGAGCAGTGTCTGCAGTTGCTAGCCTTGGATTACGGAGGTCTGTCTCTGTCCACTAAGCGGGTATGTGGAGGACCCACTCATCCTGCAAGCACTTAGAGACATGCTGGCGTCTGATCCCCAGGAGATGGTGACCTGGCAAGGCCATTTTCATATCTGCCTCCCAGATGGTCACACTCCACTTTGCCCAAACTGCTTTTCTCTTACCAGGACTCAAAGCTAATGCATCTCTGGCATCGCTGGTACTACTCAATGGAAAGCTGACTCACTTGTACAACACTCCCCGTGTGAACAAGGACTGACTTTACCTCCTTGGATGTGGACTAGGTTTCTAAATTGTCCATTTCTTCCATTAAACCCTTTAAAAACATCCATTTGCCAGACACAAACATTTCTCCTGATACCCACGCAGCAAGTCTCAAGTCACAGGCCTGGTTTTAGGCATTAATACCCTAGGCCGCTCCTTAGCATATATGATATGAGTGGGAGACTAGAAATCCCAACCCCAAAATATTTCCCTCCCCAATCTACCTTATTCCTAACATTTCACCACTGAAAAATCCTTAAGACACTTGAAGTCCAGAAATACCCTTTTAATATTAAATTATCTGAGAGGCAACCCATTAAGTCTATTTAATTAGCAACACTCTAGAGAATTCAACAAGTTTTTTTATTTTTGTTGCATAGCCAAGGGAATTTAGGGTTGGGATTATACAGACCTGGGTTGGAATCTAAGAGCTGTCATTTCCTAGCACTGTGAGCTTGGGCAAGTCACGTAACCTCTAAGAGGTTCAGCTTCATCATTTATAAAAGAGAATTATTATTTATAATAATATTCTACCTGTAAGGAGCAAAGAAAGAAACAGGAAGAGGGTCCTGATACTTGCTCAATAATGTAAATTCTCTTTCTCCTGGGCTAGCTGGTCAGGGAAAGCGAGGTAAGGGGTAGATTATCACGGTAAGGGTGAGAAGTGATTAAAAAAATAAAATATTAATAAAATAAAAATATTTAAAAATAAAATTAAACAAAAAACCCAGGGTACCTCATGGGACAGGCAGCTTCAGGAACTGGTCACCAGTGGGGTGTGTTGATTTTGTTGTTGGTGTTTAGTGGGCAGTGGTGGAAACAAGGAGAGCACTGTCACTTGGGACAGAGGGCTGCAGAGTGGAGGAAAGAGCCATGAACAGGAGAGACAGCACTGGAAGAGGCTAACGAGGGCCATCTTTCACCTACTCCATGCATCTGCTGATAACCAGGTCTACCCACAGTTTCACAAGATTCACTCCGGTTCTGTCCTAACTTGATCATAGATCAGGGCCTTGCACTCATTATCTCAAAAATGACATCTCAAGATCTTTGCCTGTGGGGTTAATGAGTAATCAGAAGGTACCACATAAATCTTCACTTGACTGAAGAGCAAGTTAAACAGTTGCCTCAAATCCTTTTCTTGTAGAGGGGAGGGGTATGAATCCTAGGTGAATATTGCAAAGGAAAGCACGAACCAGTTCTCTTGGTGACAGGTCTAGGGACCAAGAGGGCCTATTTTGGAGGTGAGGATAAAAGTTTCCATCAGTCTGAGTGACGGTTGCTCAGGGATGAACCCCTCTGTTTCTATATTCCACATCCACTGGATAGATGCCTTATGGCTTTAGACATACTTCTGAGCCCCAGACTGAAGCATTTGGATTTCCAAAAGGCTTGTGAGTTTTATTCATGTTGGATGTTCTTATGAAATTACACTTCCATTGAAAAGATGAAGCTTAAATGAAAGGGAAAAACCCTGGAAAATGTATGATGTTTGCCCACGGGTAATGTTTACATAGTGAAAAAGCTAAGTCTCTTCCGTGATCAGTCTACCTTGAGCTTCCTCTTAAGCCCCAAAGTCATGTGATAGGACAAAGCAAAACTGTACCCACAATAAAGAGTGGAAGACCCTGTCAAAAGTAAAGACAAAGCCCATATTGAGTTTAAAAAAGATTTGATGTTCCCCTTCACCCTTACCTCATTTTATCCTTACCCTAGAGTAATACAAATGATGAACATGGGATTTTAAGTAGTAGTCAAAACACTGAAAGATTAGTATCGGAAGCTATACTTCTCTAGCTCCTAATATGTGCTGGGCGCTTTGTGTGCACTAACTCATCTACTGTATGATGTAAGAGCACAACAAAGCAGGATTCTTTCCTGCACTCCACAGGCCAAAGAAGCAGAAGCTCAGATACATATGAGAAAATGACAGGACTACGATTCAAACTGAGTTCTGATGACTCCAAAGAACGCGTGGGGAGGTTCAGGGTGGTCTTTAGGCTTAGGAGGCCTTCTGTTTACTGGAGGCATGGGCTTAGCTCTCAGCTCCAGGCGCAGAAGTAGACAGAGCTGGTAAATCTGCCTGCATAGTTAGTTCCCCCAGGGTTGACATGGGGGCAAGGAGGCAGGCAGGGCAGAACTCTTTGGAAAACAAGGCAATAGTTTCCGACTTTCTTTTGGAGTATTATCACATGGGGCTGGATGGTGAAGTGCTCCAAGAACATCTACTCAAAGTGTCTGTGAAGAGGTTCTATCTAGCATATGGTTCTCAGAGAGCTGACAAGAGAGTACAGGGGCTAGGGCTGGGGACAAGGCATGCTCTCAGGCTTAAGCAGAGATGAGACCACTGTAGAGATTCCCTGGAGCTTCCAGAAAGCATCCAGCAAGTTACTGCCTTCATGCTATTGTAAAGTAGCACTGGGGCAGGGGCGGTCCACAACCTACATTGAGGGACAAGGAGCAGCATTTCATCGCAGGGGTTGTCCTCAATAAAACAGAAACCATGACTTGGCCTTGACAGGGCAGCCAATGTACAAACGTTTTACACACGTCCTATTCCAACCCCATCTTTTTCTGTCCTTCTTTAGTATCTCCCAGGCAAGAGCTCAGAGAAGTAACTGTGACTCTACCATTTTCAAAAGCCCTCCACATGGAGACCACAGAACTCTGTCTGCGTGGAGCTCCCGGGGTATGCCAAAAGCTGATCATCATGCAACAAGCCAAAGTGAGTATATGTCCCAATATGGACATGGTGCCTTCACAGCTCTTATCTGATTGAACTGTATAAATGTGGATTGGAAATGACATGATTACTAATTTTCTGAGAGGAAAAGGGGAAATCCAGTATAATGACTGGGTGAAAAGTTAGTAATAAAAGGTAAGTAACCCAGACAGGGAGTTTCCTGAGCAAGCGCAGCCTGGCAGTTTCTAGCCACACTTCTTTCGGGGCACTCTCTTCAAGTTAGCTCGACAGATACCTGACCCGATGCTTGACCATCTCCTGAAATCCCCTCTTCCCATCGCGCCAGGTAGGGGCGTCGCGAAAAGTCTTTTCAGTGCGAGTAGCAAATCTACTTGCCAAAACAACTCCCCACACTTCCAGCTAAACAAACGACTAAGTAAACCCAGATTAAATAGAGCTTTATCAGGATGGCGTTTGAGTAATCTCTGAATCAACAAAATCTGGGGAATGTGTGTACAGAATATCCATTATACAAATGTCAGACCACAAAGTCAAACTCTTCTTTGAGATGCTGTTAAGGACTCCCTAATCCCGCCAATATAGGCGAGGGAGGGAAGCTCAGAGTCATGCGAGCTTCCACCCCAGAGCCTGTTTCTCCTTATGCAAAAACCAGTAAAGCACATTTTCTGCGGAATTATTGGAAGCGTTTCCTAAAAAGAGCAAGATAGCCTTCTCTCGTTAGTCTGAATAGAAAGCTCCTTCTCTGACTTGCTTTAATTGCTGCGGGTTAAGCTTCAATATCACGCATCCTCACAACCATAATACATAGAACTGGCAGCGTTTGGCGCTTTTTAACTTCGTTAAGTACAAGCTACAAAGTCCAAGATTAACAGGGTCATTTCTTGTCTGCCAAATGGAACGTTTCAAAGTGAAATGATGTAGTCACATAATTAGGGAGAAAAGAAAGAATTAAAATGTATGCTCACATACAGAATTAAGTATGCTCACAAAATGATCAGCACAGGAAAATATAAACAGTAGCCTGAGAGCACACAAGTGCCTTGGATTGTCATGGACATCCTAAAATGGCATCTTCTATATCTACGCTGAAACATGTGAATTGTCATTTTAATATTGCCATTATAATATGCTCGAACACTAGTAGCAGGAGGCTGACCATGCCTCAGAGTTAGACAGAGCTGGGTCAAATACCAGCCTATTCACCTACTACCTATGTGTGTTTGGAGCAAGTATCTTATTTCTGAGACTGTCTTATAATCTCTAAAATGAGAACTGTATAACCTTCCTCCTAGGTTTTTGCATAGATATGATAAGATTACATGAAAGCATCTGGCCCTGGCATAGACTATTATGCCTTAATATTATTCCTGTCCTCTTGTTAGGTCTGAGAGAACGTGTGTGTGTGTGTGTGTGTGTGTGTGTGTCTTTACTATTGAAATTATGCCTATGTGTAGCTGGCACTCAATAAATATTTCTTGTCATTTATTCAATAGCGAACATTGATCATTTACCTTTTACACTGTCTAACCCAGAAGTTCTCGAATGTTCTTGATTCACGATGTCCTTAACGGCTCAGTCATTTTTTTACAGCACAGCTCAGCTCAAAGAAATACCTAACGGTCCTGTTTATTTGTTAATTAGACCCAAATAACTTAACAAGAATTTATGTTCTAACAACTTGATGGTCCTTTGAAAAACCAGTACACATAAACGAAAAGAAAAATTATTCCATTTCACTGTTAGATAATCACATGTACTTACTAATGAGATGCATGTGCCTGTTGGGCGCTACACTTCTCAAACCCTGGCCTCGGGTTGGACACTCCCACCCTCATTTCCTGCTGCACATTGATGTTCCTGTGGCACCGCTTTAAAGTACAACAATTGCCAAAAACCTAGCTTCATAAAGGTCTGACATCACTGCAAGAATGCTGTGCATTCCAGTAGTGAAACTGCGAACTCCCTTGAGCTAGTAGTTCACACGGTGTCTGACAGATGTCAGAAGAACTGCAGTATTTTCCTCAACTATTTAAGATGTTTCCTGGCACCCCTTTGAGGTTGCCGCAGTGTCCAGGGTACCTCAGCTCACAGCTCGGGAACCAGGAGGCTAATCTACCCCTACTGAATCAGATTCTTCTTCTGTGCCCCACGTCTCACATAATTATGAATTGGATAACATTACAGACAAATCTGAACAATAATGAGGCTTGTTTTAATGGAGTTCTAATTCATTTTTCAATTTCACCATCTGGCCTTTGATATTTTATTTTTTAAAAGCTGTCCTAGTAGTGTCAGATGGTCACAATATAAACTCTGCAGTGAAGGTTCTTTAGACTCAAATAAGAGGTTTACTTATGTCAGTTTCATGACTAACCCAAAGCTTACCAGGTGATCCTTCTTGGTAATAGGAATTTGTGAGCGATAGATCAGCTTCCTTTGGATTCATCTGAGATGAAGAAAGGGACTGGCCTTTTACATGGGAGAAAAGCCCAACATCTAAGACCTCCATTTGCATGTTCTCTGTCCTGCATTTAGAGTCCAGGCCCAGGGGGACACCAGGGCTTGCCCCTGCTCCTATTCAGACTCCACCCTATGTTGCTTTGGAGGCATGTATGTCTACACAGCTGAAAGATGGTTTCAACCTGTTCAAGAAGAGAGTGGTGAGGGGAGGTCAGGTGGGGCAGAAGACACACTAGTCATGCTTAATAATGGCTCTCTGAGAGGAAAACCCCTGATTTGTAGCATTTGCCAACTTGTGTGCTACAAACGCTCCCACCACAGTGGGAGGATGTCACTGAATTCAGAACTGGGTAAAGGTGCCCATAAGCAGCTCTCTCGAGCTGGCTCTCGCCCGCCACCGGACACAGGCTTTTCTCCTCTTCCGTTGCTGCCTGCAGAAGGCTCTGAATCCAGGAATGGACTCTTTGCAGAAAGGAAGATGTGCAAATGCTCATGTTTATTAGCTCCTAATTGGGGCTTTTTCCCAGACACAATAAATAAAGTTGGAAAAAAAGAGTGCTTTGGAGAGAGAGTAGGCTAATCCTAAGCACTTTATGCAGGGGATGAATGCTGGTCCTCCTCTTTGTGTGTGGGGACGCTATCTTGACCTTTCTGGCTGAGCCTACGGGCTCAGGGCTGGCGCTCCACTGAAGTCACGTCAACAGGTATTCATCAGGCACCAACCACAGGCCCAAAATTTATATCAGTTGTTTTGGAGGGTTCCGGGAGAAGACAAGGTAGACTCCGCCGTAAGGAGGGGATGATATAGCCGGGGAGAGAAGTCTATTTGCAAGTGAAGCAGACTCCAGACTCTTCTCATTGCAACTTCAGAGTAAATCAAGTAACAGTGTCTGTCTTCCCAGGGGTGCCCTTGGCAGAGACCAGCAGGATCCGTTCTTCCTACTGTTGGACGCGTTTATGGGCCCTACTGGCCGATTTGGCAAGCAGCTTTCTATAAAATGTCTTCCGGAACCATCCTGCCCTGCGTGAGCCCGTCAGCCTCAGAGTCCTAATTCTGTCCACTGCATCAGGCCGCTCCGTCTCTCGAGGCCCCAAGCACACAATATGGCACTGATTTGCAAGGCTCTGCTTTATTTTAAAATTCAATTGGCAAACCTATTATATTCCACGAAGTATTTCCCCGAGTGCTGTGCAATGCAAAGTGGCAAATTTACATCACGCTATCCCAACGTAAATTCGCAGATGAGCGCACACCTTATTTGGAATACACAGAAACACAATACTTATTAAAGGGGTGATTACCTTCCCGGGGACCGTGAATTTAGAATGCAAAATATGAGAAGGTCAGTCTCTGAAAGTTCACATAAGTGATTTCAATGAAGTAACAATGAGTATAATATCTTCTAACACGTTAAAACTTCCCTGGCAAACCTCTGTTACCAAATGCTTTGTTGTTCCATTGATTTAATAAGCTAGCTGGGGGTATATTTTGCATTTATATAGAGTGCTATATAGAGTATCTTGTTTGCTTGGAAAAATGAAAGGTCAATAATAGCAATCCTTGGGTTGCTATGATTTCCCTATCATTCATAGTAATTGTCTGCTAATTTTGGACAATAGGCTTAGCGTTAGGAACAGCATTTGTTTTGCCCCTGAGGAATGTGCAGACCAGTTAGTAGGCATCGATGTCCTTTGTAACGTTTCAAATACCATATAACTGTAGTGACATATTTGAAACAAGCCAATTATTATGCTCTTTTGCACATTTATCCTCTCCAAGATTTATCCTGGGTTTTACTGAAAGCCTTCTCTCTTATAAGGTTTTCCTTTATGATATGGGGTCCTTGTTGGGACAGAGCTGAGCTTTAGGTACATAGTGTGTAGAGTAAGATAAGAATCTTTTCCCTAAATAATTTGCATGGGGGCTAATGAGTCTCCTCGTTGGGGAGTTAGACTTGAACTGTAGCAACAATGAAAATTCAGACATGTGTGGACAGGTAAGATGGCTTGAGGAGGAGAGTGCAGATGAAAGTCAGGAGGCAGGGATGGAAAACAAGGGCCACTGTGAGAGAATAAAGGGGGCAATTAGACTCAGCCACAGTCTGGGAGTCAGATGGGGAGACGCTGGGATGGGCCGGATGGTCTCCGTCGGCATGGTGGCTGGTGTTTGCACCCCTCCAGCCTTCTGTCCCAGGGGCTGTGTATACCTTAGGGAGAAAAGGCTTATGCGTGTGAACTGTAAGAACTCTCACCAAATTCTAGGATGCTTTGGGGCTCAAACTACTCTATGTAAAGTACCCTCCTAAATGACTTCCTAAAGATTTCTAAAACATAAACCCTTTTCCTCACTTCCAAACCCAGAGCTGTTCTTCTGTCATGGTAATGAAAGACTGGAGGGGGTTGGTGGCTAGGGCCTTTTCATAAGGACCAGAAGCAGCAGTCCATAAGTAACAGTCAAGAAAAATAGGGGTGATGTGGTTTGGGGTGGTTGAGGCCAATGTGGGCAGTGTCAATAGAATCAGAATAGTAAGCAGAGTCCAACACTGAGTGGAAGACAAGAATAATTCCTAAACACATGTAAAACACCTCTACTTCTTTGGGCACTCAAAAAAAAAAAAAAAAAGTTGAGCTTTACAAGGGACTGAAATACCTGCAGTAGCAGGTGAGGGCTTGAGGCTCCAGTCTCTAATGTTAATGAGACTCCTTCGTACTGCCGGCTGGAAAGGCTTGGAAATATTTTGGTTACATAAGCTGACATCGGCCCCTCCTCTTCTTTTAATTGACATGCAGTCTTAGCCCTGTTATCATCTCTGATCTTGGACCATTTCCCCAGAGCCACTGGGCAACCAATGTCTCTTTCTGACAGGTGGAGCAAAATGTAAATTCACTGGTTTTCTCCAGAGCGGCCAGAGATTCCCTAATTTGCATCGTTATGTGAGTGCAAAGCATGAGGCTAAAAAAATGCAATTCTTAAGAAACGTCAAAGACAGCTCATTAGATTAACTTTTTTTCCCTGTGTATGTGTTGTGTGTGTGTGTGTGTCTGTGTTTTTTTTAAACAGGGACCACTGTGCTTCCTTTCAAGTGACAAGAGTTGTGACAGCTGCTCTATAAGGTATTCAATGGTTAATTAAGACACGAATGTCATCGCTGAGCTCTTTTGTGTTTTGTAGAAAGCAGTTGCTAAACAGATGAAAGTAGGTCTGAGGCACGGGGTAGCATAACTATTATTTCAATTAATAAATAGCTCTAAAAGTGAAGGAAGGGATAAAGGCCTCAAGAGCATCTGTATCTGCCCCGGTTCTGTCAGGAAAATTAAACAGAGCACTTGTGATTGCCATTGCTTCTGTTTAAGAGATGCAAGCAAGTTGGGTCACCTGTGCTGAGCAGGTTACACTGTGCCTGGTTCTTGGGGCACCCCCTAGTGACACATTCCTATACCCTAGCACATCCATTCATCGCTACTGAAAGAAAGGGTGCTGAATTCACCTCTTGTTCTTCCATCCGCCTCCTCTCTTCTATTTTCCCCCCTGTCTTCCACCAAAGAAGCCCTAAAATGTATTTTCAGATAAATATCAGGGAAGCATTTATAAATATTTCAGAGGCATTTCATAAATAAATCAGCAAATCTACAAAAAGACTTCTCTCTTTTAATGAGATCTTGGCTGTGGTATATGCCTTTTATTTGAGCATCATTAAAACCAGTTGGGAAGATTTTTTTATACTGGACTCTCTTTTGGGGGGTTTCATAATATATGAACAAACCTGCTACGCGTTTCTGAAACGTGTAGCCTCGTCTCTGACAGATTAGGCAGCTCTGGCGCGAGGGAATAGGTTTTACTCTTTTTAAAGTAAATACTAATCAATAGCAACTGTACCGACAAAAACATTCTTGCCGCCTAATTGCACCAGAGCTACTCATAGACCCCAACAGAATTTTCCCCTGGATGTAACAAAATTAACTACCAGGGGCTGAGCTAGTGAATTATCACCATCCTTCTATTCAAATGTAATTAACACAACCCCCTAACTACCACATGTACCATTAAAGTACCATTTGTGTGTGTAATTTTCAAACATCGTCCAAGGTCGTGCCCACATCAATCTTTTCAACACATGCATCAAATGCACAGGAAATCAAACCGGCGGGGAGGTGGTCCCAGCCATTATAGGAAATCTCTCCCTCTCTGAAATCTTGTTTGTAGTTTCTCTTCTGCAGTTGAATGCCCTCTGTGGTCTCTTTGGCCATGTCAGAAATACCCAGACTGTATCAGAGGCAAACAAGTGATTTAAGATATTTTAGCAAGCTCATCTAGTACCCATCTCTGGCTGATTCAACTACTGGATATGCCTCAATCTTACCAACAGCTTGGGAGGGACACTATGGCCACTTTAGTTAATAATAAATAATATTTTTATTGCACGTTAGGATTTTTTAAAAGACTTTCACCTCTTTTTTTTTTCTAATTCATTAGGACTATTGACAATTATAGTAATAGCAGTGACCATATATTGAGTACTTGGGCTGAGAGCTTCACATACATATTTTAACAATTAATCTTCACAACTTTATGAGTTAGGAATCATTTCCCCTATTTTAAAACTAAGGAGAAACTTAGGCTCAGAGAGAGTATATGACACTAAATGCTCTAAACAGCTAGAAGAAGGGACCACCAGGATTTGAACCCAACTTTATAACTCTGAAGCTCATTCTGGAACAATTAACCACTTTGGAAGGGAGGCAGCATCATCGCCAGCACTGCCGTCAACATCACCACCACCGTCACCGTCAATGTCATCTGCATCTGACACATGAGGTAAACAAGGTACAGAGAGGTAAAGCAACTCACTCAGGGCTGCACAGCATGGAAGAGTTGGGAAGAAGAGGCTTGGAGGCAAGAGAGAGGGAAGAGGCAGTCATGGGGGGATTAGTGGAATTTCTGTCTCTCTAAGTGTGCCTCGAGTCCTGGAAGCACTGTCACATTCTGTCACATCTGTCACATTCAGGGATCAGTGGAAAGAGCTATGGAAAAGGAGTCAAGGGACACGGGCTGTCCACCTAGACCAGACCCTAGCTGGTTGGACTTGGGCCAGTGGCATCCCCTCTCTGGGCTCAGTGCCCTCAACTATATAACAATTATTTAGATTAGAAGATCTCTCAGGTCCCTTCCAGATCTAACACTTGAGGCCCTTAAATTGTGAATTCATTGAGCTAAAAGATGCTATATGTGCAAATTTAACGAAGCATTATTTTCTCAAAACTTGACCTGTGATGTCGCTGTTAGAACCCAGACACCTGGGTTGTCCCAAAGCCACCTCTTGACAAAAGGAGAGCACTTGGCTGAGGATGCCCATGTTTATCGTTCTTTCAGGAATATTCCGCCAATCGCAGAGCCAACAGACGTGAGCAGCGTCTGCTACACTCCACCTGCTTCCGGCGTGTGATCTGGCAAGGCTGCCAGTGCGTGACCAGGTCTGTGCAAAGTCGCTGGGGCTTGTAACCCCAGTTAGATCGCAAGGAGAGCAATTCTCCGTCGGCGGACTCTGTTGTCAGAAACC
>VBSM01002959.1:3722488-3801483 GCA_008086735.1 Cheirogaleus medius
TCTCAGAAAATGCCCTATTTCACGCCCCCCACCCCCACCCCATGGCACTAATGTTTTAGAAATAGAAGGCACCTCTGGAGAGACAGGATAATACCAAATTTTAAAATCTGTAGAAAATGAGTACAGGGGTAGGCGGCACTATTAGCGCTACTAAAAATAAGCTTTGGGAAGCTACAATAAATGGAAAAACCAGAAGAGTCATTCCTTTTTTTAAACTGTACTGAAAATCCTGTATGTTCGGGAGCCATTTTCTCCAGAGATTCCAACAATAACAGTTTGGATTCAATATTCATTTCTGCAGCGGTCTCTCTCTCTCTCTCGTGCATCTTGTCCCCCTCTCTGCCACCCCAGCTATGCAGGCTACATAGTGAGCTTATTACCCACACAGAGAGGGTGGCGCTGCCAGCTGAAGGCCGGGCCAGATGCCGAGCACTGGGGCGATGATGCCCTGGCTTGCTGCTGGGTGTGCCGAAGATGGCGATTCTTGTATAATGCTTTATTTTTATTTTCGTTTTTACAGAGAGTTCTAAGGTTACGGTAGACAACCAACCCAATGCTGACAAGGAAGGATGTCCCCTCAGACCTGGAGATGCCATGATCCATGAGCCTGGTGTGCCCACCCAGCCTCCTTTCTCCCAGTGGAAGGACCTCCTAGCCATCATGGGCTCCGAAGGGAGAAGGTGAGGGGTCTGCCCACACCCCTGGTTTCAAGGCAGGTTGAAACGTGTTCTGAGAAGCCACTCTTAGGGCATCGGCAGCTCGACTTGGCTAGAGAAATTACGGCAAACGCATTCTCAGTGTGGCACCAGTGGGTGTAGGGGAGTCACCCTTCCCCTCCCCAAATACTCAGACTGCAAGGACACTGGCTCCTGAGAGTCATCAACCTGCTCTGGGTTCCATTCCAGATGCTCTGCGGGGACACCTCTGTCAGCCTTAGCCACAGACTCCCAGCGAGCTGTCCTGAGGGTTCAGGGAATTTCTGAGATTTTTAAGAGAAAAACAAAAGGAGTAGCTCGCCAAGCTCCACACCCCAGGTGTCCATGCTTTGGAGACTGGCTCCTGAGAACCTAGGTGGGCTAGCAGGGAAAGTCAAAGTTAGCAGTTAACCCAGAGGACCAAAACTTACTCCCGCCTTTCCCTCTTCTCTCAAACTTAGCCTTTATTGAACTGTTTAATCCTCATGCACATAAATAAATAGAGAAAGATGTGCTCTGAAAAAAATCTATAGAAGATAGGGTCACGAGATAGTTATAAAGGGGGCATATACAAAGCAGCCAGTCCCCTTCCCTCATTTTATAGACAGAGAAATGGAGGAACAGACGGCCGAAGGTTCTGAACTGGGTCCCCACTCAGCGCGTGTCAGACTTAGGGACAGAAACCTGTCTTGGGCTTCTGCGTCCTAACTCAGAGTGCTCACCACCACACGGGGTCCTTGTTGTTGTGTCTTGTTTGACTCCTGGAGTCTCTGGAAAGAGAGTGGCCTCACATGAGATAGGAGTGAAAGGCCAAGATTTAGAACGCCTCCCTCTCTTTTTTACAAGGCAATCTGGAATGCATTGTTACTTTTTCCTTCTGTATTTCAGTCCAGGCATTTTTGCCTCTTAAAAGCAGCTCACCCTTCACCAGGAAGGCAATACAGAGATCTACTGATCAAGTAAGCCTGAAAGCCCTAAGCTTCCTGCGGAAAAATCCATATGTGCCTTCAGCCTCATAATTGAGTTGCAAAGGGGAAAAATAATACTGTTTCCTAGCTGTGTGGAGCCGTTCTACCCAACATGCCAATAAAAAGCAAGTGGTGTTTTTGTCCATAGGATGTCCAAGTTCAGAGTCAGGTCCATGAGGCTAAACAAGGACTAGGTTATTACCAACAAACGATTACACTCCGGGTTGTATTGAACAGAGTAAGATATTTGAACTCTTGAGACTAATTGGAAGGGTTCTGAAATGTCAATGTTGACATTCCCTGAACTACAGTGGAAACTAACCCTGAATCTTAAAAATGCTGGCTTCCAGAAAACCCCATGCTTTTATCAGCAGATGTGAATATTAATCCTGGACGAGTCACTTAGCTACTGGCACCCTTCTTTGCCATCAGGTAGATAGGTAATAACCATCTGCAATATCTTTTTCAGAAAACTACTGGGAAAAGCAAGTAAATAATAATACTTTCCATCTGAAGAGCATTTTACCTTGTACAGGGGGTTTGTACCCCCCAGCCTCGATCTCAATCATGCTCTGCAATAACTGTAAACAGGTGAATGCCATCTACTTCAAAACAACCCTGTGAAGTTGGAGGTAACAGTCCCATCTTAGAGATGAGACGCAGGGGGTTTCGGTGGCTTATCCAAGTTCACAGAGAATTTAGAGAGCAACAGAGAAGGCATAGACCTAGCTTGGCTAGTTCCACCTCCAGTTTTCTCTCCAGCGAATCACATGACTTCGATCTGGATACACGCAAAATGCTTATAAAGGTTAAAGGTGTGACACTGTAATAACTAATTAAATTCATCCCCATACTGTCAGTCATGTCAATATTTCCACACTCCTCGCCATGGACAGAAATCATTTTTACGAGTCTCCGGCTATCTTTATGACTACAGCAAGCTCCTCTGTGATGGAAGCTCCTGGCTGTGTCTGATTCGCCGGTCGACAGATGAAACAGCTGGACCAGTCTTGCAACATACCCTCTGCTCCCAAGGCCATTGCCACGGCCGAGTCTAAGAACACCGGACCAACCCAGTCTTTCGTCATATTCGGTCAGTTGATTCTATCGGCAGACTCGATACATGGTTGCCTTCCTGTTGTGATTTCTAGGTTCTTAGGAGAAAGCCCTTCTTCCATTCCCTTCTGTCTCTCCTCTGAAGGTTTTAAATCCCTTGAATGGGGATTAAAAAAGAAATCATTCTACAATGAAAGACAGGTTTAAAGGTTGAAAGTGCAAATACCTTAAAGAAACAATTCAGGGTGATGAACTCATTCACTAATGAATAATAACTAAAATACTAAGTATTTTTTTGGGTGGGAGCAGCAAGAATGGCTACAAGAGAAGAGGAAGGTGTCAGGTAACTGATTTAGGGGGAGGACACAGAGATGGGGAAGGGGCAGAACAAGGATTTTAGGAATCCTGAAGCTAGTCCATTATTTTGCTTAAGGCAAACAATGCCTGTTAAACCCTCTAGGCTTTAGGGAAATGGTTTGGGGATCCATTAACAGGTTTGATTTAAATTTTTTTTAGAGCAGCTTTATTGAGGCATCATTTGCATGCCACAAAATCCACACATTAAAAGCATATAATTTAATGATTTTTAGTAAGTTTATAGAGTAGTGCAACCATTACCACAATTTAGCTTTAGAAACAGGTGCAATTTGAAGAAAGAATGCTTTGAAAAGGTAATACTGCTTGTCTACTACAACACGGGATAGGATTTATTCGTATCGATGTCTGCCTAAATTAGGCTCCACGTAACAGCAGACAAGGCCAGCCGTGAGCTGGAGGATCTCCTCCTCTCCCTGGCTTCTGAGTGAGTGTGTGCTGGGATTTGGGGATGAGCTCAGAGGCCAGCCACCCAGGACTGCAGGCTCAGGGAGGCACCCTTGGCGTGGTCACAAAGTCCCCTGCCACTTGCACAGCGTCCCTGCCTACTCCTTGGAAAGTTACAGAGAGCTTTCGGCCACACCCCCAGTTGCCAGAGCCAGTAGAACAAGCGTGTGATCAGCCCCTCCACCCCAGCTTCCTACACCCACTTCTCCTCGGAAAGCTTGAAGAAATTGGCTAATGTCTTGGCATTCCACTCTGGGTGCCAAGGCCCTGTATTGTTTTTGCATTTCTTAGAGACTGTCAGCGTAACTGCCCCCCCCCCACAACTGCCATGTGACAGGCTGTGCTGTCCTTTATCTCAGGGCACCAAATGACTTCCCTCATGCCAGGTCTTTCTGTTTCACTGTGAGGCAAGTGGCAAACAGAAAGGCAGCCCTATTTTAAGGCAAATGTTAGAACAAAGACACCGCTGTGCTTTGCTGGCATTTGTTAGCAGCAGACGCAGGTAAAGAAATTGCTATGAGCAAATATTTGGTTGAGTAAAGAACCTGCTTAAACACTATGGATTTGCGATGTCGGGGCAAAGTAACAGTTGTGGAGTTGGAGTCTATTAAAGTGGGTCGGAACAAAAGATATTTCTGCCTTTGCATACATGCTATTCTCTTTTGAGCATTCTCTTTCCTCCTCTCATCTGTCTTTGCATCTCGTAGTTCCCGGAACCCAACAACTAATGGCTTCTTTTTCCACCGGACTCCTTCTTGCAGAACTTAGGCCAGTGGATGAGGTGTTTCCGTTCCCATCTCCCTTCCACGCCGTGAGCTTTGTGGGGAAGGGACCATGCCTACTCATCTTTGTAACACTAGCGTCTAACACCCTATCCGGCAATAGATGATCCCGCTCCTTTGACTGAGAAAAGACTGTGGCAACAAAGGAGGACTCACATTCAGAGCGAATATTCCCTTCTTTCAGCTGTGCTAATTTGCTGTATTTTCCATGGCCAGGGACCGATGTGTGATCGTTTGTTGAATTAAGAAATTGCTTTGGACTCAAGAAGCACCAAATGTAAACTACAATGTCAGATTGCGAGAGCAAGGGCAGCAGGCCTTGGGGAGGGGGCTTTCCCAAAGTACTCGTCCACTGAGAGGCCAAGGGGACTGCAGGTTCCTAGCTAAAGAGAATAAATCTGAACACGCCACAGCCATGCTTTGTGGGAATAAGGCAACCACTCCTCCTCATCTGTGTCTGGAGTCAGATCTGTATCTGTGACAAGAAATACAAAGGCGTGCTTTCAATTTAGAGTTTATGGAAGTCCCTTTGCAATTTGAATTTTATCTATCCTGTCCACCGTTGTATCTCCAGTACCTGGCACAGTCCCCGGCACACAGAATGCACTTAGTTAATACTTGTGATGCAAATGAATATTTCATAGTCCGACTGGCTTCTTTCTTATAAAATGTCTTTTTTTTTTTTCCTTGTGCCCTAAAAACACATTATGTCCTGGAATTAATTTTCCACTGAACATCTCACTTGACTAGGAAGTAATCTGTGAACATGATTAATAAATGGATAGTAAATTCATGGGAACCAAAGGCTGAGGAGTTCCACCACTTAGAAAATAAAAGCAATAAAGACTCAAAATATCAGTCATCCCAAAGTGATTATTCACCTTCTCAGTGACCCCAGGAAGGTCACAGGACTCTGGGGGCTGGTGGGCCATGCAGGAGGACTCTTGCATGGAGGGTGGGAAGGGAACTCATGTTTCTTTGGCATTTTCTCTGAGTCAGGGGTTGGGCCAAGCGCTTCCATCTCTCATCTCAGTTCTTGCAACAAACTCTGCCAGGCAGTTATGGCGATCATGGCTTTCCGAATGAGGAGGGGAGGATCAGAGAGACTATGTAACACACCCCAGGTCGCCCAGCTAGAAAGCGGCCACACCACACCAGAACTTGAACACAGATCTACATAACTGTAAAAACTAAGCTCTCTCCAGCCCACCGTGTGTCCGGCCTCCAGTGTCCTTCTGCATTTTGAATCCCAGCAGGGCAGAGACAAATCTCAAGGCGGTCATCTCAGTAGCCTGCTCTCCCCAGTGTGAACCAGACGAAGCACCAAAACGTGTTTCCTGAGCTGCATTCTGTATCACAAGCATTGAGACTTCTTTACCAATAAGCAGTCTGACTTCAGTCCAGCCACCACTGTGTAAGCACCTACAAAGTGCTGTCCCTAGAGCAGGTGCTCAGGCAGGACTGCTTTTACTGGTGGGGCATAGGCCACAGTGCAGAGATGTCTCCTTGCTATTACACGATGTTTGCAACTCAGCCTTAGCAGCGATAACTTAGGGGCTCAAGAAGGGCCATCCAGAGCTAGTGGCATTCGAAGTCTCTTCCCTGTATCTACCCAGGCTGTGAGGCACAGACAACACAGAGCCTCCCTGGTTTGCAAGCTCAGCCTTCCTTCATTGGACAAGTAAGAATGATTTAGAGCTGGGCACAGTGGCTCACACCTATAATCCTGGCACTTTAGGAGGCCAAGGCAGGAGGATCACTTGAGCCCAGGAGTTTGAGAACAGCCTGGACAACACAGTGAGACCCCATCTCTACAAAAAATTTAAAATTAGCTGGGCGTGGTGGTGTGTACCTATAGTCCAAGCTACTTGGGAGGCTGAGGCAAGAGGATTGATCACTTGAGCCCAGGAGTTAGAGGCTACAGTGAGCTACAGTTGCACCGTTGCACTCCAGTCTGGGCAACAGAGAGAGACCCTGTCTCTCACACACACACAAAAAGAATGAGTTCGAGTGGCAATATGGCCCAGTGTGGAGGTACAAGAGGTCAGCACCAGGAGGCCCACAGCGGTATTCTTTGGCGAATCACTCATCTGTAAAAAGAAAAGATTTGCAAGATTGTTTCTCAGCATTGTAGAACTTTCTAGGATGGTGCAAATCCTGTATTTCTGCACTGTCCAATACAGTAGTCACTAGCCACATATACCTACTGAGTATTTGAAATGGGGTGAGTGGGATTGAAAAACTCAATTTTTATTTTATATAATTTTAATTCATCCAGATTTACATTTAAATACCCACATGTGGCTGCTGGCTCCTGTACTGGACAGCAAAGTGAGGAACCTTCAGCTCTAGGAAGCAGAGACGGAAGAGCATGAGGGAGGACTCCAGCTCACACGAATGTGGGTCCGAGCGCCATTCTTCCGCTCCCGGGTTAGGGGGCCAAGCCCCAGACACTTAACCCCTTCCAGTCTCAGTTTCGTCTAGAAAATGGAGATGATAACAGCTTCTGCACAAATTTGCTGTGAAAATTAAGTGAGATAAATCACTTAGTCATTATCTTTTGCACCAAGAGGGCTCCCTATAGGAAGGCCATTTAAAAAATTCATGAAATAGTGCAGAAGTGGGGGAGTTTCCATCTCTGAATAACCCATCGGTAACTTCATTCACCAGCATGTCGTATCTAAAACTGAGTGGAAGGAGGGAGAGGTGTAAGATCCCCTGGGTGGGGCAGCGGAGGGAGGGGAGGTGGTTTTGCCAACTTTACGTTATTCCCAGGGCTGTTCCTATAGGTGTCGTTTGACTGATTGGGTCAAATTACACAAGATCTAGCTAGATATTCAAATTCCCTCCAATGCGTCGTCTCGGTCAGTGTTGTGCAATCCTCCTAGTCTCATAAAGGAACAGCTCTGACTGGCCAGGCATGGGACAGGAGGCATCATCCCTGAGACCGGCAGTTCACTAGAAACAAGGGAAGAGTCCTTGATACTCTGTGATAAATGAGCTGACAGTCTGAAACACCTAATGTGCTCATTTACCCGGCACTTCTAAGCTAGAATAATTAAGCAGATCTCCCCACTAGACTAAAAGAGAAAGCAGTGGATGAGGGAGTCAGTCCCCAACTCCCTTCGCCCCCAAATGTGCCAGCTCTGAATAATCTGCATCAGCTCTATCTTAACAAACAGCTTCCTACCCATCCAACCCTTAAAAACATCATTAGAAGTGCTTGGAGAATTGCTTAAAAATCCCAATGCCCGGGTCAGACCACGTACAATTAAATCAGAGATGGTATTTTTTTAAAATTTTTTTTAGCCCCCCAGGTGATTGTGATGTGCAGCTAAGTTTGAGAGCCAAGTGTTTCGAGGGAGAGACATGGGAAGAAACCCAGGAGTTCACTGCACCGGCGAGCACTGATCTGTATCCTATGCTCAAGGCCTGATCAGAACACGCCAGTGTTTCGCTTAGCACACATTGCTTACTGCGACTAGAATACGTCTCCACCAACGTCCTCTTTAATGAAGTCTAACTCGGGCCAGTTCTACATGGTTGGTGTTGACAGGGAAATTCCCCCATCGCATTGGCGACAGGAGGGGGTGGTGCTTTAAAACCAAGCCCTGCAGAAGAAGTATTAAGCAGGCTTCCGGAGCCCAGAAACCCTCAACAGAGGAGCCGTTCCAACAACTTCTGCATACTGCCACCTGGTGGGGCCTGGGCCCAACTTCATCACTGTTCTTCATCCATGGGCGCCCTCCCTCCCCCTTCCCAAATAGATGTAATTTAGGAAAATGTCATGCATTTTCAATCCAATTTACTGGTGCCTTCCACATTGATCAGACTTCCTTCTCCTTTTTCCTCCCATCTGGTTAATATAATTATTGCTTTCACATGGCAAAGCCATTTTATGTAATAGCTTTGTTTGTTACTATGGTTACAAGTTTAGTAGCACTTTGGAATATAAATCTATCATCCCCGAAAGTAGCTTTCTATTTGTCAAGGTGCAGCCTTTACGCGCAACAAAAAAGCAAGCTGAGTAGTGGCATTAGTTTTCTGTCATAAGGATGGTGGCCTTTCTAGGTCTACTTGTATTTGAAAAAGTTCTCTGAGTCTAGCCTAGACACTCCTGAAAAATTGCTGGGTGCCGTCCCACTTTCTCCCCTTGGAATCTCCCTGCCTGGTTGAGGCACCCACAGGAAGCTATTTGGGAGAAAGCAGGAAAAGTCAGCGGTGGGGCAGCCGTGGTTGCTGGGCCAGAGCCCTCGCGTTGCATAACCGGAGTTTTTACTGGTCAGTTTACTGCTGGCTGATTTATTTACCGGTTAAAGGCAAGGGCTAAGAACATAATCTCTCAGGAGTTAAGTTTCTTCGGTTGTAATCCCTTCCTCTCATGCATCTGAAGCATCACCCCTTAGTTCCTGGTGGAAATGGAGTTATAATCTCCCTTCGGAAAGTGGCAAAAGTTCAGTGCTGGGTTCAATCTGCCACCCTCGAGTGACAAAGCGTGACAGCACTCTGATAGAGTTTCACACCCAGATGAATCAGCCCCGGCCGTCAGGGCGCAGAAGTGGTACGGCCTGTGCGGTGGGGCTTCCTCTGGTGCCCAGCCAGAAGCAGCTGGCGCTGGAGAGTTTACGGCATGCTCCACGGATGTCAGCTCACCTGATCCTCATGACAAGCCCAGGAGGTATGTGTTGCCGTCAACCAGCATCACTCCCATTTTATAGAGGAGGGAATTAAGTCTCAGAGGGAGGAAGCACTGCCCTAAAGCCACACCACTAGTGTGTGGGCCTCATTATCTTTGGACTCTGTGTTCTGTTTTCATTTTAGGGACCCCTGGTTGTCAATTTAACAGAGCCTCACTTTCCAGATCCAAATAGTAGGGACCAAAAGTAAAGAAAGAGCAGGCAATATCAATGCCTTCATGAAGGCCTTGGTGAAACTGAACTGAACAAACCCAAACTACCTTCTTCCTTCTTTGGGGGGAAGTTATTGGTTTGGTAGCCCAGTGGTGAATTTCCAATGGCTACTAATTAGCTAGCCATGTCATTCAAATTTACTATCACGGAGTAGGCAGGTATTTATTTACACCACTCAGATGGCAGGATAATTTGCAGTTATATAATTTCATGGTAATTACGATTGGAATTGCCCTGTAGAAACTAGGCACTTTGGAAGTGCGTGATTACCAACAACTGGCTACCCCGGAATTACTCATTAATGACGGGACTCGTCAGGCTAGTAAGAAAAAGTTGTTATGTAAGAGACTTCATTGTTTCGTTCCCAATTGACAGAAAAGCAAGAAACCTGGGAGATATCAGGATTTCTTCTGCTTCTTCTTCTTCTTCTTCTGGCAGGTGAAGAATGTAGTTGTGCAGGTTTGTCCTGTCTCTGGGCATGTCTGGGTGCCCTGGTGACAGGGAGGGGGCAGGCAGAGAGCTGTGAGCCTGAGCAAAGGGTGCAGGCCCTGAGTTGGAGCAGCCTGGTCTCGGTGCCCGCTGAGCCAAGGCACGGCCAGGAATTACCAACTTCTCGGGCAGGGAGTGAAGAAACTCAGAGAAATTGTGCTTGGGCGTAGTCCTTGGGCACGGGACTACTCACGAGACTGAACGATTGCCTGGTCCTCTGCTGTGTGGCAACCAGGAGAACATAAGGTGCAGAGAGGAGGCCAAAGGCAGAGGCGATGAAGGTTCTATGCACTACGGGTGCTATGAAAATACACGTGACACGGCTCATGTAAAACATACTGGGCATGCACCATCCCATTCCCCCAACCCCCCAAAAACTGGTCCCCAGTCTGGATTTCATGGCAAAAGTGTTCTCCCTGACCCTTCCTCCCCATCCTCTTGAGCTGTTTTCCAAGGTGCTCTTGCTGTAGGTTTTCACTGTATATCACTGGGCGTGGGGAGGAGAAGCCCACACACTGGGTGGGTGCCTGGAGTGTGCAGAGTAAGAGAACCATGGGTTCTCAGAACTGCACAGGGACCCTCATTTAACAAAGGTTCTCCCAGGGCCCAGAAGGGGTAAATGTGTGGCCCAAAGTCACACAGAGGATAAATGGTGGAGCCAGGCCTGGAACCCACATTGGCTACCTGTGAGTGATTTTCCATAATGCAATATCTTGATGAGGGAGGAGTTGTTGATGCTCCAAAATTGAGACTAGACTAATATAAATAATAGCTACATGGGGAGTGCCTCTATCCATCATAAAAGCTACTCAGATTTTTTTTAAATTTCAGAATATTACAGGGGCTTTGGTTACATAAATTGTTTTTGTCCCATTTGAGTCAAAGCTATGAGTGTGCCCATCTCCCAGATAGTGTGCACTGTACCTGTTAGGATTTAAAAAAAAATTTTTTTTTTCCACCTATTTACTGCAAAGGCTCCTGTACCAAATTCCCATCAGAGTCAAGAGCAGGCAGATATTTGCTCCCCCTGACCTGCAACGTCCCCAGTGACTAGATCATGAGAGTTCTGAAGCCCATAATAATTCCTCTTTTCTCTGGCTGCTAGGAAGCTGAGAACTCAACTTTCCCTTAGGCAGAAGTTTTCATTACAGTTTTCTTTTCCCTTCTTTTGCTGGATACCTGCTTTCGTTTTATATAAATTACTTTGATCTTTCTGTACCTGTGTTTTTTAGTATAAAACTTCTGGATTCAGGTGGGGCTCTCAAGCCATAAAATCAATTTTAAAAAAACAGACAAATAGTAAATCTTGACTCATGGGGTTCAATCATGCAGGAAAAAAAATCTTATAGAATTGACAGTAGAGCTAGGAAGGACCACACACTCTCCCCTTTGCTAGCCACACACGCAGGGGAAGGGGAAGAAGGCTCCGTTTTAGTGGAAAGGAGCAGGAGACAGAAGAGGCTAGTTCCTTTAACAGCCCCATCACAGGCTCAGCAGTGCAATCTCGCCCCATTAACCATAGCATCCAAAAGACGTGGAGGCAGAAAAAAAGGACTTTTGGTTGGAGACCTTGGAGTTATGTGATTTGGGAAGAGAATGATAATAACTTAGAACATATTTTAAAAACAGCAAAGAAAATCAACTGACATTTCCTGGCTGGCTGCAGTGTGCCTGGCACTGTGTATCCATTTATGTATCTATCATGTCGCTATGTATCCATCCATCCATCAATCATCTTATTATCCCCCTCCATCATCTCTCTAGGTAACCTTTTTCTAAGATTTTTCTAAGGTTGATTTCATCATTTTTAACTTTAAAGAGAAGGAAGCAGAGGCTCAGAATTAAGTGATATTTTCAAGGTCAAAGAATGAGAAGACATGGGATTTGAACCTACGCCCATTTGTGTCTGAAGCCCACATTTTTTCTGCCACATCACTCACATCCTCAGACTGGAACTGCTGCCACCTGGAACTGTCTTTAGTAGGCCACCCATTTTAGGTCTCCTTTAGGCCTAAGGTCACCAAGCTTTACCGGTAAACAAATTGGGCTCCCAGGCAGAATAGGTTGGGGGCTGTAGTATGGCAGGTGAGGATGACCACCTAACCTAGGGGAGAAGGCCATCCCCAGGGGTTCCTAGTTAACAGTGAGCTATTACAATAGCTATTTTTCATCCTCAGAGATAAATCTGTGATGATATTATTGCTATAATATTGATAAATCTTTAAGTACACCAAATGTCAAGATGGATTTTATTGAAATTTTTATAAAAATTTTTTCTTCTGCTCATGGTTTAAATAACAATATTCACATTTCTCTTTGTTATGTGATCTCTCGTGTCTTGAATCAATGTCAAATCAAATGTCATACTATTGTGCAACACTACAGATGCAGGACACTTGAAAGTCGTTCCTTTCTTGCATTAAACTTAATTCAAAGAAGAATCATGAAGCCCCAAGGGTCTGGATTGGGCCGTGGGGTTCATCAACTCTGGACTAGAATATCAAGGCCGAAACCCCAATCTTGTTTCCAGCTCATAGCCTTCCAGGACCCTATGTCATTCCCCTGTCTTATAGAACTAATCACATAAAGTAGTTAATTTCATAATCTCTGTTTGGAGATAAATGGATGATAGAAGAAAACTCGAGCTCCCGGTTCACATGTGCCTACCCCATGTCCCTGCAATTCCACGCCTAAGGATACATCCAATGGAAATCCATACTTCTACCTACCCAAGGACATGTGTAAGAATGTTCATAGAGCTACTACTACTCATAATAACTCCACTGACGGAGCTGTTTTGAGGATTTAGGAGGCTGCATATAAAATAGCCAGCACTCAACCTGACACACAGTACATGCTCAATATATAGTCATTCACTAAGCAACATTTTTCAAATCTGATGCAAATGATTAAATATACACAAAACTAGAGAGAATAGTATAACAAACCTTCAAGGACTCATCGCCCAGCTTCAATCATTAGCAACCTATGGCAAATTGTGTCTTATCTATATTGGCTTCCCCAACCATTAAAAAAAGTGTAATTTAGATCAGAAGAATAGAAGACAGCTGAGGGTGCAGATGGAATAAAGACAGTAAAAAAAAAAAAAAAAGTGTAATTTAAAGATAAACACTTTTATCCATATATGCACCAGTTTGCATCTCCAAGAAATAACTCTTTTTAACAGCATAATCAAAAAGATCAGTATTTGCCAGGGGTTAGGACGCGGGAGGGGTGAATAGGCAGAGACAGAGGCGGCTTTGGACGATTCTGTGGGAGACTGTCACTGTGGGCACATGTCACTATAAACTTGTCCAAACCCTTAGAATGTATATCACCAAGACTGAACCCTAATGTAAACTATGGACTTTGGATGATTACAATGTATCAATGTAGGTTCATTGATTATACCAATGTACCATCTGCTGGGGGATGTTGATAATGGGGAGGCTATTAGGGGGGCAAGGGTGCATGGGAGCTCTCTGTACCTTCTGTTCAATCTTGCTGTGAACCTGAAACTGCTATAAAAAAAATCAAGTCTATTAAAAACATTATCACAATACCAGGATCATTAAAGACTACTACTACTACTATACTGTTAATACTTTTTATCCAGTTTCCCTAACTCATAAATGTCGTTTTACAAACAAGGTTTTGCTCAAATCAAGATCCAAAGAAGGTATACTTAGCATGTATTCATATTTTTTCATTCTTAATTCATTCAGTCTCTTAACACGGGCAATAGATAGGGAGGTCGTCCATGACATTTGGCCACCAATCACAGAATGCTTTGTGGAAAAGGAAAAAGGGTATTGTCATGAAGTCTCCTAAAAACATCCAGAGTTTCTGTCTGTCTATAGAACTCTTCTGAATTCTTTTGAGCCCTGGATGGGTTGCTGTCACTGTCAAAACTAGATCTAACACAATAAAAGAAAGACCCTTTAACACAAGACCGTGAATACAAATGGGAGAGCAGCTACTATTGTCACATATACATATACAGGGGAAATTCTAAAGGGTATTTCCAGGAAGACAGACAAGATGTGGTATCAGGTTTCACCGTTTGTGTGAAACAAGTGTTTTAAGCTCCTCGAATAAATACACTGCTCAAATTAAGGTGAAAATGAAGCGCATAGGACCCACTTTTTGCACTTTGTGTCTTTTCCCTCTGCTCTTTCAGCACTGCCCAAAGCAGCTGTGGTTTTCATCTTGCATGCTGGGTACCTTCCTCTGAAGTCAGAACAAAGGCAGGATCACATGCCCGTGCAGTATTTTACCTTGTGCTGATTCCTTATAAAAAAAAAACAGAAAGTCTCCTGGATTGCATGCATCTAAAAGTTCTTCCTTTCAGGGGGCGCCTTACTGTGTTTTATTAAATAACTGGCTAATGTTTCTGTCTCCTCCAAGATCATGAGTTCCCCAAAGAAAGGGCCCTCGTTTCATTCAAGTGTGTATGCCTTCTCCCAGCACATAGTAGGCCCTAAAGCAAATGTGTGTGTGGGATAAATCAGTGAAT
The DNA here is from genome assembly GCA_008086735.1 of Cheirogaleus medius. Classification (NCBI taxonomy): domain Eukaryota; kingdom Metazoa; phylum Chordata; class Mammalia; order Primates; family Cheirogaleidae; genus Cheirogaleus; species Cheirogaleus medius. The sequence continues at coordinate 3,736,727 of VBSM01002959.1, forward strand.
GACAGTGAATAGAGGCTGTGGGAAAAATACTTCGCTGGGAATCAGAAGCCAGATGTCTGGACTCATCTCAGCCCCTAACATCCAGGGTGACTTGAGAACAAGCCACCAACTTCCGTGAGCTTCCAGTGATTTCTAAGGTCTCTTGAAACTCTTAAAAAAATCAGTACACCCTTATAAAAAGTGTTTATTTTCCTTGCTACTCTGTTGTGTTGATCCACCTATTAATTTACATCTAAAGACTAATTGCTAAGCAAAGTACTGATGCTTCTAGAACACTCCACAGCAACAAAATTTGTTTTGCCAGTTGCCCTGTACCTTCTGTGTCTATTGTCTTCCCACTCCAGATCACAGTGGCAACAACCCCACCCAGAACAGCCCGAGAGAACCTCCCATGTAACACACCACACGGCATGCCTCGTGCCAGACGGGGCTCAGCTAGGTCTGCCTGAAAGCTGGCGTGACCCGGAGCCCAGAAGGCTTCTCTTTCCCCCTCAGTTTATCTGTGACCCTGCTGTGAGCAGCCCCCCTTGGCACTTTTCATCTCTTTGGCCCTCCATCCCATACCCCTTCTGTAGTATCCCATTCCAGAAAACAACCCTGGCTTTTAGCTTGTTAACAACTCATCTCCTGAAGGTGTTAGCTACTGACTTTTCTGAGGCTTACGGTTTGACCAATATAGGTACTGGGAGAATGGAAGGGAGGGGCTGAGTTATATCTATTCAGTCCTTTTTTACTTATTTAAAATTAAGCTCACAACTTAAGTATTAAGTAGTCTCTTAATTTTTAAAAACATTTTCATTGCACCACTGCCACTAATATATATTCATAATCTAAAAGTATAAAGACAAAGATTTGAACAAAGAAGAAAGCTAAAGTTACCATATACTATAGTCCTTTCAAATTATAGAGCCTTATATAAGATTTTGCATATATTTATAAGTGAATATATTTCTTACATGCCCATAATCATACTTCTACCCATCAGGTTTAATGGAATTCTATTCTACTTCTTCCATTCCATTCCATTCCATTCTACTCTAATGGAGTAGAATACATGCAATTCTATATGGCTGCACTTTTAATTTGCTGAAGTGGGAGTCACATTTTGAGAGGAAACTGTTAAAAACAGAAAGTTTCAAGACACAAAGGAAGGAATGTTTTGTGGTGGAACAAATTGCAGAGATAAAGAGTGTTTCCTCGCCCACCTTCCACTCTCCAGGCAGAGGGACCTCTCTCCCTGTTGACCCTCTCGGCTGGCCATGCATGTGACAGGTCAGTGTACAAACACAGGGGCCTACAAAAGCACACCAGGAAAAGAATAGGACTTGAAGTCAGAAAACCAGGCTTCAGTGTCCAACTCTGCCTCTTGCTAGCTCAGGGACCCTGGACAAGTCACTCAACCTTCCCACCTTCAGATTCCTAATTAGTTAGTAAAGCAAGACTACACAGGAAAATTAAGTAGTGAAACATTAAAACACAGGGTGGCACATGAATGCAACCAGGTGATGTTGCAAAAATGCTTTGTCAACTCTAATGACTGTAGCGATATGAGGAGTGGTTATCAATAGGACACGCTACCATTTTCAAGGATTCAAAGTTAATATCACATCCCAGCGGGTGGATCCTGGCTGCAGCCATGGTGCAGAATACTTTCTCGATGGCATTTTTGGGAAAGTTGGCAGTTTCTCAATGTTGGAACATCTCCCAGCTCAGAGTTTGTCACCTTCGGACTATCTATCTTCTCTAAACAGGATTGACGTCGAAGGGAACATTTTAAATGTTCCCATATTCAAACCCAAAAGAGACAGGCTGGATCGGTGAGACCAGCCAAGGGGTGTTGAGTTATGCACCTTGTTAGGGGCCACAAAGCACTGCTCTGTTTCCCCTCCTCCCCTCTGACTCTGCAGTACTAACAACACCTTGTCTGTGTGGCCCAGTCATAAAGACCCTGGCACCTGTGGACCGGCTGTCCCCAGAGAGGAGTCAAGGCCATCTCCAGAGGGGCTCTCATGGAGCTTTGGCCCAGTGGGTCCCCAACTCAGAAGTGTACTCCACGACTGATGTGGGCAGTGATCAGCAGATGGCCCACCTGAGGCAGAGCACTTTGCCTCTCTGGGCCTCAGTTTCCTCACCAGGAACATGAAGGGGTTGGACCCAATGACTGTCAGGATTCCTTCTTGCTCAAAATGACATGAACCTGTAAGTTCTTGTTCATTTTTGTGTTCTGCTGATACCCAGCAGAGTGTCTGTAATAATACCGGTTCTCTGTAGTATCTATTGAATGAATGAATGAATGATGAATCAGTGGATGGAAATTCTGTGCTTGCCATGAATGGAAACACAATGGTTGGGGAATTACACTCTAACTCATCACATGGTATCAAGTGGTGATCCAGAATGCCAAAGTCATATCTGGCTTGCATGGTCTGAAATGAACGAAGGTGCCTTTGAAGGCAGCAGGATGGAGTATATTAAATTGGAACTGCTCTTGAACACCAAGGACATAAGACTGCTACATCAGGGACCAGAAAACATTGCATGTGGGCCTGGAGAAGGTAATATTTCTGACAGGTATCCCTTACAGTTTTGGAGGCCTTTCCACACCTGCATTTGTTATAAGCTTGTGCATATAGTGACAAACAGCTATTCAATCCAGGGTTAGCCACCCCGGAGCAGAACCTGGAATGCCTTCAGACCTGGCATCCGCTGGCACTGGGCTCTCTACAGCTTTCCATAAGCCTTGGCAAAGTCTCACACCCCATCAGGCCTATGGACTCGGCGGCGCGTGGAGATTAGAGTCACTGGCAGTTTGCAGAGTTCTCGCAACCTCCATCCTGCCCCAACCCCAACCCAGGGCACACCAGCTTCCCAGTGAAGCAACACATTAAATTACACTTTAAGTGCGGTGGTAAATCTTTCCCGAAAGCGTATTTGGCAATATGTTGCAAAGTTAAAAATGTGTATACACTCTGCTTCTGCAGTTTCATTTCTAGGAGATAATTTGACAAATGCACAAGTATATGTACATAGATGTCCCTTAGTCTTGAGTCTTAGTCTTAGAGAAAAGTTGAGAACAGCCTTAATATCCATTATTACTGATATATCAGTTGAATATATTATGATTTACTGATGAATGGAATCCTAGGCATCATAAAAATGATGCACAAATATATCCCAAAAGATGTCCACAAGATGTTACATTATTGACCAAACAAACCAGTTTATATGATAAAACTCATGCATGTAAATATATCCAGATAGATTGTACAGAGAGAGAGGACTGGGAGGATTCTCACAGAAATTTTAACTTATTACCCAGATCTTGAAATTTGGGGTAAATTTAACTCTGCACTTTCTATTTTTCTTTACGGCTTGAGCCATGGTGTGTCCTTTTTTTAACAACAGGAAAAAATTATTTTCAGTTTGGAATAAAAAAAGAATTTCAATGTCAGCCTTGCAAGGGAAAAAGAGAGAGTGTCGGTTTCTCCAAAGAGTTGAAATGAATTTCTGAGTTTGTGTGCACTAGTCACGCACACCTTTCCCACCTAATTGACCAGGTAGGAAGGAACGTAGCATGTGTGCATCAGTTTCCTACTCGCTGCCAGGTAACTGACTCCTGAAGCCAAGTGGTGGTTCTATTGTACAGGGTGAGAGTCCTAAGGAAGCTCTATTCTATGCATTTTGGAGTGGAGGCAAAAAACGTGGCCTACTGCCATCTATAATGTTCGTAGCAAGAAGTGGCTGACAAACATTCCAGCCATTACTAAGTAACATTTCTTCAATTTCAAACAGAGTCCTTGCCTCTTCCTACTTCTTCCTACTTTGAACTACAGGGGAACATAAAACCTGAAAACCCAATCCTTGAAGAATGTGAGCGTCAGATTTAGAGACCATCAGTCCATTGTCCTCATTTTACGGAGCAGAGCACACGGTTTGGAGAAAACAGATCATTTGAGTTGGATATTGACAGGGCCTGGATTAGAACCAAGGGCTTCTAGCTCCCAGTCTTGTGCTCTCTGCGCCTTCCTCACAGCCATGCCCTTGTTTGGGGCCCTTATTTTCTCTTGAAGGGACTATTGCAATAGTCATCACGCAAGTTTTTCCTTCTCCAGTCTCCTCCGTGCTCAAGCTCACTCCCCGGCACCAGAGGATCTCCCTAAAACACTGATCTGACCACATCTTGCTCCTGAATAAATCCCTTTGCATGTCCCTCGTGGACACCAGCGCAAAATCCAGGCTCCTCTGCATTTCACACAAGCCCCCACAAGACCTGGCCCCCGTTCCAGCCTTGTCTTCCGTAGTTCTTCTTGCCTCCTATACACATACACGCCCTATACTCCATACAGATGGAACTATTTCCAATTTCCCAACCAGCTGATGCTTATTTGTGCTTATGCATGTATTCTTTGCCTATCTCGACTAATCTTCTACAACTTGTTTGCTCAGAAAACTCCTACTCTTCCTTCAAAACCCAATTTAAGTATCCGGAAGCCTTTCCTAAGTCCCCAGGCACAGTTAGTTATGCGCCAGACTCCTGGGATTGACTCTATAGCCGCACTCGGTAATCACGGAGTGCGAATTTACCTTCCCACCAGAGTGTAATTTCCTTGAATTCTTCAGTTTTGTCCCATTTATCTTATGAACACAGACCTTAACAAAAGAAAAAAAAATGAAAGTAAATTTTTAATAAAATCCTGTGGAATAAAAAAATAAATGGATGACTGGATAGATAAATGAATGAAATCATGTTGCCGCTCCTTTAATTCATGAGTTCTTCCACAAAATGGAAACTTCTGGAAGGCCGGAGCAACAGGGACTTAGCACTTCAAAAGAGAGCCTTTTGTAACATATTCATGGACCACAGTGGCACCCTAAGGAAATAGCCTTTCACACACAACAACTGGAAATGCTTCGTGTTCCCTTAGTGTCAAATAAATGAGAATTTATTCCAAGGGACTATCTCATAACTACTTAATTTAAGGATTAACTTAATCCTGAAGTACTAATCAGGTCCTGAAAACACAATCAAAATTGTAGACTGGAAGCTCATGGAAGCCAATAACAAAACCACCCATACTCAGTATGCCTGGACCTCTCCCACCCCAAAACTTAATACACGGTAGGAGCTCAGTAAACACCGCTTGCCAAATAAATAAACTAACTAATAACCAGAAATGTAGGCGTTAAACCAATGCAACGGGCAGTAAGAAAAAAACAAAAACCTGTTTTTGTTTTCTTAGACTCTTATAGAACTGAAGAAAGATTCTGAGTTCCTCTAATTCAACTCCCTCATTCAGAGGGGAAACTAAAGCTCAGAGAGATCAAGTGACCTCCCCAAAGTCCCACAGCAACCTCAAGGGAGAATAGGGACTGTGCCTGGGGCTTCTGACGGTTCCTAAAGTAATGCTGGCAGTAATGCAGCTTCTAGAAGGTGCCAGACAGCACACAGGCTGGGGGTATGAGGTGCACAGCTAATCATGCCCAGAGAAGTTTACCTGAGCTTCCAAAGCTTTTATTTATTTTATTGTATTTTTTTTTAAATCTTGCAATGCTTGGAGAAGAGTGTCTCTAGCCAAGGAGCAGACACACTCCTGTGCCTCCTCCCCCCTTTCCTCCTTTGTTCTTCTCTTTGAGCTGGGTCCACTGGAGGAGCATTGTACGGTGCCCCTGCTGGGTCTACAAGGCCCCTTTTCGGTTCAATTAATGAGCCATAAATAACCCAATGAAGGTGTCAACAAAGAGGGTAATTTATCATGCCTTGTCAGGAGGGTGAGGCTTGCACGGCGGCCGCTGGTTCGCAGTCTGGTGCAACATGTTAAGATTTATTCCTGGCCAGGTCCCTCCTCCTCCAGGCCCCCCGCCCCCACACCAAAATTTATCTTCCACGGGAATCCTCACAGGTGTGCTGCTTTGACAAATAAGCTATGAAGTCTGGTATTCATCACTGGCTGGTCTTTGTTGGGATGAAGGCAGCAGGAAATACATTTATTTTAGAGGGAGGGATTTGTGATTCAAACATGCTCAAGGAGAGCAAAGAGGTTATTTCCATCCTCCAGGTTCTACATACGGAGAGAGGGAGATAATGCTAGGACAGCCTCTTTCTTCATTATTTACTACTTGAAGGAAGAACAGCCAAGGGCTTTACTGAGATGGCACCCTGAGCTGCCAGTCTGGAAGCCTTGGAAATGTTGGGCTGGAAAATCGTACACTGGAGTCGAGAGTGCTACAAGATATCCCAGAATCGCTGTACCAGGAGGTTTTCCAGATTTGCTGTTCAACTCCTGGCTTCCCTTGGAGCATTTATCCTGAAATGTGAGTTTGCATAAAAGCCCTCTGAGAGTACTTGTTAAAACAAAAGATTCCCAGGCCTTTCCCCTCAACCCCCAAGAGATTCTAATCCTGGAGGCCTAGGAAGGAGCCTGGGAATTTGTATTCTGCCAAGCTCTCCTATCCTCTTGCTTGCAGATGCATATGGTCAATGGAGCATCGTCTGGTCTGGACCAAGACAGGCCACTTGGACTCTCCAATGCATCCATCTAGGCTTTCTGCATTGATGGGGATGTTCTCTGTGCTGCCCAATACTGTAGTCACCAGTCTCTTGTAGCTATTGAACACTTGAAATGTAGCCAGTGGGAGAGAGGAACTGAATTTCTTAATTTTATTTAATTTTAATTAATCCAAATTTATGTAGTCACATGGCTGGTAGCTACCATATTCGACGGTACAGCTCTAACCCATCAATCTGTGTATCGGAATTCTGGGGAGTAGATGCAAACTAAAAAACTCCACGTGCACATGAGACCTGATATACCAGTCTCCTCCCACTTCCCCCTATTTTGCCAGCTAAGAAACATTGCAAGTTCCTGGGGTGTGCTCTATGTAGTCACTTCTAAACAAGAAGAGGGAGGAGCAAGTCCTCCCACCTCCATTCACAATGTCTACACAAGCAGAGAGACAGAGAGAGCTAATTTCTTAAGCATCTTCTATGTGGGGCTGTGGGAGATGGGTTTGAGAATGAGATATGTCCCTGGTCCCTTAGGACCAGTTCTCTTCCCTTCCCTTTCCTTCCCAGGGAGGGAAGATAAATACCCGAGTGACCCAACACCAGGTGGCCTACTATAAGACTATAAAAGAAAACACCTAAAGATGCAAGGTGCCAGGAGTCCTTAGCCTCCCTAGCTGATGTGAACACTTCAGACATGAGCCATTCCCTCCCTACTCTGGAATTAATGAGACAGTCTCGTAGTTCATTGTGCTCAATTCACTGGAAGAACTTAGACTTCTGAATTCCTTCCTTAACATGTCCAAGGTAGGCTCCCCACTTTCTCTGCCATGTTGAGATGGGATCTACCTCTATGGTTACACTTAGCACATGGTGACTGTCATCACCTGCTCACTTGCTGGCCCATATGAAAGGGGCAGCCTTGCAAAAATAACAGGAAAATACCTAATCCCACAATTTCCCCAGTAGTGCTTAAAGATCAATCCTATGGGTTCTCTCACTAACAGGCACCCTGCAGGAGTTCTGTTTTGCACAACTTCTGGAAAGAGCTGAATGGACGGAAAAGAGATGTCCATCTCTCTCTTTCAAAATTGTTTTTTGAGAACCTACTTTTGCAGAGTTCCTGAGTGAACAGCAGAAGAAGGAGCTACATTCTCAACCGTATCTCAAGGACATAGTCACATCTCCTGTGATAATCCTTTCTCCAAGGAAGGGCAGGAAACCAAGTCTTGGACTTTGACATCTTGCTGCCGCTTTTGTTATCAACTGTCATTGCTATTTTTTTTCTCTTTGTCCCCCTTCAAATCAGCAAGCCACTTGGCCTCATTGCTGGCATCTGTCTTCTCTTTCTTTGGGATGCCAGGACATCTCCCTGCTTTCTTCCCACCCGCTTTGCCTTCTCTCTCTCTCCCTGCTAAAAGGATAAAATAAATTCTTTTACTTTTATATATCTTAATTTCTGCATGAGAAATCTTTCTCCACCCGCACCATGAGCACCTACTAAGCTTTCCACCCCAACACATAGAGACTGTGAGATCCATAAGGAGAGATTCCGACTTACTCATCTCTGAGCCTAGAGCTAGCTCAGCGGCTGAGCCTGGCAGGACACAACTGGTATGTTCTAAAATTGAAATGGTCTCACATTTGCCTGAGGTGAGGACCCTGAAGTCTTGTTTAAGCCTGCAAGTCAGATGGACAGGTGGTCCCTGAAAAACAGAAAGTTCTCAGAGGGTAAAAAGGGCATGGGTGTTCCCTTTCTACAGTGTTGTGAGAGGGACCCCTCTCCCCCATACATAGATATTTTAAAAGGCAGGGGGAAAAAGTCACATGGAAGAGTAATCAGTCAAGGGTCTGAGGAGGAACTCCCTGTGTGTGAGAAAATTCCACCTGGGAAAGTATAGGTGTGTCTGACTATAGCAGCAAATAAGTTCCAGGTCTACAGGTGGGGCCGAGCAGGACGAGGAGGTACCGTGTCCAAGGTTTCCTGGGAAGGTGGGCTGTCGACTGCCCATGGGCACACAGCCTTTGTCACAGGAGGGAAGGGAAGCCCACAGGCCTCCACTGGAACCCCTGCTACCCTTAGACAACACCTTCCCCTCAACCTGAGCACTTCTCGTTACTCCTTTGGCTCCCTGGAGAAGCAGAGCCCCGGCTCATAGCTGCAGGGTGAATAGCTGAGGAGAGGAGAGGCCTGGCTCCAGCTTCCAGAGGTAAGCGCTGCCAATCTCCCAGACTCCCAGAGTCTTTCAAGTCTCCGACATTTGATTCCTCCTTTCATCTCATGAAGTGGCCTTATTTTGCCTCCAGAAAATGGGCAGTGGTATCAAAAGTTGTGTGCCTGATGCCAAGACTTAGTGCTCCAGAGTAGCTTGCACAGGGCCCAAACTACCTCCCTTGCACACAGAGAGTTCTACAGGCAAGCTCCTCGCAGGCCAGCAGCCACCATGAGCACCTTGTAACCAAACGTATGGGCAGGAAAAGAAGAGGCACCGTCTGGCAAAAATCTCAGCCTTCTCCCCAAGCTCTTCCTCCTTATCATGGTAATATCTTGGACCCAAAACAACTGGCTGAGTTCCCAGCTAAATCTTCTTTCACTCAACATCAACTTAATGTTAGGGAATCATGTTAAGCTATTGCATGGGCTTGGCACTCTAACTAAACCTAACCCAAGTGCCAGAAATTAGAATCTGGAATTTACCATAGGACCTGTTCTAATCCTGAATTCCCAAAGATATCTCTTTGAGAAAAATGTTGAATCAAGAGAGTTTTCCCCCAAAATGAAGATGCACCAGTGGAGGGAGAGGGGCAACTTCTATTTGGAATAACACCAATAGTACCAATTTCTTTGAATTCACCTTGAAACACAAACTATGAGATCCCTCCGACTGGAACGATTTCATGGTGTTTAAAATTTCCAAGATTACTAATGATGGGGAAATCTGAGAGAACCGAGAGAATGCAAAGTGGCTTCAGAAGCAATAAAGATGTAAGAAATGGGGGTGCCATGAGCGGACCTAGACCAAATTCCAAGGTAGTTTCTTGTAAAGTCTTTCAGCTGAGATTAGGGCTGGGTCATTCTGGACCTTCCTAAAGGGAAACCATTAGGGACCATTAACTCCCTCACATGTCACAACTGCTCACTCATGGCTGTTCATTCACAGTTGGGGAAACTGAGGTCTCCCTAAAATCAAATAACTAACAGGTACATTAACAAGTCTCATTTGCTTATGTATAGCCACCAAGTGCCAAGTTTCTTCATGTAGTGCAAGGAAACAATTTCAGTGCAACAGCTCGAGATATGCAACATGAGTTTGCCTGAAGCCCTGGCATCGTGAATGTATAGCTACCTTCAGATCTTGCACGCTACCAGCCATTTGGTGGGGTGGGTAAATGGTTGGGGAACCTCCCAGGAAACCACAGCTCCTGCAAATGACTCAGTAGGTGGTTCTGACTCTTATGAGTCAGAACCAAGCCCATGGCCCAGCCCCATGTCAAGACTCCCCAGCATGGCTGAGATGCTCTGAGTTTGGCTGGCATGTGATACTGAGGACCTCTGGTGTTCATCTGCAAAGGGATGAATGCTCTTTCTGAAGAGTGATCAAGGAGTGCGAACCAGAAAAGCAGCAGAATTCGCTCAGTGGCCTGGCTCTCTGGCCTCCCAATTTCTGAAAAGTTTCGATGGCTTTCTACATCAGGCAACCTTTCACTTAAAAGCTTACTCCTCCTTACCCAGGAGTTTCCAGGTTGTCTCCCACAGTCCTGAACTTATCGACACGGAACGCCTAGTTCTAGTTTTGATTCTGCTGCTTCCTAGGGCTGTGATCGTGAACAAGTCTCCTACTGTGGGCCGCAAATGCCACCCGTGCTAAGTTCATCATCAGCCCAGTGGTCCTCTAGCACCATGAGGATCACACCAATCTCCTAACCTAGACCCTCCCCCGCATTCCCTTGCCTAAGGAATCATATCCAGGCTCCTTAGCCTGGTGTTCAAATCCCTGTCCATCTTTTAAGCCTCAGTTTCCTCAACTATTCTCTTTGTAGCTTATGTTCTGGGCAAACTCCTCCATGCAGCCTCTCCAGCTCATCTCTTGTAAGGTGCCTTTGCTCTCTCATGCCACACTATACTAGCAACCCCCTATTGACATACAGCATACTGTCCTGAATTGCAGGCATTTGTGTGAATGACTTCTCTCCCCTCCTGCATGGCACACTCCTTAGGGAAGAGGGGTAGCAGAGGTTGTCTTATTCTTGTTTTAACTTCCCATCATGCCAGGGTATATAAATTTGTTCTAATGAACAAATGAACGAATTCAGAAAATCGAGACGGATGTTCTAAAATTATCTGCAGCTGTGGTATTTCATCCCAGAGGTGGCTGCACATCAGTAATAAAAACCAGCCCAGCCACAAGCTTTGCATATGGGAAGAGACAGAGGCATTGGTGCGATCCATTCTGTTGGCCATGAGATGTCTTTGGGTGTGTGCACACAGACTCCCACAAACCAGATGCAACATCTGCTTTTAAAGGGCCCAGAGAGGCTGGGATCCCTCATTTCTCAATGTGATGAGAGGCGCACTGGAGTCTTACAGCTGACAGTCGTTCTGGAAAGAAACACCTACTTAGCATAGCACCAGCTCCAGCTCCACACCATATGCATCAACAGGGGTGGGTCACAGTGCCCTCTTGGCAGTGAGCCAGGAGGAGATTTGAGGTTTGGTTTCTCTGTGCTCAACAGGCAGCCTCGATCTGTGTTAACAAGGCTCCTGCTTCCGTGTGACCAGCTAACAAGGAGGCTGTTGCCTGCCTCATGCAGGGAGACCTTCCCCAAAGCTTGTGTGTCTGCCCCACGCTGGCCCAGCGGAGGCCAGATGGGGGAGGGAAGAGAAAGACATTGCTTAAGTTCTCTTTCCCACTTTCCCTCAAGAGACTAGACCAGTATTCTCAAACTTTAGCAAGGATCAGAGTCCCCTGGAGAGCTTGTTTAAACGCAGATTGCTGGGCTAAAACTGCAGAGTATCTGAGTTAGTAGCCCTGGGATAGAGGCCAGGAATTTGCATGTCTAACAAATTCCCAGGTGATAACTGATGTTGCTGGTCCGGGGACCACACTTTGAGAACCACTGCACTAGGCTGCCCCAAGAAAGGCAAAGGAAAGCCATCAGTGGTTGGACAAGAAATAGGTGATTGTCTCCCTACCTCTAGGCTCTGCCCCATTACAAGCTGTCCCCTACTCTGCCACATAAACCACCCATCTGAAGCACACATCTATCTATGCCATGGGCTCCATTGCCTGTTCTTTGCCTATAAAAATAAAATGCAAACTCCACAGCCAAGCTTGTATCGACTAAGCCCTCACTGTGTACCAGGCACTGTTCTAAAACCTTTACACATTATTAGCTCATTTAATCCACATAATTCTATGCAGTAGGCACTATTATTATCCTCATTTTAGAAATAATGACCCCCTCAGGGAGCCCTCGGGAAATATTTTCTGAATGAATGAATAAAAAGATGCTCGCAAGCATTTACACCGTGTGCTACAGAGCACGGTGCCATTGCCAAGGGCAGCCATCAAAAAGCGAAGGACTGGCTTGCCGGCCAGTATTTGTTCCTGTGCTACACACCAAATAACCCGTTTGCCTGTAATTGGCTGGATATTCTGGCTTTGTGTAGACATCGCCTCGCTGGGAGGAGAGCCAGAGTTAATCCCTCACAAAGGGTTGTTTAATAATAACCAGAAACGGGAGGCGAACAGAAAGGAACACAGTGATCCCACACAGTCTGAGGAAAAGGGACCATTCAAGCTCATGGTCTTCACGCTGCCCATGAGGGACCCTGGTGTGGCCTGAGGTTTCTTAATTTTTATTATAAAAATAGAACATGAACATGTGTCTCCCGATTGTCACCACCAAATGCACCAGCAAAAACATCGACTGCTGCCTATTACTCTAATGCAACATTAATGCTTCCATTGGAACAGAAAACCAGGTCATCTTCGAGAGTCTATAAATGGACAGCCTCCTCTGTCTATTACTTATTTATGTTTCCCGCCTTTTGCTCAACCAGCCTTGAGGCCCAAACAGAGAAACATACCACACATAAAGTTACCAGTACAGATAAATTAAATATCAGACTCAAATTGGTAGCTTCATCCTTCACTGCTTTGGAGGTGGTGGACATCACCGGCTAGATGCTGCACAAATAAATGATCAGCAAAACACGACCCTTTGAGACGAGGGGCCGGCAGGTCATGCCTAAGATGTGTGTTCCTCCCAGAAGTTAGCTTTGTCCTTTTTTGAAGAACATTTCTCGTTTACTGTGGATAGGAGACAATGATCGCAAAGCAAGTCTGAACCCAAATCTCTTTGAGTTGGGCAAACTGAGATTGATGTTGTTGAATCCAATCACCAGCCCTAAGTTTCTGGGTCACCTCCAAGGGTTTCCCCATGTGGCCTGCCCTGCAATTTCCCAGCCTCAAGGTTCACCATGGTAATATATTAGCCATGGGGAAGTCTGCACACGAAAGAAACCATCAGAGTCCTTGTGCAAAGTTCCAGCAAAAAAAAAAACACACACAAAAAAACAACCATGCCAGGATCCAGGATCCTTGCCTATCTGATGTCCCTGAAATAACTAAGGGACATCTGAGGGGAGCCCTTCTGGGTAAAGGGAAGACCCACATCTTGGAGCAACATTACTTGCCTTACTCCTTACAGTTTTCCTTCTGGCTGCTCACAACAGCTCTCTCTTAGCGTGAACAATCCATAATAGGTTGCTCTTGGCCCGTTTTCAGCTTAGCCTGGTGCTAGGCAACCTGTGAAGTGGCTCTGATGGAGAGATCTGGTGTTATTAGCAGCACAGGGTATGTTTCCAGTAACAGTCTGGATGGAGAAGCAGAGGGCACCCTTACGCACCTGTTAGGTCTTTGGTTTCTGCCGAAAAGGCACCACCTTCTCTGCCCACAGTAGCTACAGAAGTGAGAACATTTGCTTTGTCAGTTTCTCTATCACCATCACCACCGCCTAGCACCTCAAGTGCGGATCACGAGGCTCTATCCACCCCTGAGAGCCCCTTTGTGCAGTGACCATATGGTGGCAGTGGTCAAGAAACAAGCCTTGTCCCCCACACTTCATCTTTTTCTTGTGTAGAGAATTAAGTACCTCTCAGCTAGTTAGAAAAATGGGCAGTTAATACTGATGAAATGTATAAGATAGACATATTGTTGAGAGGAGGGGAGAAGATGGTAGAAATCTCCAGATGCCAAGAACTGTGTTTCTGAAACCACTCAGATAAAACCATTTCAACAAGTATAAAGCACCATGCTGATGTAAGGTACAAGAGTAGTATTAGATCTAACGCTTTGAGAAGGAAGAGTGTGTCTCTTATATTTCTTTTGTAATGATAACAATTACAAACGTTTACCTATTGTGTTCTAGGCACTGTATAGAGTGCTCTATGTTGGATTATCTCATTTTATCATCATAACTTTATGAGGAATATACCATTATTATAAACCCATTTAATGGATGAGGAAAGCGGGGTACGCAGCTGGCAAGTGGCAAAACTGGAATTAAAACCCATGAAGTCTGACGCCAGAACTCAGACTGCCCCTTCTGCCACATAACCTTTCACTGAGCCCATTGAGAACCCTGGGCCCAGCACAGGCACTCTCTGAATTCTTCTAGATAGCACAGAGCTTGAACATGGTTGTAGCTCAAGAGTGTTTCCTCTCCCAGGGATATTACTGTTCATTTCCTAAGGCTTTCATCTTGTTGAGAAAGGACTTACCCTCTTCGAGATAGAAAGCGAAGGTCTTCCAAGCTTGGGGAAACCCTGCTTCATTAAACCCATGAGGTACCAAGCAGAATAGGAAAAGATTATCACAGATTTCCTAAAACTGGGTGTGACCACCGGTTCAAAGCCTTGATAATTCTGTTTTCTAAGCATTCTGGATAGAAATTGTGTAATTGATCCATAGTGTCTGGTACCATCACAGGCAGCAAGGTGCAGCTAGGAGAGCTCTGAACCAGAACAAGGTTCAAGTCTCAGCTCCAACCACTGTTATGATTTGCATGACCTTGAACAAATCAGCCAACCACCCTGACCATCTGTAACACTATCAGCCAAGTGGGGACGATGATGTTTGTGACGTTACATAAACCTGCATACCTCAGAGATTCACAGTTAGGACCAATGAAGATACTATATGTTAAAACATATATGAATATAAATAACAGTGATAATACCTAACATTTCTTACTTGCTTATTATGTGCCAGGAACCTCATGAGATGGATATTACTATCTGCATTTGTGGGTGAGGAAGAAGAAAGTGAGGCTTAGAGGAAGAGAATTAGCAGAGGCAGAATTTGAACTTAGGTTTTTCTAGCTCATGCATTTTCAACAGAGCTGATATGGCCCCAAAGAGATGAAAATTGGTTCTTGGGGGCAAAAAAAAAAAAATTATTGTTTTTATGTATAAAGCACAGATATATCATACATATGGTATGTAAACAAATGTACAGTATTTGTGTTATTATTCATAAAATCTCATGGGCAATTAGGAAAAACACTGCCAAAAAAAACTCCTTAGGAGGCAATAATAAAGGAAAATTTGAGAACTACTGGTTTAATTCACTACATCATTCCATTTTCCGTAATTAATAAAGATGATCATTATTACCATGCCAGTTAGGCTCCTAAAGTGGAAGGCTGCATGCTGTGTTCAAATAAGATCCCAGAGAAGATGTTGGCCACTTTACTTGCCATTGTGGATGGTCTAGCTTAGAGGTCACGTGCAAAGAGTTCAAATATCTCCACATTTAAATTCTAAATGATAAATCTTCTGCTAATCAAAATACAAAGATAATGCAGCATTAATGCTACCCACTCTCCATCCTGGGTCCAGGTACATATTTAGATCATTTTACAAAAGCTAGAGGAGGGAAAAACTCATTTTTTAACATTTTAAATGAAATACTGGGAAAAACAAGAATGATAATTGGTGCATTTAGAATGTTAATACAAATCTGCCTAGACCTGCCAGTGGCGATGCAGACTGCTTCTTTTCCTTTGGCTACTGGGAAGACTTGAGATGCATATGTAAATTCCAAGCAATCCCTGTGGATTAAGTGAGAAGGTACTGGCCCATGTCCCACTTCTTAAACAAATCAAGCTTACTTCATATGCAACACGTATTAATAAAAGCCCCATCACTGGCAAAGGCCTGATCCAAGTTATTTGCCCATGAGTCCATTTCAACTTGCTACATCCTGCCATTGTCCTCTCCCTCTCTAAGACCTTCTGCTTAGGTGTCACAGCCCCTGACAGCTTCCCTGGCCTCCTCACCCTCAGTTCCCACTTTGACCTCAGCACTGTCCCAGAGACTTCTTGGAAGTCCACTCATGGATTCATTTGCTCACTGGCTCAATCACTCATTCATTCATCATTCATTTTGTTGTATTCAACAAATAGTTACCCTACTCTCACCATGAGCCAGGCGTTCTTTGGACACTGTGGCTGTGCCTCTCTGGTCTGAGTGGCCCAATGGTCTGAGCCAGCCTTGCCCAATTCCCTACTCGACAGAGAGCGCCGGAGAGGAGGGACCCGCCGCCGTCACCGGACACTTCATTTTGTGCAAATTGCCTTTGAGGCGTTCTTCCAGCTGAAGCATGGCAGGCACGCACGTGCTCACTTGTAACGCCGGGCCAGGCTGGTCCTGAGGTAGCTGCGATAATCAATCCAGTTGCCATAGCGGCCGTAAGTGTTCATTTACCACTATGCGACCTGGAGCAATAATATATTACGCCTCTCGCTCGCGGGATCCGCGCCAGCTGCAGCACGGGGCGGCCGTGTCGGCCATCAGTCACCACTCCCCTGCACAACCTTTTGTTCCCCGCTCATTACAGTGAATTATAACTGGGGGACAGCACATTTTTCAGGAGCGTCTCTCCTGTTAGGTCTGAGCGCTAACTCTTCCCAGGTTGCTCCAAGTCGCTACGCCAGCCTCAGGCCCGTGCAGCGTTTAGCGTGGGACCTTGTTGCTCACTGCGCTTCCCTCTTGTCCCTCCCCAGCACTTAGAACGGCTGAAAAACAGAGCTGTGTGCACCTTTCTGCAAGGCGAAAGAAAAAAAAAAAAACTACTCCATTGTATCTACTATAAATACCAGATAGCACATTTTGTTGCACTCTGTCATGTCCCCGAAAGCCTGTCCTGGCAGTAAATGACATTATAGCACATGAAATAGCCCATGATGTCAGCTTTGGGCCTTGGCATTGCTACTTTGAGATGAGTAGAAGATCACTCCAGAGTCACAGATGGGAGAATCAGGGACCTGCATGTCCACCCCATCAGCACTTTTTGAACATGTTTCACTATAGTAGTGATGGTAAACAATGTCAGATTCTAAAAATTAGAGGCTGGGTCAATAAGAGAAATCCAGAATAAAAATTGTTGGCTAAGATGATTTCCAATAACCCAAGACTGGAAACAACCCAAATGCCCATCAGTTGGTGATGGATAAACAAACTGTACATCCGTACTGTGGAATACTATTCCAGCAATAAAAAGAAATGAAATATTAATGCATACAACTGCATGGATGAATCTCAAAAACATTATGCTAAGTGAAAGCAGTTGAACATAAAAGACTATGCACTGTATGATTTTATTTATATAAAATTCTAGAAAAGGCAAAATAGAGTGACGGAAAGCAGATCCATGGTTGCCAGAGGCCAGGGTTTGGGGGAGGGAATTGGGGGCTTTTAAGGGCGAGGGATCTGTTCTATGTATTGGTTCTGGTGGTAGTTATATGATTGCACACAGTGATCAAAATTCATTAAACTATACACTTGATGGATTTTACTACATGTAAATAGTACCTTCATAAATGGAAACAGAACTAAAAGAAAAAAAAAATGTTGACTAAGGGGAATGGCCCTAACTTTTCCTCCTATGTGACAGAAGTCCTACAAGAGAGAAATGGTATTGTGTAGGAAAACAAGTCATAGTCATTAGATAAAAATGAATAAGCCAATCTTGTGAGCCCGAACTGGGAACCAGCCTCTGTCATCTGTATGGTATGGTGATAAGCTATTAAATACACCACCACTGTGACTAAGAAGCCCTGTCAGTTTCAGCTTGACTTATAGTTAATTCAAGCTGGATCTAAAAGGCACTAAAATAATGGTGCAGTCGCAAGCAAGTGGTTTCACTTCTTTGGGCTTCAGGTTCCTTGTCCTTGAAGTGGAGGGGTTGGACAAAATGACAATTAAAGCTTTTACATGATACAACTGTGCTTTTCTTTGCTCTCTCCCAGTTCTTTAATGTGTTGGCCTCTTTGGATTCCATTTAGCTATTAGCATCCCTGCGCCAAATCTGGCTGGCTCCAATAGCATCATTCTACAGGATGGGGTGAAGGGACCAGAGACACTTGGACGAAAGGCTGCCAGTGCCGTAGTCAACAGTGGGCCCTCACAACCAGACACGCTCAAGGCTGATTTCCCTGCCTGGATATAGAAGCCAGTTTCTATTATGTTCTCACCCAGAGGTGTTCTTGGAAGATCTCCAGTGACTTATCTATTTTATTTTTAGTTCCTTGGTGAGTGCTCACTTTGTATTCTAAGAAAACTTTTAGATCTCAAGACGAGGAATTTTTGATCTCGCTTTTTTATGCAATTATGAGTCATTCCACATGTTAGCATGAGCAACCCAAGACCTCCCTCTCATCACTGATCTATCTTTTTCATCTCTTCAAAGATCCTGGAGGTAAGGAAGGGTTTTAAATGTTTGCCCTTGAAGAGAAAAGACACGAGAACCGGAAACTGGTGGCTAGCACTGCTGTTATTACCAAGAAATGGTTTTCCAAAGCAGAGCTTTTACAAAGTGAATGATTGATCTTTGCATCACCCAAACAGTCCAGTGAGCAGGCAAATCTTCTATGCATAAAACCTTCTGCGTCTTCCAGCAAACCCTCCCTAGCAGGCTGAATTAAAACGTAATCCATGATATCTTGGGAAGATTTCTCTTAATTTTTTGAAAGTGTGGAAATTTTTTTTTTTCACATGATGCATCTAGCTGAAAACTAAAATATCAGCAAAGGCATAGCTAATTGTAAAAATAACTATTTAGCGGGGCCCTGAAATAATGGTCAGGTACTCTGCACACAGTAGATCTTTCAAACCTTACAACTAGATGCGGACACTGAGTCTTAGTGAGTTCATGTCTCAAGCCCAAGGCCACCCAGCTTGTGAACAGCAGAGCTGGGATCTACACCCATATCAGACCAAATCCAAAATCAGTGCTCTTCCCTCTACTGCTCATTGTCAAGTTCAAGAACCAGCCTTCTGTGTAACATTTCTGTTGACTAGGCTAATTATGCGTGTTAAGCAGGATGCTCTGCAATTATTTGTCCATGGATAGATAACAAGGTGTATGTTTAGGTCTCTCATATCTTACACTTCACATTAGGGATGTAGCCTCAGGCATACATTCATGTGAACAGTGACCTGTAATCAGTTCATAAGATTATCACTTAAAAGAATTTTCTTGTTATTGATAATACTTGGAGCCTGGTTGTTAGAACACCCTGTGCATGTTATGCGCATATACATACAAACACTTATGTTTTCTCTTTATCTTTAATCTCCTTATTCTCCTTCAAAACACACACTGTCTTTAATCTTTAGGTTCATGTGCAAATGTGGTAATAGAGGCATGGGATGGGGGTAGGGAGGACAGGGGAGGCTGAGCATAAGGAGAGAGAATAAGACACAACTGCAAGGCTGGCCCTTGCTGTTCTTACACATTCTGGAACAAACAAGGCTAATAATGTTATCAAGCCCACGAAGCCCTGTTAAGAGTTGAAATAGCAACTCACTGAAGGTCAAATTTATTAGATTTTCTTTTCTACCTTTGTAGCATGGTTGAATAACAACTTTCTATTTTTAGCATGCGCTCTCCTTTGTAATTGCTTCACCCAAATCAAGGAAGCGGGAGACAGGGTACCTGTATCTATCTTCGCTGGCATCGTGTTCTAAATCAAGTCCGAGCAGCTATGCACAGCAGCATCTTCTTATTTTGAGACCTGGCCCTTCAACTAGTGGTTTAGAAAGGGAGGTGATTTTGCTATGATGTCGGGGGGAGGGGGGGGAAACCAGGGTGCTGAGGAAGCCTGCCAGGTTCTGCAGGACATTTAAAAAGCACACTGACAGGTTTAGGGTTTAACTTTTTCAATTTCTTTACTTTATTTTTTTTCATTTTTAAATGAAAATTCACTTAGGAATGCCAATTCTGATGCTATGAATCTCATTCTGACTCTTGCAGTCACTCTTCTGAGGCACTTTGTTCTCTGCTGTAATCAAGGTCATACTTTAAAAGGGATGCTATTGCTTGATCAGGGTTTCAAGAGGATTACATTTTCAGTGTGAAAGTTCAACCACTGTTTTAGAGGACCGTACTTATGAGAATAAGACCGAGGGTCTCGGCCCAATGAGGGCCCCCATACAGCTGTGTTCTCCAAGTATGGCATCCTCAGCTGGCTATTTCACAAAAGTGAGTAGCTGGTCAAAGGGACAAGAGGATCTAAAATGTGAGCATAAATATATCACTCCTAGCAGCATGACAAGCCATAAAACCAAGGCCTTTGCCACAGCCGGTCAGTTGTCCATTACTGTGAAGGGGAAAACCACACACACACTCACACACACTTATACAAGCTCATCCAGCCATCACAGAATTCCTATAAACCAAAGAATTGCAAACTGCACTGAACATGAGAAGCACCTGGGGAGCTTTAAAAATTCCTGAGTTCCAGCCCACACTGGTCCTGACCCGAAAGTCTGATTTAACTGGTCTGAGATGGGCATGAGCATCAGTATTATTTAAAAGCCCCTAAGAAATTCTCCTAGGCAACGAGAGCTAGGACCACTGGTCTGGACCTAGCTGGCCATAGTGAGCACAGTGTTAGAGGCCAGCGACCACACAGACTGTCTTAATGGGCGAATTTGCAGGTGGGAAAAACCCATAAATCTGTGTGCAATGAACAGCATGGCCCAGAATTCCTGACTGATGCTTCCTGTATGCCCAGAGGGCAAGAAACCATTCCCAATGATTGTCCCTGCAGAAGTCTATAAATAGTTCAGCAACAAGAGTAACACTTAAAACTGCACCCCACACCTCTGTGGATGAGGATGCTACACGCTCAGTGTGGTCTGGATTCCTGCTGATGGTAACCTAGGTTTGTACCAGGCAGAACATGCAGATACGCCAGTTTCCATGGGGTCCACAGCTTGGACATGTGACAGGTGCCTGGTGTGAGCAAAATGAATAGAATGAAACAACAACAAAAAAAGCAAACAGCCTACTTTGGTTTTGGAGCAGCAAAAGTCAGGAGCTGATTGGCTTGAGAGCAGAGGGGAGGAAGGCTGTAGTTGTATATACACAGCAAATCTAGGAATTTGGTGCTGGAGTAGAGAGACAACCTATAAAATATCATTTCCCTTCCTACTCTTTCTCTGAAAATCCAAACACTCATGATCATATAAACTGCACATGTCACAGGGGAAAATGGGAACCCTCATCTCTCTTTTTTAAGGAAAATATGTATTCCATGGTTCCTGCTGGCAGGAGCCAGGCATTGCAGGGCTGGTACCTCTGGGGACAGAGCACAATGCTGGCTTCTTGCATGTAGGCAGGTGGTGCCAACTGGCCAGCACGCCCGGTTGGCTTTCGTCCGGGAGATAGTGGCTTGCCTGAGCGCCTGTCAGGGAAACATCGTTAGGTCGTGGCTGCTGTGGACAAGAAGATGAGGGACAGGATGAGGCTCTCCAAGCTACAACTACTTAGAACAGTGCTTTTGTTAGAAGAACAGCCTTCTCACTGTCAGGGGAGAAAAAAGGGCTCTTTCTCCAAATTCCTTCCATTTGCGCCTCCTCTCCCACATGTACGAAAATACACGTTCCATCGAGAAGTGGTATTAGAAATAGAGGAATACAGGCAGAACTGTATTTTGGAGGAGGGAAAATAACTGGTTCAGGCAAGGGGCACTTCCTTGGCAAACCCAGGGCAACTCACATCGGTACATATGCTCGTCTGTTAAGTGCATATGATGGGACCTGAAAGCATGAGGTCACCTCTGCTTGTGGGCAAGCCAGGATGACTTAAAGTCACCCAATTAGCCAGAAAAGCCAGAAGCAAGCCGGCCTATCAACCTAGTTTTTAACTCATGAGAAAGACTCTGCTTCCTGTCCTTTTCACCCAGGTGATGGTGGCCATCACCTGCAGGTGGATACTCGGAAGAGTCAGGGTTGTAGCAGGATCCTCACCCCGAGTTCAGGCTGGGCTCACTCTAGGTTTCAGGCAGGTCTGGAGGAGAGGTGATACTCGGTGTGGGTTACCTGCAGGAGAGACCAAGGAGCCTCCAGGAAGAATAAGCATTCGAGGGGAGAGTGAATGCCAAGTGCACCTTTTTGAATCAGAAAGAATGGGCTAGGATAGTGGCGGGTATAGTTCTGAGTGGAGCACAGCATCCCTCACCCCTGCTGTTCTGTGTCCCATGAGAGAGCAGCTGCAATTGCCTGGGTAAACAAAATAAAACCCAAAACAGCTGTTTCCCAAAAAGCATGGGTAGCACCTGGCTGCTTTTCTGCCTGCAGCCCCAGCAGTGGGGACTGGTACCCAAGCCGGGTATTGGCAGGAGATGCAGTAACAATGGCAGCATTAATGGGCAGGGCACGGGGCCTTGGGGCCTCTGGGGCAACTATCTGTGGGCATCAGAAGTGGCATCAGCACTATTCACACACAGCACCACCACCTCCATGGCCATCCCTGGGCATCTCTGGGGGTGGGTGATGCCCTCCTTGAACATCATGGCTAGGTGCTGTTTGCAGCATCTGCAGCTTTTGAAGATGTCACTACCGAGAGAGCCACGGAGAAAGTGAAGACAGCTGAGACACCCAGGTCACATGAGACATGCTTGAGAAGCTCAGATGGCTTAAAAGGTATTTGAAAAGGGGAGGGTTTAAAGTTCCTTCCAGAGGATAGATGGAGACAAAACCACCCGGAGAACCCTGTTTTTTATTCCCAGGCAAATATGACCCAAGAATAACAAATCGCAGGTGTTAAAGAAGAGAAATAAAATGAATGAACAAGATTTCTCTGCTTTTTCATGTGATGCAAATACAAGGCACCATCCATTTAAAAGAAACAAATCCATTTTTTTTTCCTTCCATGCCAAAATGCCAACATTTACAAATGAGTTACAGGAGTCGCTTCTGGAAGGCAGAATTCTCTCTCTCCACGGTTCAATTTCCTCAGTCACTCAACAAATAGTAACTAAAAATAGATGAAGTTCCCAGCTAGTGCTAGTGTCTGTCAGGGGTAAATAACAACAACAATAATGTACTTTATGCCAAACACTCTTACATAAGCAACCTCATTTAATCCTTATGGCTCCACTGTGATAAGCACTGTTTCTTCCCATTTTAAAGATGAGAAAACTGAGGCTTAGAGAAGTTATGTGGCTTGGCCAAGATGCTATAAATATTAAGGGACAGAACCAGGTCACATACTTGGATCTTCCAATGCTAGCCCTAGATTCTTTCCAAGCCCCACAACTGTCCCCTGTGTGGAACACAAAGGTACGGCCCTGAGCCATATCTCTCTGCTTTCAAGACACTGAGATGTAAACCCATTAAACAATTAGAAACTGGAACCTGGTTATATTCTCTCCTGGCTCCCAAGGATGAACACAGAAGGGAGCGATACCATCATTCAGGCAGGACAGGCACCAGTGAAGGCTGGCATTGTCAGAGTTGTTCCAGAGAAGGTGAGATACGAGGATTTGAAAAGGCAAATAGAAAACAGGAAGAGCACGTTGCAGTAGACACTGAGCAGCGAACCAGGAGAAAAGGTATGAGTTGACTTTCTAAGCTGAGCCAGAGTCACGCTTCAGTCCTTCATTCTCTCCTTCACCAACATTTCTGAAGCAACTCGCCCACACCAGGCACCTGGCCACCCCCAGGGGCACACACGCCCATGACACGGTCCCTGTCTCACGAGGCTCACAGGCTCATGTGTTGGGGCAGCTGAGCCCACGTGATCCCATGATGAAAACGTTGGAAGTCACCAGCCCCAATCCTGCTTGGCTTCTCAAGTTGGGCTGTTTTATCAGCACCACTTCACCGAGATAAAACCTTTCAACAGAGAGCCAAAGGGAAAAAACTCAGCATGTAAAAATAAACTGCCCAAACAGTGTCCCCCCGTCCCCCCTGCTCCATTCAGTGCCCAGGATTACTGCACACGTGAGAACGCCACGCAGCTCTGGACGCGGTCGCCAGAGCAGCTGCTGTGCGCATGGACACAGAGAAGCAACACAGAGTTCAGCTCCGCTTCTGCTCCAATTGTCCAATTGTCACGGCCTCATCTGAACTCTGGGGCTGGACGCTCCACTGCAGGAAGCAGAGGACGGATGGGGGGAACGACGCTTTTCCACCTTCATCTCGTCAACTGGTGTCCCCCTTCCACGTGCTGCAGATCCCGCGGTGGGTGTGAGAAGCAGCGTTGACACACTCCTACGAGCCCTTGGCATTACATCCCCCACTCCGCTCCTCCTTCCATCTTTCTCTGCACCTGGTTTATAAGTGAGAGCAACTGATACAGCTTCCCTTTCCTACCATCTGGGATGTGTCACAAACACTGGCTTTGCAAAAGGATGAGAAGGATCTTTTAAGATTATTGAAACTTTTCAGAATCATTTCTAGCTCTGTAGGCTAGAAATGGAATCTTAATTTAAAGAATCTCCGGGCATATTCAAAGAGGAATTGCCCATAAAGGTAAGGGTGGGACTCAAATCCTCCTTATAAGAGAATGGTGAGAGCTTTTGCTTTACGGAGGTACCTTTTGGGAAGAGGGTCCTGGTTTGGTTGGTCACGAACAGATCTGGTACCCATCGTCTATTGACCTATGTGGGGTTTCTACTGGCTTTAACAAAAGTGGAAGGAATCTGCTTCCAGAAACTTCCAGGAGAAATCCTATTAACCTTTCAGTTCCAGGTGAAATGCCACCTTTCTTGAATTCCTCCTATGACTCCCCAGACAGGAGCAATTATTTCTGCCAAACTCCTCAAGCACTTGATGGGTCTTTTTCAGCTCTCATCACATTAGGAGTAGGGTGGGCAGCTTCTTGAGGGCAGGGACTTACTTCATTCCTCCTTGCAGCTATCCACTGATGAAAGACTTTAATTCAATGCCTACTTATTGAGGAAAAGTGGGCATTTTTCTCCAGTTATTTCTTGCTTTGACTTATCCTATTAATATGGGTTTTACATCTTTTTAAAAACCCTCCTAATTTATATGTATTATTGCAGATTGCTGGAATTCTTTCACTTTAAAGAACTTTATTAATGAATATTATTAAATAGCACATGTAAATCATTTAGTATATGTTAGTTACACAGTAGGCACTCACTCAATAAATACCAGCTGTGGTACTGCTGTCAGACACAAGTTTACCCGGACATTGACTTTGTGCCTTTAAAATTCCTGGTTCTAATTGCAGTACAAATATTTTCGAAAAGATGCTAAATATTCTTGGTAATCCAACCTAAGAGCAAGAACTCACATTTTTACAGTGCAAAAGATTTTGTAAACTGAGTTTTACAAGTCACGATTGCTGTTATTTTGCTGCAGAAATAGAGACTCAGCCAATACATATGCCTCATTCAAGGTCATAGAGACGGGATGGAGCAGAAAGAAGAATCGGACCCAACCAAGAATGCTGACTTCCAATTCTGACAGTCCCAATGCCTCTCTATTCCTTCCTTGCAGCTTTCGAACATGCTTTTGGTTTATCCATTTCGTTTATTCCACTGAGAAAAGGACAGTCTACAGACATACTCTCCAAAGAG
Source organism: Cheirogaleus medius (assembly GCA_008086735.1). Lineage (NCBI taxonomy): Eukaryota > Metazoa > Chordata > Mammalia > Primates > Cheirogaleidae > Cheirogaleus > Cheirogaleus medius. The sequence goes on from VBSM01002959.1 coordinate 3,762,132, forward strand.
GTCAGATGACGTCTGAAATTGCAATAATGGTAGACAAAGCTTTTGAGCAGGATGGTGTATTATTGAAAACAGTTAGAAAATAATAAACAACTGTGCAATCGCTGGCACAATTTTAAACAAGATTGCTTTACCTGGTTTTGTTTTCTTTCTTGTTAGGTAATTTCACCAGCAGGTTCGTAACAAAAAGAAACAGGGAAAAGCAGATTCTCTTGATGGAAATTTAATAGCATTATGTTCAGTGATGAATAGAATTATTTCTCTTATTCTGATCATGCCTTGCCCACAGTATGAACTCGATAAACAGTTGTTCGATCAAATTATTATTACAATAGCTTGTTGCTTTTTTTCACTGGGCAATAATAACTTTCATTTGTATAATGCTTTATAGCTTACAAAGCACATTCTTCATGTATTACCATTTAATTCTCACAGCAATTCCAAAAGGCAGATATTAATTTCTTCGTTTCACTAATCAGGAAGCAGAGGCCCAGGTAAGATAGGTCATTTTTCCAAGGTCAAAATTGCTCACAGGGCATTGATCAGCTAGAAAACAATGACAATCTAGAAGAAAACTGGTCTTTCAGGGGAGGAAGTACAGCAGAGTTGTAATGAGTAGAGGCTTTGAACTCAAACTGCTTGGGTTCAAATTATGCGTCTACTATGAATTAGCTCTGTGGCCAAACTCAAGTTTCATAAACATTCTGTGCCTCCGCTTCCTCATGTGTGAAATGAAATGAACAACAATGGCTACCTAGTGGTGTGTTAGTGCAATAGGATGACTTGTACCAGGTGCTTGGCATTTATTGAGTATTCATCTTTAAGACTCAACAAATAGCAGCTGTTACTGTTATGATGATTACTCTCTGTCCCAGGAAAAGTATCTTAGTAGGTCCCCCATCCCTTCAGTTATCAAATGCATACCTAGCCTATAACGAATAGTAGAGGGAGCTGTGAGTTAGGGGCATGGCTCAAGCACTGGAAGCCCTGGGCATGAGTCCTGGTCCCACTCTTTGTCAGCTATGAGATCATGAGCTAGTTCTCCAACCTTTCTGACAGCTAGTTTCCACATCTGTGAAATGGGATAACTCTTGTCCTATCAGCCTCACAGTGTTGCCGTATGGGTTATATCAAATGAGATCTGAAGGGAAAGCACTAGGTAGTCCATTCATTCATTCATTCATTCACTCTTTCATAGCCTGTTGGCTACATGCATCTACACAATGCAATGATGGGGCCTAATGTCCCAAGATTTATTTTCATTCCTTTAAGTATACACATACTGAAGACCTACTATGCAACAGTCATTGTGCCTGGTAAACAAAGATAGAAAGGACACTGCTCAGGCCCTGAGGGTGCTGCAATTCAGGGAAGCAGACAAACTCACATACTAATAATTCCAGAATAAGGTGCTCATCATTGAGGTACAGGTAAGCAAAGGGCTTCATGTTAATGGAAAAAGACCCCTTAACCTGCCTGGAGGTCAGGAAGGCTTCCTGGAGGAGGTGACACCTGATCTTAGTCTTAAAGAGTAAGAGCAAGTTAGATGGGAAAAGGGTGGGAGGTGGGTATATGACAGAAAAAGGAAGAACACAAAGAAGGTAGAAACTATTCTGAAAGAGCTAACCAATTATCTTAGAGAACTGCTATATTTTCTTCTCAAAGATAAATACTTGGTCCCCAAATATAATCACATTATGTCCCCTACTTTTCATGGTTTATCCTATAAGCAGCTTTGTAAACATAATATTCAAAATGACCTATGTGGCATGTTTGATTTTAGTCCTTTTCCCCCTAATCCAAGATACCTTGAAAAGAGAATAATTAGTGATCTGCTCTGATTCAATGTCTCCTTTGAAATCACTCATCTACTTTATTTCTCCAATTGGATAAGTAAATTATTCAGAAACATGACTATAGGAAAATGCAGATCTAAAATCTGAGCTAGAATTTTGGTGGGCAAAGGTTCACATCTCATTACAGAAGATGTTTGATATAATACTTAGTTTTCCTAAAGTGGTGATGGCAGAGATTTCATACAAAGGATGTTCATATTGGATTAAACACCAGACTCGAATTACCTGAGCCTTCATGTGCACAGAGAATTAAATTCCATTTCACCTTGCTAAGAAGCTGCCTGGACAGTCATTCTGGATTTAGCAGGCTAATGTGGCCCATTGTCTCTTTACCAAAACATATGACTGTCTAAAATGTTATTTATGGCCTAAATTGCCTTGGCTAGAGGTGGACAGAGAGGGATTTTATAATATCCCAAATAATATAAATTCTGCCCCCAAGAGTGAATGACTGTATATTAATTGCTTAGTATATGCCAGACATGAAGATAGATCATATTCACTCATTTCCAATCTTCCCAACCACCCCAGGGGGCTGGAATTTTATCCCCATTTTATAGATGAGGAACCTGAAGCACAGAGGAATTAAATGTCTTATTTGAAGTCAGATAATAAAACTTAGCAGGAACATCGTTCCATATAACACATTTTGTGAACATTAGTGAGATTTCCTTACTGACGGCATTGGCTGCCATTATTGCCTACATCTTGGTCACCACACTAGGCATTTTACATGTGTTTTAGCTCATTTATTCCTCACAGCAACACCTTTCTGGACCAGAGGGCAAGAGCCCTAGCACTCAACTCTATCCCAACAAACCAGAACATCACGACACTTCAAACGCCACCCAAGTCTGCAAATTGGCACAACTAGTAAAGTTGTACCTGCTAATAGAGCATTATGGACACATTCCGAGGTTAATGATGTGTAGAATTTTTGAAACTTCAAAAACCAGGATTACCAGCTTGCTTGGTACAGCCATTCCTGTCGAGCACTTTTGTGCAGGAGGAATAAAAATTAAATGTTCCTTTTCCTTCCCTGTAAGTCTCCCGGACAGAAAACTATATTAGATATTCTATGGCTGCTTGCCTCCGTGTAACAAATAGAGTGGCAAACAGAAATACTGACCCAAAGAGATCAAACAAAATATAAATTTTAAAAAATCATTTCCCTGAAACATTCAGACAATTCTAATTAAGTGGTATCTTAGCGTGCTTAAGTTGCATTCCAGAACTCTGAAGGAAAGGCTTAGGAGACCCGGGCCGGAGTCCTAGTGCAACCATGAACTTGATAGTGACTTTGCTTCCATTTCCTTATCCGTAAACTAAAGTATTAGACAAAAATCAGTATGTCCTGAAACTTCACAGAACACAAATGCTGGGAGATGTTGTTAACATAAAAGAGTTCTTTATAAAAATAAAAAACCACATGACAACAACAAAAACTCTCAAATATGGCTCATGTTGACGTCCCTTTCTAAGAGAGTCACAGTGCTCCTGGTAGCATATTAGACTCTGAAACTGCAGGCGAAACAGATGTGTTAATGTCCTTCATGCCATTGTTTCCAAATTTAGTGGACCATGACATGTAATGCCTTTAAACATCTGGGGAAACTGGTAGAACACACTTTAAGAAACACTGGATTAAATGGTCCTGAAGGTTCCTTCTACTGCTGAAACCATGATCCTCCGGAAAAGGTTTCATTTCGCCACACAGGTTTATGGCAGAGTCACCTCTGTGAAAACCTCTCCATTCCTTTCCTGTTCAACACCTACCACTTCCTCCTCGTCTCTCGTTGCTGGCCTGGGCTTGCCGTATGAAAGGAAGTGATTTCTAATACTTTCCTGCATCCGGGAGGGATTATACAACTTTCCTCAGAAGCCCCCGATGTAAATGGAAAGAGGACTTTTTGTAGAATGAGGGAAAAATTGCCTGAAACCAGGACATGAGGTTCTGGACACTTCTTCTCCATCTATAGAGCTACCTGGCTTTATCTCCCTCTCATTGCTTCAAAGACTAGATTAGTTCTGACGTCCCTTCTCACTCCAGAATTACATGATATCATAGAGGTGTGTTAAAGAAAAATCTTTGACTTTATCATAAAATCATTAGCTTATGGCCGACACATTTAACGAGTATGCTGCTCTTATGAAATTCCTGTGGCCAAGACAATGGCCTGGGGCAAATGAGCCAGTCATTTTCCCCTGTACCCCTGAAACCAGCCTCAGAGTGGGGTGACCCTCTTAGGAAGCAGGTGCAGGATCTGCCATGGCACTTTACATGGACGCCGATTTAGGTGATGCAATTGTGCATCTGATTAAAAACGAAATACCTGCTCAGAAAACAGGTTGATGCTTTGGCCCACTGGGATGGCAGATCAGACGTCTGCCCAGCTGATTTAATGAGTGGGGTAGGAACTGGGGACTTAAGTGACCAGGAAAGATGAATTGAAGACACACCAGTTTTCCCCTATAATCCATTTTCATCATGTTGCAATCCAGCATGCAATTTATTTTTTCCTCTAAAAACAGTTCCCTTTCCTACCTCACCAAGTCCAAACTTCTCCGAATGACTTCTATGCCCTCCGAAGCTGCTTCGCTCGATTCCCTCCGGATCCCAACACACGCCCTTCACTCTGGATGGTCCAGCTCTGTGTTCTGCCCACATCGCCACCACCATTGCTGCTTTTTAGCTGTGTGTTTTACAGGTATTGCCTCAAATAACCTCAAAGCAACCCATGAGACAGATACTATCAGCATCATTGCCATTTTATAACTGGGGAGACTGACAGACAAAGAGGGTAAGTAACTTGCCCAAGGTCACACGGCTAGTAAGCACTAGAGCTGGGATCTCAGCCAAGGGCACTGGTCTCTGCAGTCTGCACTCTTAAGTACCAGCTTACAGAGGCTTTATGCATCTTCTTCCCCAAGTCTGACCATTCCATCAAGGTCAAGGGCAAATCTCACCTCTTTAAGGAAGCACGTTCTCAGAGCTCTTCTGCCCCCAGCCTTTTTCCCCCCTGCTTTGCTACCCTCCCTCACAGACAATTTTTTTTCTCACATTGTGTCATGCTCATCTTTGAGTGTACAGATTCCAACTGGACTGTAGGCCACCTGAAATCAGGGGCCAGAAAAATCATTACTTCTCTGTGTGCTACAATGCCTTGCATAGTGTTAGGTACCAGGTGCATCGTGCTCTGTAGAAACCTGATCACATGAGAGTTCTCTGATGGCCCCTAAAGGCATCGGGCCAGCCTCGATCTTCCCACACCTGAGACACAGACACATCTAGTCCTTGAAACCAAGATCCACAAGGAAAAAAAAAGTTAAGGAGAAGAAATGCTTATCACCCAATGATATGCATGACAGAGACTAAAAGTCAAGCGCTGATCACAGGAAGCAACCGCGTTGGTGTTGTCATAAAGAGTCTCCGCTGCTACTTTGGATGTGGCCTAGGAGATGAATGGGCAGGAGCCTCTGTCCTTTGAGAGACTTTGCTGGCCATGAATGGGCCAAAGGAAAGAAAGAGGGAGGAGGGAAAGAAGCCATTACGGCTTTAATGGTTTAATCCGCGGATATATGTTGTCAACCTGGCCGGCCTCCAGGAGCACTGAGAACTGCCAGCTCCAGCCAACACAAGCACATGCTAGCTTGATGGGTAGCGTAACGAGACACAGATTGCATAACCCAGGTACGCGCAAAGCCCTCGTCAGGGTTGTGCTCCCTGGAGTTCCAGCCCGAAAGCAGTAACTGATACGGGCACCACACGGACCGGTTTATATACACAAACACAGAAGGTCTGCAAATACACGTGTAGAAGGTGCTGGCGTTTGGATTTTGTTTGGCACGGAGCACTAGCCACAAACGGGTGGATTCTGCTGGGACATGGAGAGACGCCTTGGTCCCGACCAAGCTTTCTTCCCACTGTGGCCATGAGGCTGGAGAGCGAGCGAGCCGCTTTGAATTCTGAGTGCCTTTGCTTTTCTGGAAGTCTTTCAGTTGGGCTTTCTTTAATGCCTTCAATTATCACAGTGCAAACGATTATATTCCCAGCACCTCCACCCAATAGCTGCAGCAGTTTGGCATTTCCTGTCCTGACTAGAAAATGACCTGGCAGGGGCTAAGCATAAGCCTGGCTCTTCCGCTTTTTTTTTTCTGATGCAGGCTTTAATTCATTCCCCCTCCCCCCTTCCTAACTGCTAGAGAAACAAGAGATTAGTGCAGATGGATGGAAATATTTTTTCCGCTTCAGCATTTGCTGTCAGAACCAAGTACTAAGAAGGTTTTCAGACGGTGTCTCAGGCAGCCTGGAAGTTCCCAAACTCATTTTAAACCATAATCACCTGGTCCCCAAAGTAATGCACGTACAGACCAAATAAAGCGTTCTTTTCTGAGAGCAGCCCCTCGACATGGCACTTGGGGTTCTAGCTGAGGCTAGGATGCTCCTCCCCACTCCTGCACTTCATAGGAGCTGCTTCTGAGCTGTCCTTGACATGCTAATGTACTATTTTAGACACCATGAAATGAACACTTGGCAGCACCCTGAACCACGGGCGACTTTAGCTGGAGTAAGTGCATCTGACCACCACCATGCTCTGCCTACCAGGACACCCATAAACAGCAACCATGCTGTGTGCCAGACAGATGCTCTGCATGCAGTATCTCTTTCCATTCTCCAACTTGTGAGGCAGGTAGGACTGTCCCCATTTACACTTAGAACAAATCAAAGCTTTTAGAGGTTGCATGACTTGTCCCCCCCATGGGATAGCCAATAAGTGAGATCAGGTCTGATTCTAAAGTCTGTGTTCCTGACTGCTCTAAGGGATGGAAGTTGGAATCTAGACTATGCTGTCTGACCCAGATGCAGGAGAGCCTCTGGGTCAGGGTGTGGGCACGGGGCATGGGTCGCAAGGCAAGGCATCGTCCACTAAGCAGGGTGCATAGGTGTGAACAGCAGCAATAAGGAATGATGAGGTGGCAGTGGGAACACATGGTTGCAAATGGCCAGGTTTGGAGGGAATCTGCAGAGGTGCATGTTAATTCTCCTGGGACCTAGAGTAATTAACCATTTCTGGGTGGTGGTGGAGGAAAGGTGACATTATCTAGCTTTTGGCCCCTGGCCCCCTACGGCTGGTCAGCTGACAAAGAGGTTATATTTACCTGTGAAGTTCCCTCCCATCCCTCTGCTCCCTGCTTAGCTGACTTTGCCAAGGGGTCCTCCCTCAGTTGCACCCCAAGCCCTTTCTGAGTTCCCTCTTTGCGTTGATGAAAGTGTTCTACTGAACGCTATAGAACTCAGCAGGCATGGCCCAGTTAGCTCTGCGAGCACATTCCAGGAGGCTCTGGCAGACAGGTGTGGATTTTACCTTGGTTAGCACGAAGGAGCTCAGGTGCATAAGCATCCCAGCTGCAGCAGGGACCCTTGGCAAGCTCTCTGGCCAGGATATTCCAGGGGAGGTCCCTCAGTGTGTAATGTCAAAGGTTTATACCAAATTACTCCTTACTTCTAACTTAAGGGAACGGAGATACCAGAAAAGCAAGGTGGATTTAGCATCTACTATTTGTAGGCAGCTCCCTAACTTCATTTCACATTTGCACTCACATACACCTCTGATGGCGGCCCTGTGACATAAGAATTATCTCACTTAACAGACTGGGATGCCATAGCCCAGAAAGTCCTAGTAACCTGACCATGGTCACCCAGCTAGTAAGTGGTGCAGTCTGCTTTCAAGTGGAAGTCTAACTTCTACCCCTAAATGGTTTATCCTACTCTGCCGAAGCCTTTCTGGAGCTCTATGGATTATTTCTGGTAACCAAGGCATTGAAGTGCCCACCTGGATGAGAAGAGGTGGGTCTCTAGCTGAAGAGGACACTCCTGGGCTGGCCCTGTGGCTTCTTGATGAAGCAGGAGTCCCAGCTTGAGCCTGGCCGGTCCTCACCCTAAGATTCAGGTGTGGCTTCTGGGAAGCTCCCTGCCAAGGCCCCGTCCTAAGGGAATTGGGCTTGGGAATCACAGTGTGAGGACAAGGGTCAGAGGCAGAGGGGACAGAGTCATTCTGAGATTCGATTCAGTGCCTTTCCCTGTGGCCACGTGCCTGAGTCCGGAGGAGAGCAAGAATGAAAGAGCTAGTGAAAACGCCAGGGCCCTGGCGGGTGTGAGGGAGGCAGCGCTGCCTTGTGGCAAATGCAGGTAGATCCAGCCAGCAGGACCTGGGGCGAGGGGGGTGTCCTGCCGGCGCAGCACGCGGTGGCCGGCGCAGTGGCTGGGCAAGCCTCCAAGTGCACCAGGAGAAACTGGGGAGCACGTTGGTGTCAGACACCGACACCCCAACGTGGCAGCCCTAGTGGCAAAGAGCACTGTGGATGCCGGTATGGGAGGAAAGGGAAGTGGTGGCCAAGGTGGCTGCTGCGACGATGGTGTCAGGACACCTTTGGGTGAAGCAGTGATGCAGGTGGGTGGGGAGAGGTCCTGTTGGAGAATCTCAGGAACCATAAGCTACACTGAATTATGCCACATGAATTATGCCATGGAGTGTTCCTTGGGCCAGAGAGAAGCTTCTATTCCCCCCTCTCTCCCTGTAGCAAACACTTACTGAGTGGCAACTATGAACCAGGCACAGATTAGGTTCTGGGGATATGGAGAAAACTACAGGTTTTCCATTTGTGGGGAGACAGAGAAGTCATTAGCAATGATGACACAGGGGTGGGATGGTGACAGGGCCCCTGTGATCCTCACAGTGTTCGCCCTTTTCAGAGGACTTGAGAAGCCCCTCTCACCCCTGGGCTGGTCCTGCTGGTGACCCGAGGGAAGGATGGGGCTGAGCATCTAAGTCCAGGGGTTCAAGTCATGAGAACACGGAGCTGTGCTGTGATGGGGGAGGAATGGCGGGCTTTCAAACCAGTGCTGAAGGGAATCAGACCCTCTCACGAATACGCCAGGCCCCTCGATGAAGACCACCTTCCAGGCCAGCAGGACTCACGCACTGCAACGACTGTGATGCCTTTTGAGCATGCGCGAAGTCCCATGCTCCACTGGTGCTTGGCATCTTTGAGCTGGTGTCCTACCCGCCCTGCCCAGCTTCGATTTTCAAGACCTTGTCATAGAGTCGCCCAGTGATGGAAGGGGAATGGCAAACATCACCCTCTTCTCAGTTCCGTCGCTGCTCTCACCACCTCGTTTGTATCCCGATGTTGTCCCAAGGGCCATCAGTAGCCAGGGCACAACTCCAAATGCCGAATTAGCGACGGTCTCTGCCCACTGGGCTTAAAACTCTAAATCCCAGAATTAAGGAAATGCCTAAGTGTACAATTACAAGGGACAAAGAGCATCTCACGTTGGAAGAACTTAATATATCCGAGTGAAAAAAAGGAACCAGCCCAACGTGAAGAAGCCATTTTGCTTCTTTGTAAAACAGACAATTCAATAAACATGACATCAAGGGGACTGGGTCCTCTGGAGAGGGCAGAAGCCTCTTTCTCACTGATGAAGCTATTAAGATGCAAAGAGAGTTGCAACTTGATTTCTCTGTTTGCAAGCACTATTTTCCCTCCAAGCATTGGCTTTTTTCCTGAAACTCTAATTATGCCATCTTCCCTCCCTACTCAAAACCTGACCAAATCTCCATCCTATCTCACACCTTGGCCCCCGCCACTAACCCGCCCAAGTTGAGTCAGTCCATTCCCCATACACACATTAGCATGCAATATATATTTACCGGTTTTCTAGGGCTGCCATAACAAAGTACCCCAGGCTAAGTGGTTAAAACAACAGAAAAGTATTGCCTCCCGGTTCTGGATCCTGGAGGTCTGAGATCAAGGTGTGGGCAGGGTGGGTTCCTTCTGAGGACTGCGTTCAGCCCATAACAATATTCTATAGAGATGGCTTTCTGATTGGTTTCCAGAAGATGAGTTTTATCTCCCCAGTTAATTTGTTAAGTTCCAACAGTGTGATTCATTTCTACTTTCACAAATCTTAATGGTTAGTTGACTTAACACAAAAATTGTAAGCTCTAAGAAAGAAGGGATTGTACATTTCTTAGGAACCACTGCCTAATCCTAGAACAATATCTGGCAGATGGCAGGAATATATTAAATACTTGATGAATGAATAAATGATCAAAAAGTTATACATTGGGATTACACACCTCTGATCTTCTAGAGATCTGCCTTGTTTTTAGAGAACAACCTGATCTTGACTTTCACTATAAGAGAGAATGCTTCTACATTTCTGGTGAACCTGATATGTTCTAAATATGTTGCATCAGCCACGGAAGTAAACACATGCTAGCAATCCAACAGGCAGTCAAAAATACTCTTTAAATGTGATTGAATAGAATTCTGATTATACAGTTTAGCCAAGGAAGTCGGTCCAGCTCAGCACCAATTTTCACAGTCAAAGCCAATTTCAGCAACTTGGGACTGAGGCTTGAACTCCCAACTGCCACGATATTTCTGCAGGGCCATGGATCTCGTGTGATACCTTTAGGATAGTCCACTATTCTGTCATCTCAGCAGAATTGTCCTGGAAACACCCTGAAGTGCTGCATTACACAAAATGATTATCCATGGATCCAACTGGGACCAAATCCCTATCTTCTACAGGGGTGTGGATGTGGATTCTAATTAGTAGCAGAACCTGAAGTTAAGAATCACTCAAGACACATCATTCCTTAAGATCTTTGCTATTTGGGTATTGATTTTTAAGAGTATGACATAGGATTATTGATAGAGATAAGCATATGTTATATAATGCATATTTATTTATGCATGGACAGATGTAGCTATATTTATATGCATGTGTTTACATATAGTGTGTGTTCTTTTGAGTGTCTGCTTCATCACCCCCCACCCCAAATATTACCAGTCAAGAGAGAATTTGAATTGAGAATCAGCATCAACAAAATGTGACACCATCACACGGTGCCAGGAGAGACACAGGCAGCCAGAGCACAGAATGCCTGTGTCCCTGGCTGTGTCTATCACGATGACGTGCTCCCCTCTCCACCCACGATGATTGACGGGCCTGTAATCTGTTGTTGCTGTTGTTCTGGCACACATTTGCAGAAACAAACTCACTCACGGTCCCCTTGCTGAAAGCTCACCCATCCAAGTGCCGTAGGAAAACAGACTTTGGCATTTGAGCTGCTCACAGTCTGGGTCATCCATAAAAGTTTAATTTTCTAAAAATATTCAGCGAGGTGCTTTTCCTGAATGAGATGGCTTCTGGCTCATCAACGTATTTATGTGAGTAAATAGAAGGAGGATCGGTAAGTCAGGAATCTAATCAGCTATCATCCAGTCCATCTGGTTTAATTAGGGAGCCCAGCAGCTCGCAGCCACCTTTTAGTAAAAGGCTTCAGAACCGGCTCCCAGAAGGGCGGGGGTGCTCCTGAATGTGGTTTCATGCGCTTGTCATCTCCCCTGCCTCCAACGGCACCCATCATCAAATTCCCATCACAGGACAAACTTGAGACACATCAGTGCGTGCCTCTTAAGGGCATGCAAATGGAACCAAGTGTGGCATGGGGACACCACTGAACATCACGGCCAGTCCCTTCATTCACTGGATAAGCATCAATTAAATAAGTATGCGCTGGTGCCTACTCTATGCCGGGGACTGTGTGAGACTCGGACCAACCATCGAGGGGAGACTAGCATGTAAAGAGATAATTTCTAAGCCCCGAGATGCATGCTGAGATAGTGAGGAAGCCCCGGGGATGAACTTGACGAGGGTCTCAGCTGACTCTGGAGGGATAATTGGGAGCAAGTGTGCACAGAAGGAGACTGAGGAAGGTTCTAGGCCAATGGTTCTTAAACTTAAGCATGCACCAAAATCCACTGGACTCAGACGGCTTGTTAAATAAAATACAGACTATTGAGCCCCACCCAAAGAGCTTAAGATTCAGTTTCAGAAAATTTGCATTTCGAACAAGTTTCCCACTGATTCTAATTCTGCTGGTTCAGGGACCGTATTTTGAAAACAGGCCAGTGGCTCCAACCCAGGCTACTTCCAAGTCACTTGAGAGCTTCAACAACTACTCAAGCCTGGGTCTCCTCCTTAGAGATTATGATTTAAGTGGTTTTATGTGCAAACTGAGGATTGTTGTGTTTGTATCTCAAGACTCTCAAACTTACAGAAAAGCTACAAGCACAGCATAAATAACTTTTTTTTCCCACTGAACCATTTGAGAGTAATTTGTTGACTTGATGTCCCATCATTTCTTGCTTTGTAGTATGTATTTTCTTACAAACAAGAACATTCTCCTATATAACTAAAATACAAACATCAAAATCAGGAAATGCACATCAGTACTTTACAACCATTCAAGTTTTGCTGAATATAACCATAATTTTTTTTTTTTATAGTGAAAGGATCTAGTTCAGAATTACAAGCTGCCTGTAGTTGTCACGTCTCTTAAGTCTTCCTCAATCTGAAACACGTTCTTAGGCTTCCGTTGACTTTCGTAACCCTAACGCTTTGGAATATTATGGGACTGTTGTTTTAAACTATGTCCCTCATTTTGGATCTGTCTGATGGTTCCTCACGATTAGCTTCAGTGCGTGCATCTTTGCCAGGACTATCATAGTAGTGACGTAGTATCTTCTTGCAGCACCCTGTGAAGTGGCCTGTGGTTTCTGTCTGTCTCGTTACCGATGGGGCCCACTTTGGTTACGTGATTAAGGGGTGACTGACAGGCTTCTCCACTGCAAATTTATTTTCCTTTTGTAATTAATAAGTCCTTTGTACAGGGTGCTTTGAAATTACATAAATACCCTGTCTGTCATCAAACTTGCAATCTGTTCATCAGGTGATCTAGCTCAGATGAACTCATGGTTTCTTATTTTGTGCATTAGGTTATAATCTGTTACTATCATAGCTGTCTGAGGCCAGCAGGGGCCCTGTATTCTGGCTCTGACTTCTGTTTTTTTGTTTTTAACCTTTTCAGGTGATTCTAACGTGCAACCAAGGTTGAGAACCACTTCTCCAGGTAGATCAGAGCACCACAGTCAAAGAATTGGAGGCAACATGCAGAAGCGTCAGGAAACCGCAAGGTTTTCAGGACGTCTGGCAGACAGGCTGGAGGTGGGATAGCGAGAGGTTCAGTCTATAGGGTTCATTTGAGCCCTATCTCCTTGTCATTATCGCCAATGGACGGCATCCTGTCCCCTCCTGTACACTAAGCTGTAACTCCACACATCACGGTGGTACTGCTCCACAGTTAGGACATGGTTTTTAGCATGAGAGGTTCGAGTTCCTGCTCTGACACTTCCTAGCTCTGCAACCTTGTGCTAGTTTCCTGGTATGGACTGAAATGTGTCCCCCTCCTAAATTCATATGTTGAAGCCCTAACCCTCAGTGTGGCTGTATTTGGTCATGGGGCCTCTAAGGAAGTCATTAAGGTTAAATGAGGTCCTAAGGGTGGGGTCCTGAGCCGACAGGATTAGTGTCCTTATAAGAGACACCAGAGAGCTCTTGTGCACTCTCTCTGTCCACAAAGAAGTGCACAACGAAGAGTTCATGTGAACCCACAGCTGGATGGTAGCTGCCCACAAGCCAAGAGAGGAGGACTCAGGATGAAACCTACCTTGCTGGCACCTTGATCTTGGACTTCCCAGCCTCCAGAGCCGTGAGAAATAAATTTCTGTTGTGTAAGCTACCCAGTCTAGGGTAGCAGACTAAGATACTACTTATCTGATCTACATCTGTTTCCCACCTGTAAAATGGATACTAATAGTCCTACCTCGTGGAGGTCTGGTGAGGTTTAAATGAGAAGGAAACATAAAGTACTCAACAGGATACCTGGTTTTTAGTAAACGTTTAACAAGCATCGGCTATTTCTATTACCTGTCTTCAAACACATCTCACACACTCTCACTTCTCTGCCTTTGTTCACAATCAGTTCAATTCCACAAATATTATCTGAGCGGGTCCCTACCACGTGCCAGGCGCTGTACCAGGCCCTGGGGATACAACACGCAACAAGGCCTTGCTACAAGTCCAAAGCCAAGAGTGCAGATGCTGCCCCCTGCTGGCCTTGGCGAAGTTATTTCAGATTCCACTTGTAATAAGAGACGGAGTCACACGAGGAAACGGGCATTTGCTTTGGAACCTGTTTCCCAGCATTGGACTGCTGAGAAAATGAGTAACTCACAGGATTAGGTCCAACAGTCCTTCCTACTCTCCCTTGGCTTTATAATATTCATATGGTAATAAAGTCTTCTTCCCAGCTTGCCAGTAATTAGCCGAGGCCCTCCTGACTAGCAGGGGTCTGGTTTTATTCCCTTGACTGCCACAGAGATTTTTTTCACCCCCTCGGTGTTGGTTTCAGGTAACTAGATGATGACACTCTCAAATGAAAGGAGTTTTAAAGTAATTAAACCAAAATGGAAGGGCCTTTATATGCTCCGCCGAAATTCAGAAGAGAGGGATAGCAATACTCCTGAGCCACACGCAATCATGACATGCGGCAAGGGTTCAACTGACTCATGTTGGGGAAAAGTACAGTCACGATTTTATACCTCCTTTGGGGGTATAAACAGAGAAAGAATTTCTTCTTTTTGGAGGAGAACTAAGCTAGGATGAGGGAGTCGAAAAGAGTCTGATAAGACAAAATCTGAAGAGTCTACAATTTCACCCAGAGTCCATATTTAAGCACTAAAGGGACACCATGCCGGGCATTAGATGAAACCTAGATTGGGCTGGGACATTTTCCCAGAAGTGGCCCTCTCGTGATCTCCCCTCACTCCATTGTGTCCCCATTACTGCTTCTACTGATTTCCTCTTTGGTTTAGAGTTTGTTCCCTACTAGACAGTGAGCTCGTTAAGGGAGGGATTCCTCTCCTAGGGTCCCTGCTGGTGTCTCCCAGGCAGGTGCACACTGATCCCTGCCAGTCCCGCATGTCCCTAAATGCAGGTGGGGCTGGGCACATGAAGGACTCAGATGCCCAACACTTAGCCTGGGATCTGGCGTACTGTGCTTTTCCCTTTCTGCCGGAGATTCCCACTCTGTATTATGTTTCTTAACATCTTTGTGATTCTTTTCCTCGCTCCATTGCAATCCTTACATTTTCTCTCTTCCCCTTTGTCATTCTTGACCTCAGAACTAACCTTTCTATTTATAGCCACCAAGCTCCCTCTTCTTCCTTTTTAAAAGCATTTCTGCAAACCTCTCAAAGCTCTTTTATAAACATGAATGGTGGATTAAAGACCCCATGGAGGTGTTCACTAAGGAGCCACATTCTCCTTCCTTATGGCCAGTAGGAACATTTAGGAGAGATGAGTAGCTTCCTTCAATTCACAGGCAGAACTCACTCATGCAGGGCTGGAGAGAGGGTGTGGAGCTTCTCACACCGGCCCTTCCAACTTTGGGCAGCCTGGGCCAGGGCAACGGTTTCCAAACAGTGTTCCCTGGAACCTGAAGCCCTCTTGGCCCTCCAGGCCACGGCGGAGAGCACGAAGAGCAGGAGAGGACAGAGGACGGGTCATGCCTCCCATTCATGCTTCACACGCAAACACTCTGCTTTCATCTGCCATACCCATTAGGCTTCTCTAAAAGATTCCAGTAAGAAGTAAAAACGGTTCCACTACTAACATATTTTGCAAGCCACTGGAAAAAACATACAGTCAGACCAGTTGAATGGTGGCAAATTGGATTTGCATATTGGAAACAGCCAAAAGCCACCTGGAGCCAAACCTGGTGAAAAGATTTTTGAGGACAAGGACTAATAATACCACTGGATAGCAAACCAAAAACAAGAACAGCATCAAAAAGTGGACCGTGGCAATGATATACAAATACTGTGTGTGTGTGTGTAGCCATGACGCACTCCCAGGAGAAACTCTCCAAGCAAGCATCTGTGACACTGCTGGAACAGGCACAAAAACTGACCTCACGAGGTGATGACACTGAAGTTTGGAACTCACTTCTGTGCATAAATTCTCCTGTTATGAGTATAGCTGAGTGTGTGTGTCTAATCGCCTTAAAATCGAAGTCCAGATTTCTCTAGTTAGTCTTTGGGGAAAAAAAAAATGCCTCACAGTGTTTAGTCTGGTTTCAAACGTTGCTCCAATACTTCCTGGCTGTGTGACCCCAGGAAAATCACTTAACCTCTCTAAGCTCAGTTTCATCATCTGTAAAATGGGAATAATAATATTACTTACTTCATAGGGTTTCTTGGGAGATTTAAATGCAATAAAGCATGTTAATTCCTCAGCACAGGGCCTGGCAAAGAATAAGTTCTTTTAGTATTTGTTGCTGTTATTGTTATTGTAATTGTTACTACCATTATCCTCTGATCTGAGGATACGCCAGCATAACCCGCCCAGCATTCATTCAAGAGGCCCCTTCTCTCTTCGGTCAATCGATGAGGTCCTACTTTGAGAAACATAAAAAACATAAAAGAGGCAGCCCTGCCAACTCATCATCTAGTGACTCATGGGAAATCCGGGATTAAACAAAAAGTGGAAGTTGTCCGAGCAGCTGCGCAAGTCGGGGGGGGGTCACAAATTCAAGCATCATGCATATTAGCGGGTGGAGACATCGAAAAACGAGTTAGGCAGCGTCCCAGAAAAGAATGTGGAAGATGCAAAAACACGAGGGACTCCTAGAAGCACGGGTTCACAGAATGTCAGCACGGGACTGGTCAGAACCCTCGCTCCAGTCCACACACAGCAAGCCCCAGAGAGGGCAAGTTACCTGCTCCCTGGTGGACCAGCGGGATTCAAGCTCTTGTCTCCTGATTCAGGGGCCGCTGACTTTTTCCTGCCACCTGCCCAACGTCCCTGCCTCCCAGTAGGCTCTGTCTGAGCGAAAGGGTTTGAGAGGGTCGAGCAGGGTGGCTGGGCAGCCTTGGCCCACTGCTCTGAAAACGTTCTCATTTTTCAAGTCTGCAGCCTCAAAGCGTAGCCTGCAGTAGTTCTCCTGTCTCACCTTCTACTAAAAATGTTCACTCTGAAACTTGTAACAGCGGTGACCTCTGGCAGACGGCACGTCCCAGCTGTTAACATTATTCGGCTTACAACAGAAGTTGCCCTCAAGACCCTTGTAGCCAGGCCCAGGGAGGAGGTGACGCTGTCAGGGCCGGTCCTCAAGAAGAACAAAGAGAAAAGTCACCTTGGCACCGAAGGTCTGGGGACCGCTGGCGGCTCAATCGGGCTTCCTGCAATCACTCCCTTCTGTCACTGTGGGTTGGAGACAAGAGACGCTGCCTCTGGCCTGGCCAATTAGACCCTTCTGCAGGGCTGTGGAGCCCCACGCATGAAATCCCTATTAGCAATTAGCTGATGGAGGATCATTTTATACCAGGGCTTATTTTTAGCACGCTGTCATCTTTTCACTGGGGCCAAACCTTTTGTACCCAATTCATACCTGAGTTGCAGGACATTGCATTTCAAACCTCTCTTAATTGACTTCATTAGTTAATGCACTGCTCCTTGAGTCCTGAGGGTAAGTTACAGATGAAGAAGACTAATTTGGAGAAAGTCTGCAGATTATGCAGACGGTGTAGAAGGATGGATGCCCCAGCTCCCCGCCTGCCCCCCCGCCCACCCTGAGGCCACGTCAAGGAGCCTAATTCTCCTCAGGCTCAACTCCATTAGTCATCCCTGAAACTTCTCATGAGCTTCCTTTCCTGTCCTCCCGGGCTGTTATTAAGGAAGGTGTGGTAGGAAGTCTGGAGGCTGTGTCTGTGTCTGGACCCCAAAGCAGTTCTCTTCACCAGCACCCTCTGCCAGCTCATTTTAGTTATTTCACCTCCTGGGTTCCTTGTCTACCCACTGGGAGAACCCCCTGCCTCACCCTTTACCCAGTCAGCCAGGTAGTTCTGCTGCTAAGAAAAGTGTCGTTACCCGCCTGGGGTGACAACGGAAGTCATTCGCTCTGCACTTTTCCTTTGTGGCTCCTGACTTATCAGGACCCTTAAGGGCCAGAATATATGAGAAATATGTTCTGGGGCTCTAGGCCTCATTCATTCCACGTGCACTGGGCCTCCTGTGTGTGCCAGGCTCCGTGTAAGGGGACAGGTGTAGAGAAATCCCAAACGAGGCCCCAGGAGCCCATGGGTTAGTGGCAGCATCCTGCAGTTTAAATGTCAGGGTCTGGCCTCATCCTAGGACAACCTCGACCCCCAACCTGGGGTGAGGGGACATCAGGTGTGTTTTCCTAAAGAAGGGGCCTTCATGGGTAGCTTGCGATTTGCAAAGATTCAGCCAGTGAAGAAGGGGAGGGGCTGTCCTAGGCGTTAGACAGAGGATGGGGAAAGGGTGGCACATCCGGGGAAGAGAAAGCCATGCTGTCGAGCCGGACGTGGTGACCAAGTGGGCCTGGAAAGGCAGGGGCCTGGGAAGGTGGGTCAGGGCCAGACTTACCACATGGATTTTCTCTCTCCAATACACAAGTTGATAATGAAGAGACACATGTTAGCAAAGCAGCCCTGGTCAGTCCCAAAGTCCTTAGATGCAGAGCAAGAAAGGTGGTAATAACCTCAGTGGGGGGACCCCGGACAGGCTCATTTAAACCATTAGAAGACCCCCCATGCTCCCCCACGTCCACCCAAATCCTGGCCTCAAGAGTAAGGATTACAGGGGCCTCCCCTGGAGCCAGTTCTGTTTAGGAGGGAGGTCATGGTTCAGCTCACCACCACCACATACAACAGCAGCAGCAAATACTCAGAGAAGCAATCCTCCCTCACACCCCAGGTGTTCTTGTTGAGTATCCAGCCATGAGTCTATGCCTGGAAGTAAACATCCTTCTGCTTAGGTGACCACATGGCCTGGGTTGCCCAGGACAGTCTGGCTTATGCTTGCACTGGCATCCCACATGCTTGGTACCCACTTTCATGCTGAAAACCGTTCCACTTGGGTGACAAATTATGTGTTTACCTAGGTTCTGTCAGGTTGTTTTCAAAATTGGTTGGAGGGAAGAAGGAAAAACCTATAGAACCATCAATGATTATATTGCAAGATTACTTTTCCACAATCACAATGACTGGAAGTTTTCGCCCACAGAAGTTATGTATTTATTTTGAAGTACAGGTGGGGAGGAGTAGTAAGTGCAAGTTAGTGTTATTATATAAGCAAGAATGGTATTCTGTGTCCCTTAAAAAGGTAAAAACAAATGTCAGTTAACAGCTTAACAGAGCATCCCCTATTTAATAATAAAATATTATGTTAAAGCCAAGTAAATTATGTTTATTCATACTCATTTTAAAATATTTTCCTATTATAAAAAGGTTTTCCTATTTGTTAAAATTAAGATAAAATTCACATAATATAAAATTCATCATTTTAATCACATTAAAGTGTACAATTCAGTCATTTTTAGTATATTCGGTTTTGTATGACCATCAAGACTATTAATAATTCCAGAACATGACCCCAAAAAGACCCCCGTAGTTGTTAGCAGACAATCTCAATTTCCCTCTCCTTCCACCCCCTGGCACCATTATTATATCTTCTGTCTCGATGGTTTTGCCTATTTTAGACATTTCATATAAATGGAACCATATGTACTACATTGCCATTTCATGCCTAGCTTCTTTCTCTTAGCACAACGCTCTGAAGGTTTATTCATGGTGTAATGTATATCAGTACTTTATTCCTTTTTATAGCTGAATAATATTCCACTGCATGGATATACCAGCTTTTGCATATTCATTCATTCGTTGATGGATATTTGGTTTGTTTCCACTATTCTGCTATTATGAATAAAGCAGCTATGAACATTCATGTACAAGTTTTTGCACGAACATTGTTCTTAATTCTTGAGTATATACTTAGGAGAGGAATTGCTAGGTCAAATGGTAACTCTATGTTTAACTTTTTGCAGTACTACCAAACTGTTTTCCACAGAGGCTAGAACATTCTACATTCTCATTAGCAATGTATAAGAGTTTCAGTTTCTCCACATCCTCTCTAATCATTGTTATTGTTTTCATCATCATTATCATCATCATCATCATCATCATCACCAACCTAGTGGGTGTGAAGTAGTTCTCGCTATGGTTTTGATTTGCATTTTCCTAATGAATAATGATATTGAGTAACTATCTATGTGCTCTTTCATGAATATCTTTTCATAATGTCCCTTGGATATATTCTTTGGAGAAATGTCTATTCATGTCCTTTGCCCATTTTATTTTATTTTTTTGATTCAGTTGGTTTTTTGTTATTGAGTTGTAAGCAGTCATATATTCTGGATACTAGTCTCTTATGAGATATATGAGTTGCAGATATTTTATCCTATTCTGTGGGTTGCTTTTTACTTTCTTGAGAATGTCCTTTGATGCACATAAGTTTTTAATTTTGATGAAATCCAATTTATCAAATTTTTTTTATTTTGTTGCTTATGCTTTTGGTGTCATATTTAAAAAGACATTGCTTAATCCAAAGTCAAGAAGATTTATATCTCTGATTTATTCTATAATTATGTAGTTTTAACTCTTACATTTAAGTCTTTCATCCTTTTTGAGTTTAATTTTTATGTATAGTATGAGGTAAGGGTCCAACTTCCTTTTGCATGTGCGATCTAGTTGTTCGCACAATATTTGTTGAGAATATTCTTTCCCCTTTGGCGCCCTTGTTGAAAATCAATTGTGCATACACATATGAATTTATTTCTTGACTATTGGTACTATTTCATTGGTCTATATGTCTATCCATATACCAGCACTGCCTTGTATCGATTACTCTAGTTTTGTCATAATTTTGAAATCAGGAAGTGTGAGTCCTTCAACTTTGTTCTTTTTTTTTTTTAATGAGTATTTTGGTTATTCAACATCCCCTTCCTTTTCTTATGAATTTGAGGATTAGCTTGTCCATTTTTGCAAAAAGGCAGTAGGAATTTGAAAAGGAATACATTAAATCTGTATCTCAATCTGGGGAGTATTGTTATCTTAACACTATTGAGTCTTCCAATCGATTAACAGAGAGTATAATTTCTTTCAAAACACTTGTAGTTTTTAATGTATAGGACTTTCACTTTCTTGGTTAAATTTATTCCTAATTATTTTATTATTTTTGATGCTATTGGAAGTGGCATTGTTTTTATTAATTTTATGTTTGGATTTTTCATTGCAAGTGTCTAGAAATACAACTGATTTTTGGGTATTGATTTTATATCCTGAAACTTTGCCGAACTTACTTTAATAGTTTGTGTATGTGTGGTTCATTAGGGTTTTCTAGAAGAGTATGTCATGTGCTAATAGAGACAGTTTTAACTTCCTTCCTCTAACCTGGATGTATGCTCACTAGTATTCTTTCTTTCTCTCTCCCCATACACACACACTCCCCCTTTAGCTCCTTCTCTCCCTTTTCCCCTGTCTTTCTCTCTTTCTTACCTAACTGCATTGATATTACAGGGAAAGCTTTCAGTCTTTCATAATTAAGTATGATGTTAGCTGTGGGTTTTTCATATATGCCCTTTATCATGTTGAGGAAGTCCCCTTCTACTTCTAGTTTATTGAATGTTTTTATCATGAAAGGATGTTGAATTTGATAACATACTTTTTCTGCATCTATTGAGATGATCACCTGAGGTTTTCCCCTTTATTCTAATAATATGGTATATCACATTGATTGTTTTTCATATGCTGAACCACCTTTGCATTCCCTGAATAAATTCCATTTACCTATGGTGTTTAATCCTTTTAATGTGCTGCTAGATTCTGTTTGCTAGTATTTTGATGAGAATTTTCACATCTATATTCATAAGAGATATTGGTCTATAGCTTTATTTCCTTTAATGTCTTTATCTGGCTTAGGAATCAGAGTAATACTGACTTCATGAAATGAATTAGTAAGTATTCCCTCCTCTTCTATTTTTTGGAAGATTTTAAGAAGGTTTGGTGCTAATTCTTCTTTGAATGTTTGATAGAATTCATCTGTGAAGTCACCTGTCCTGGACTTTTCTTTTTAGGAAGTTTTAAAATCATGACTCAATGTAGTTACATGTTATAAGTTTATTCATATAGTCTATTTCTTCTTGAATCAGTTTTGGTAGTTTGTATGTTTCTAAGAATTTATTCATATCACTAGGTTATCCAATTTGTTGGCATGTAGTTGTTCATTATGTTCTCTTATAATCCTTCATTTCTGTAAAATTGGTAGTAATGCTCTACTTTCATTTCTGATTTTACTAATTTGATTCTTCTTTCTTTTTCTTCCCCCTTGATCTCTCTAGTTAAAGGCTTGTCAATTTTGTTGATCTTTTCAAAGAACCAGCTTTTGGTTTTGTTGATTTTTTTCTATTGTTTTATCTATTCCATTGACCTACACTCTGATCTTTATTATAATATTTCCTTCCTTCTGCTTGCATTGGGTTTAGTTTGTTCCACTTTTTCTAATTACTTAAGGTGGAGGTTAGGCTATTGAGAGTTTTTTTTCTTTTTTTAATGCAGGGCAGGTCTCATAATGACAAAATGTCCAATTTTTATTTATCTTGGAATTTCTTAATTTCTCCTTCATTTTTGAAGGATGGTGTAACCAGATACAAAATTCTTGGTTGATAATATTTTCCTTTCAGCACTCTGAATGCATCCCCTCCATGGCTTGTGATGAGAAATGGCTGTTAATCTTATGGAGGATTTTTTGTATATAAGGAGTTGCATCTCTCTTTGCTTTCAAGATTTTCCATTTGTCTTTGGCTTTCAACAGTTTGATTTTGATGCATCTCAGTGTGGATCTCTGTGAGTTTACCTCGCTTGGAGTTCATTGAATGTCATGTATATGTAGACTGATATTTTAAATCAAATTTGGGAAGTTTCTCATTATTTCTTCAAATAATCTTCTTGCCCCTTTCTCTCTCTTCTCTCCCTCTGGGACTCTCTTTATGGGTATGAGAGTAAGCTTGAAGGCCTCTTGTCTCCTAGGCTCTGTAAATTTGTCTTTATTCTCCTTTCTTCTGCTTCTTCTGAGTGTATAATTTCAATTGAACTACTTCAAGTTTTCTTATTCTTTCTTCGATCTGCTCAAATCTTCTGTTGAGCCCCTCTAGTGAATTTTTCTTTCAACTCCAGAATTTCTCTTTGGTTCCTTTTTATAATTTTTCTCTTTCTTGATATTCACTATTTGGTGAGATATTGTTCTCATATTTTACTTTAACTCTTTAATGTGGTTTCTTTCAGCTTTTTGAATGTATTTATGATAGAATATTTAAAGTCTTTGTCTAATAAGTCCAGTATTTTGGCTTCCTCAGAGATAGTTACTGTTGATTCCCCCCCGCCCCCTGATATTAACCACAGATATGTTTTGTGCACACAAAATTTTTTTTGTTGAAAACTGGACATTTTGAATATTATAATGTGGCAACCCTGAAGAGCAGATTCTCCCTCCTCTCCAGAGTTTGCTGTTGTTGCAGTTAAAGGTTTTTTTTTTTTACTTTTCTGAACTACTTCCATAAAATCTATATTCCTTATCATGTGTAGCTACTGAAATCCCTGCTTGGTTACCTAGTGGCCAGCTAATATTTGGACAGAGATTTCCTTTAACACCTGGAACCAACACATCATCCACTCCTAACCAAGGGGTTCTGTGTAGATGGTGGGGCATACCTCCAACGCTCAGCCAGACAGTTTACTACTCTGTCTTTGCCTTCACCTCCTGGTTGTACGTGGCTTTATAGCTAACCAGAAGTAAGAAACTGGAGCCTTCTTGGGTTTTTCCTGAGCATGTGCACAGCCCTGGGCATGCAAATATTCTTCTAGAGTCCCAAGAATGTGTAGCAGCTTTCCAAAGTCCTTATTACTCAGAGGATGTCATTCCCCTAGCATTTCCTTCCAAACTTTTTGGTTAGTCTATTATTTCTCCCAACCCTTATGCATTGCTTCTGGTAGAAGATAATAAAACATTTGCCTGTAAATGTTTTAGACCATGCTCCCTGGGGAGCAGCTTAGCACTATGAAGCTCCCAGTCAAGAGAGATAAAGAAGTCCCTTTTGAGTGGGTCTTCAAGGGAGCCACCAGACAGAGAAAATAAGAATTATTTGTGAATAAGGGCCATTCTGCTCCCTCAGATACCTGCACTGGACATGTGGGCTGTTATTTTCAAGGCTGCTGCTGAGCTGGGGAGAAGGGGATGGGATCAGGGTGAATTAAGACACCAAAAAGTTTGCTCTTCTTATTAAGAATAACTGATTTTTTTAAAATAAATGTTCCCATATTGCTTCAAGCCTTTAGTTAAATTCCAGAGTTTTGATAAAGTTAATTCTGATAGTTATTGCCAGATTTTTTTCTTGCTTTTATGAAAGGGTAGACTTTTGGAAGTTCTTATTCTACCATTCTCCCTGACAACACCTGTTGTTTTGTTCTGTATTTTTCCTCTATCATAAAGGTGAGACACCTTCTACTTCTCCTGCATCTCATGTGAAGCCAGCTACCTTTATAGTCTTGAAGAAGACTGGGGTGTGGGCATTAGGGATTGGGGATTGGGGATTTCTGGGGAAGCAGCAGAATTTATAATTTTCAATTAGTATATTACATAGCAAAATTGTAACTCTGCTGTACTTTTACTCCTAAGTACTCCCAGGTCTGGAATATATTGGGAATGATACCAAAAACGACTTTTGTGCATATGTTAGCAGGACAAGAACCAAGATGTGAAGAACATGCTTGAGTATGAAGTTTTCTCATATGCAATTCTTTTCTGAGTCACTTTATAAGAAATATCAATTACCCTGATTGAGTAATGATAATAAGCAAGATGCTTTTGTTTCTTTAGATTTTACAAATTATGCTTTCCCTATAAAATTAAACTTAAACTATTGAGTATCTTGAGTATGATATTAATATTGAGAGGTTGAAGAAGGGTGTGTTCTAGATAAATTTTCTTGTTTTGAAAAAAGCAGTAATTATAATAGCAATTCAATGCTAGTGCTTATTGTGATAATGTTATTATTTATTTTAGTTATTTTTAACATTAGAATAATCATCATTATTATAGTAATTACTACTGACAGTCACCTACCTACAAGTCTTACTGGAGGGAGTGGGGGGATGTGGATACAGAAATATATACTATCAAATGTCTTTCCACTTACAGCACTTTGACAATTGAGCACATCCCCTCCAAAATGAAAAGTTTTGTCTGTAGAGTTTAATAATAAATCTGGGCCTGTATTATGTATGTCTTTTTTTTTCTTATTTAATTTCTGTGATAATACCTTTTGATTGTTTTCTTCTTTAACAAAAGTATTGGTCTGCAATAAATTGAGAAGGGTGGGAGAGAGGTACCAGTCCTTCACTACAGATAGTTTGAGAAGCACTAATGTAGACAGTCTATGCTACTTGGTTTGCGAAAGGAAAGGGTTGGGCTGTACTTGCTGTTTGGATTTGGAGGGAAAGAGAGATCACTAAGGAGTAGAATGACTTGAGCAGGATTTATGGAAAAAGTGGGGCTTTACATTGTTACAAATTAGGATCAAAGTTTCCTAAAATTTAGAAATGAAATGCATATAAATTCTCCTAGGGTTTTTATCTCTCTTGTCTGACTATAGGAATCTCTTTCCATTATGATGGGTGAGATTGGGAAGTGGATTAAAATAATTTAATTTCTTCTTTGTTTTTGAAGTTCCTTAAAGAAGGAATTTAGAATTTAAATAATATGATTGGTAATATCTTTGAGTGAAGGAGAAAATGTAAATTAAGTGTCTTCTTATTTTAAAAATTAGGTAGAAAAGCTTGCTCTCACCTAAGAAAAAGAAGAACTAAATTAAAATGGTTGGCACTGAGAGTAATCAGTATATATGATCCAAATTGAGAAATACAAAATTCTTCTTAAATTTTAGTACCTGTATTTTCAAAAGCCATAATTCTGTTTGGAAATGGGTGAAGGCACATTTTTCTCATATATTTATGTATAAAAATCTTGTGTTGAGGCTAAGCAAGGAGCACATTCTGACATGTTTTGTTTAAATCAAAGAGTTCTGTAAAAGTACGAGTTTATATAAAGCTTTAAATTAAACTCTCTACTGTATTTGAAGGCTGTGAGAACCAGACAGCACCATGACTGATCCACATCAAGTCACTTAGACTCAGAGATGAAGAACCCCAGGCCCTAAGAAGCTAAGCCTTTCTGGGGGTCCCACCGTAGGGCATCAGTAGGTGGGACTAGAACACAGGACCCTGAACTGGGGGTAAAGGCAGTGCAGTCCACTGATTTCTAATCCAGTGCCCTTACATTTGTAGTTTTCTATTACTAGAATTAGACACGCCATACAATCAGCCTTCAGGTACTTGCTTTTCAAGTTTCTGAACACCTTGAAGCCACCTCTTTGTCATCCAGCTGAAGTCCTGAGTGATCATGGCAGAGGAGAGAAGAAAAATGACTCGTTGAGAAGTAAGCAACTGTCACTGGCCACTGGGGCGTCAGGCATGGGCTCACTTGGTGACGACGCAAAGCTATCAGGCGCAGGGTGAAGGCTTCTGTTCAAGCTCACATTGCCCAGACACACAAAACCTGAGTCTCAGAAAGGCTCTGAAAGTGCTTAGATCATAAGGCACATCGCACAGTGCGGCTGTTGTTGACATGTGTCTGCCTCTAACTGTGGGCCGACTCTCAAAGCTGCTGCACAGGAGCCTGGGTGAGCCAGCAGGATTGCAAGAGCCCAGACCAATTTCCAGCCTCCCCTGAAATATCTTCTCTGTCTCCATTTAGGGGGACACAACACTGCCTAACATCATTGAGACTTTGATTTAGCACAATCCTCAGACTGGGTGATTAAAGCATTTTGGATTCAGCTACTTCTGATTTTCAGAAATGCCAAATGTTCCTTTAGTGAAGGCTAAACTAGCCTCTCTGTGGAAAGATTGTAATCACATAAAAAGGATAGGATGATACTGGCAGCGTGCTGTGGTCAGCTGGAGAAATTGATGCTCAGAACAGATTCCAAGACTAAAGATGTGGGGTTATGATGTCCCATTATTTCCTCCCACTCCACATGGCCGGTGTCTCCTTATTGTTGGGCAATGTCATTCTCACCTCCAAGCCTTTGTCCCAGCCATTCCTCCAGGCATGGAGGATGGTCTATTCAGTCATGGTTATCTAGGATAGATTCATGATCTACCCTAGTCAGCTCATTCTTCAAAGCCCAACTGGAATCCTACCAAAATGGTATTGGAGAAAGCCATGGTGAGAAAACCATGGGCTTTGAGGTTGACCAGACAGACCTTAGGTATGCAAATGACTTAACTTCTCTGAGTCATAAAATGCTGGGTCTCTGAGGATTAGGGGTACTCAAAATGTGATGTTATAACTTTTATTATTCCAGCCATCTACTGATGCCCTTTTCCCATGAATACCAAAAACATGAGACTTGGAACCACATCCTTTAGGATGTGGATAATTTGTACAATATTTCGGGGGGTTTAGCCTTGTCTCCCCAGGGATTCTTGAGGGCAGAGAAGGCACCCCACATCTTTGAAGTTACAGTGAGTATCCATTTAGAGAACATTTGCTTTGTGGTAAGTAACGGGCTGCTTTCAGTTCATTCTCCAAAGAGCCCTAAGGAGGAGATTTTTAATCCCACTTACAAATGAGGAAACTGAGGCCCAGAACTACAGGTTACTCGTTTGAGGCCACACAATTAGTAACTGGCATTCTGGTCTTGAACCAAAGTTCTCTTTACTCCCAAGTGTGCTCGACACAGTAGGTGCTCACCTGCAAATGCTCATTTATTGATCACCTGGATTTCACTCACATCCCTAGTCAATTTGCATCCTTCTCTTCCCGGATCTTTGCCTGCCGTTGCCTTGGCTAAGATGTGCTTACCACGCTGGCCTTCCTTCGCTCTTGCTATTGTGTACAGAGCTGCACAAGTCTAAGGACCCAGGCAGTTAGCAGACCGCATTACGTGGGACAGCTAAGCGGAGACAGTGAGAACAAGGAAGCAGACAGCACTCCTAAGCAGGTCTGGTGGGGTTGGCCAGGGGACCGGGAGAGGGGAGATACTAGGGGCAAGTGACAGATTACCTATTTCTAAGAACAAGTAGAACTATTAATTCCCCTTGGAGTGGCAAATCAGGAGCAAACACAGCCGCAATCAGTCATTGCATGCTAATGGCCAGGGCGTCGCAGTTGATGCTTCTGGAAATGAACTGCTCACCTCGTAGGTCAGAAGGCAATTACCTTCATTCAGCTCAGGAAATGCCTATTTTTCAACCAGCGAGTGTACTGTTTGGGGATTTTTGTTGTTCTGTTGTTCTGCCTCCATTGGAAAGAATATATAAAAGTCATAGCCAAAGGCAGAACACTTGCCTCGCTGACAAACAGCCCATCGACCATGGCAAATCCTCTGTTGCTAAACTATTAGAATTATGAGTCGCTGCTTCCTTGGCAAATGCCTGCCCTAGATGAAGCGCTCCAGACGCTGCAGCTGTCTCTGTCTATTCCCACCCCTCCAAAGTCTCTATGATGTTTAAAGGCCACCTGAAGCACTCTCGACAAGGTACACAATGTGGTTTAATAGACACTAACATCTTAAAGGGCTGACCTAGATTTACCTACTCCAGGTGCACAGATACTGCTACAGGCACCCCTCCCCCCATCATTTCCACTCACCTTTCAGTTGAAAATACTATGATCTCACTCTCTTTTTCTCTTTCACACTCAAGGAAAGAAGGAATCATCCAGAAAGGGTAGGGGCTGGGGCAGTGGGCAGTGATAAAAGTAGAATACAGGAAAAAGTGTTCTTTGAATACCCAGTGTGTACATCACCCTGATTTAAACCTAATAACCTTAAGGGATTCTTATTTTATTTCTAGTCAGGTGAAATTTACATAACATACAACTAACCATTTTAAAATGCACAGTTCAGTGGCATTTAGTAAATTCATAATGTTATGCAACCACCACCTCTTCCTAGTTTCAAAACATTTTCATCACCCTCGAAAAACAACTCATATGGATTAAGTGATCAGACCCCATTTCCTTCTCCCATCATCTCCTTTGTACTATGAATCTGCTTTTTGTCTCTTTGGATTTCCCTATTCTGGATGTAACAGATAAAAGAAGTCATATAATATGTGAAATTTTGTGTATGTCTTTGTCTTTCTTTTAGCATAGTAGTTTCAAAGTTCATCTAAGTTGTAGCAGGTATCAGTACTTCATTGCCTTTTATGGCTGAATAATATCCCATTGTATGTATAAACCACTATTTATGTATCCACTTATCAGTTTATGGACATTTGGATTGTCTCTGCTTTTTGGCTATTATGGATAACGCTGCTGTAAACATTCATAAGTTTCTGTGTGAAACATCTGTTTTTGTTTCTCTTGGGTGTATACCTAGGAGTAGAATTGCTGCTTTGAGCCTGCTTTAATATGGGGAAACTGAGGCTGAGAGAGGGCAGAAACCCTGGCCAGGGTGATTGAGCTCATCAGTAGTGGAGCCAGGACTGGAACCTCATCCACATGACCCACAACCACATTTTTACTTTTTATTTTGTTTTCATAAGAAAAGCTGTCCATCCACAAGTTCTATACCTAGAGCTTCTTTGGCTAAAAATGCACTGAACAATTATTTTCATAAAAGATTACTATTTTTTTTTCTTTTTTAAGACAAGGTCTTGCTCTGTTGCCCAAGCTCCAGTACTATGGCCTTATCATAGCTCACAGCAACCTCAAACTCCTGGGCTCAAGCAATCCTCCTGCCTCAGCCTTCCAAGTAGCTGGGACTACAGGCGTGTGCCACCATGCTGGGGTGATTTTTCTATTTTTTGTAGAGATAGGGTCTTGCTCTTGCTCAGGCTGGTCTTGAACTCCGGACCTCAAGCGATCCTCTCACTTTGGCCTCCCAAAGTGCTAGGATTACAGGCATGAGCCACGGTGCCTGGCCTACATTACTAACTTTTAATGTCAACTCAAACACCCTGAGGTCATATGATTAATACCACTAATTTGAACTCATGGATTCAGTAGTTTCATTTGGTTCATGCTGAGATCTGAGCTTTTCGTTTCCCAGGCAAATCAATAGCAACAGGCTTTATCTTGTTAGATCAAATATAACTTTTATTTTTAAAAGCTCCAATTATGCCCTAATGCAGTGTTTATACAGTCAGAGGGCTTAATGAGATAATAAATGAAATTTTAATTTGACAATTAATAGTATAAAAGTGTTAGGCTACTTTGCAACTGGGAAGGCTTGTGTGTGATTTTATTTTTTTTTTTATTAGCCATTGTTATAGGATATAGTTATACTTGTTTCACATCATGATTGGGCAGTAACTCAACTGTTAAGAAATAGAAAAATAAGTAAATTTCTACTCCTGTGCTTTTTGCAGCAGATTATGAAAACAAAATAAAAAGTAAAATATAATTGGGAGTCTTACACACTGTTAGGAAATGGCATAATTCCTTCAACACCAATTATTCTTGGGTAAGAAATGGCTGATCAAACAGTCAACACTTTTATTCTGAACACTCATCAGGAATATAAACTCATAAAACAGGATTATGGAAGATCTTGGGTTCTCGGAATGAGGTAACAGATAATTTAAAATGTGTATATTATATGTACAATTACAAAGTTATTTCCTCACACACCTTTGTATGCACACACACACGTTCACATCCAAACACCCATACCTACAGCATGAGGGAGTTTTCTAGGCTTCCAAAAAAGCAAAAATACTTGGACCATTATTTTAATACACATTTACTCAATACTTGAGGGTACCAAGCACTAGACATCAAAAAGGAGTTAAATGGAATCACAAAATTAAAATACAACAGAGACATAAATCAAATTATCAACTTCAGATCTACTTAGCTAAAGTGGGTTACCAACAACTAAGTAAAACTGCTCTCCGTGTTCGCTGGTAATCCCAGATACTCATCTCATCTCTATGTTACGTTTATTAAAAAAGCAAACAAATGTTTTTCCAATTAGCAAGAGCCACATCTTATTCATTTTTCATTTATTCAATAACTATGGGATGCTCACTGTAAAAGTAAAAATTTTAAAATTGAATGGAAAACCCAGTACCTGTTGAGAAGAGATGGATTATACCCAGAAAATAATAAACCTCAATCTTCTTAAGAAGCAGGTAGGAAGAAGAGAACAGAACTTCCTATATCAAGTTGACTTCTAGCCAAAGACCAAAGAATAAATACCAATAAAGCAAGTAGAAACTGCCGAATGAATGAACGAAGTGGACGCCACAGACAGAATAACGAAGGTAGGATTCTTTGTTGGGTGAGGGGAGTTTCCACGTGGATTTTCAAGGAGATGATAGGCATGGATTAGAGAGGACAACAGAGGACATTTCTGGGCCACTTTAGACAAGCAAGAACTGAATTGACAGGCAATACATATCAAAAGTCCTAAACGATCCCAAAAGCTTTAAGAATGTTTGTGTCCTAACACTACATCTAAGAGTTTTTCTAACAAAAAGGGCTCAAAAGATGAAAAAAAAAATTAAAAGTAGTGAGGTTTCAAAAATACAAAATATTATTTAAAATAGTAAAATGTTAGAAACAACCAAAATGTTTAACAATAAGAAAGTGATGGTAAGTGAATAAATAAAATCCAGTCTTTGGACCTAAAGAGAAGCAGATGTGAAGGAAACAGTATTAAGTGAAAAAGATCAGTATCAAAATGTTATAAGTACTATAATGTATGCTTTTACACATTATCGTATTAATAAACACAAGAGTTTCAAACAAGGAAGAAAAATCGATTCTTGCTGGAGGAAATGGCACGGAGCAGGCCCAAGGGTTTGGAATGATGGAGAGGAGAGGAAAAAAAGAAGACTTGATTAAAACAGAGAGCTCCAACTGGTTGCTAGGATGTATGCCTCACTCATTTCTGGTTACGAATTAGGCTTTGAGGAAGTTATTAATAACATAATCCTGCACAGAGATGCTAATTGCAATCCTTAGGCCTCTTGTGGGGAGGAGCTCTTAACACCTCAGCTTCTAGAAAGAAGACACCACGGTCCTTATGGTTTGGGGATTTATAATTGAATACACATTGCCATGCAAGGAGATGCTAGGACCACAGAGTGAGGGGTGGGGAATAAACGAAACTGTTAGTAACAGCTTGATTCCTAATGCTTGCAAATAGAGACCTCACCAGAAGGTTTTATCCAAAACCACTAATTCTAGAAGAAATTGATCAACCATCTGCAAGCTGAGGATGTGGAAAAACGTTTTTGGTTGAAAAGCTACTGCTGCATTTTCAAGCTCATAGACTCCCATAGAACAGAATCTGCAGACAAACCTATAAACTGGGGGAATACAACACAATTTTCCTGGAACAATCAAGACACCCTGTCTGGCTGTCCTTTAGCAACCTCTTCTTACACCTCCACCCCACCACTTACCTCCTTCCCAACAATCCATCTCCATCCGCTCTGGGTGCACGAGCCATGACAGCAAATATGGATTCCCAGGAATGTCCAGCAAAACAGAGGACACGCTCATGGAAAATACTCCATTTGTCCATGACAGATTTTAAACCACTGCAACGTTTTTGGCACCTGTAGTGCCAGAAGAGACATGTGCCATGTGTTCACAGCTCATCTAAATGTTCTCAAGCAGTTCAGCATTTAAGCAGAATATTTCTGTGTTTCCATAAGAAAACAAAAGAAGGTGATACTCACAAAACTGCTAAGATATACTCTATCTAATTTTTTAAAACCTTTTTATTTCGAATTAACTTTGACTCTGCAGCAGAGTTGTAAAAATAGTATAGAGTTCCCCAGCTTGTGCTAAGGTTAACATCACACATTGCCATAGTGCATTTATGAAAGCTATGACATTAACATTAGCATATTACTATGAACTGAACTATCGACTTTATTCAGATTTCACCAGTTTTTCCACTAACGTCTCTTTTCTTTTCAGGATCCCATCCAGAATCACACATGGCATTTAGTTGTTCATTTTTTATTTTTTTTCCCTGTCAGTGACAGTTTTTCAGTCTTTCCTTGTTTTTCACAACTTAGTCACTTATAAAGAATCTTTCAAGTTGGGTTTATCTTGTTTTCTACAAAAAGACTTCACAGGTAAAGTGCCCTTCTCATCCCATCGCATCGGGAGTACGTAACGTTAACATGACATGTTGCTGGTGATGTGAACCTTGATCACTTGTTTCAGGTGGTGTCTGTCAAGTTCCTACTCAATCTAGCATACTTGCAGATAGGGTTGCCGGATTTAGCAAATAAAAACACAGGACGTCAAATGGGTCATACTTATGCTAAAAAATTATTCTTTATCTAAAATTGAAATTTAACGGGGCATCCGGTATTTTATCTGGCAGCCTTACTTTCAGAAGTAAATTTCCAATAAAAGCCGTACATGTTCACTGAGCCCTTCATTTTGTCCATGGAACTCTCCTCATGCCAATTTCCACAGGCATCCCTTCCTCCAAAGACTGTAGTATGTGTAAGAATTCTATTGAATGCTCAGTCCCCAAACTCTAGCATCCACCAGAATCTCTTGGAGAGCTGGGCCCCATCGACACTTTCTGATTCAAGAGGTTTGGGGTGGAGCTTTGGAATTTGCAATCCTAGTAAGTTCCCAGGTGATGCTGATGCTGCTTGGTCTAGGGGACACATTCAGAAGTACTGGCACTCACGGAGCTTTGGAAACCTGGGTATGTGCATTTCCTACCCCTGCCATGGGATAAAAGGCCCACACAACCGTGCCTCTACAACTCACGTAGGATGGGTCCTACAGACACAACGCACTTCCAACTTACAGATGCCTCATATATAAGAATGGGAACAAGAATCAGTCAAGATCAGACCATCCTATCCCCTGTGGGTGGGAATCCAGGCCTAGATCGACATGGGACCCTCCTATGGTATCAATTCCCTCTCCTTGGGGCTGCCACAGTTGTTGAGAGGGTACCCATCTGTCATCATTCCTTGTCCCACCGCCAGAGCCTCTGACATCATGGAAACTGTCAGAGAGCCACTCGTGCGGGGTGTGGGGATGTAGGAGAAGGATGTGTGTCTAGAAATCATAATACATCTGCTTCATAGAGAAAAAATACTGTAAATACTAAGCAAGTCAAAAGTCAATCTGTGCTTAAAAAATCATCCATTTTGGGCTGGTTTGAGTACTTAGCTGATTATTAAAACACTGTCCATATAGGAAAAGGCTTTCTTGGTCATAAAAACATTTTCATTTTCAAGTGCTTCAGCTTAAAAGAGCTGGTCCATGAATTAGAGATGTCCCAACATCCACCCCTCCCCCAAGCTGCTGGACTGTTTTGAAATAGAAAGCGTAAGGTTCTGGTGGAGCTTTTCTGTGACACTTACTTATCCTTGGCATTGGTCACTTAACCATGTAGGTAATAGCTGGCTACCTACAATATTCTCATTATGTTAAGCTCAGCTTTTACTTGGATAGTGGTAACTTTTCCAAGTTGAAAAAGCTCACTGCAGGTCATTGGAAAATGGCTAAAGTCTGCGTTCTTCTAGCATGTGCCATGTGCCAAGGATTCTATCAGACATCTTATGTATGGGATCTCAATAATCTTCACATTATTGTGAGGAAGGTATTAATGCCCCCCTTTTACAGACTGGCTGAGTAACTTACAAAGCAAGTTACAGATCTGGGATGTTGTGGCCATGCTATTACAATTGGTACCCCATTTAATTCCCATTCAACCAGTTCAGCCCCTTTTTCTATGTGATTTAACCTCAATCTCTTAAACCATCAGAAAGAGCATCTGGTATTCCTAAATAAACACCCCAAAACAGTGCTACTAGCAGGCTTGTATAAAGACAATGTAGGGGATGGATACCTGTATACCAAAAGATAAATTGGTAAAATATTTTTCCCTATGACAATCCCCTAGACACATAATTTTTCAAAGGAAATAAAGTACAATCTATATCTAAAAATTCTAAAACCCATAAAAAGGGAGAAAACCTTAATGTTAACCTCATCTGATATAAGTCCACTAGAGCCACTTGGTAACACCTTGGATTAACTAGGAAATCAATCTGAGGACAAATGAAAATCCAGTGTTTTGTCCAAGACTGAACTGGACAAACAGGTTTATTTCTAAAATCTACCTTAGAGAAAGAGAGGTCACTAAGAGTGGTTATCTGTGTGGCATTTATTTGTTTTTGAATTACAAATTCCAGAGCAAAGGGAACAGAAGTAAATGGCACAAATCCTGATGGGGATGGCCCAAAGCCCCTCAAAATTGCTTCTTTATATTCCAAAGACTTCAGTGATGACGGCACTTTTCGACTTACACCATGAGTCTCCTTAAATGTGGTGGCTATAGTTGTAGGTATCCTTTTACCAATTTTTTTTAAAAGGACTGAATGGAATGTAACCAATTGTTTGTGCAAACAATCAGACCTACATCTCCCTTCTCAAGGCTGATCAAAATCGCTCCCTTCTCCTTGGACTGAGCCCCAGGAGAACGTGGACTCGGCTCAGCAGCCTGTCTTCTTGTGTCCATCTCTGGCTCTCCCTGCTACTTTGGGTTCTAGCTCTTTCCATTGTTTCAGGACTATTTGATAAGAAATCTCATCCTCCTGCCTCCGAGCTTACACACTGATAGCCTAGGAGTGGTGGAATGCAGAAGCAGGGGCTAGAGCGGGAGCGGCCGCAAGATGGGGAGCAGGAAGCTGGGAGAGTGTTGTAGGTGAAGTAGGACCAGAATGAAGACATCTCTGCACATGTCTCATTCTGGGTCCGTCCATGCCTCCTTCATTGTCACCATAGGCCTGAACAAACCCACAGGCCTCCTCGAGGAAGCCAACTTCATCACCCTTTTGAAGACCCTTCGTTTTAACAAGGGTGGTTATTTCATCAGGGCACCGGGGTGTCAAGGGCCAGAAGCTTTAAAAGGGAAAGAAAGAGGAGAAAATCAGGAAGTGGTGTAACAAAGGCCTAATTATAAGGGAGGAGGATCTCTCTACAGACAGGTCACTGGAGGGATGCCAAGGGCTCGTGCCACAGAAAGGAAAAGATTGTTATAAAAAGATTTTTAAAAAAAGAAGAAGAAGAAGAAGAAAGACGCATGGCAGTGGAGACTGGGGTGGGGTGGGGCAGAGAATAGGGAAATGAATAAGAATAATGACTTAAAAGCTTTTTTTTTTTTTTCTGGTTCTCTTCTTTCCTTTCTGCAGATGCTCAGCTGAGCCAGTGCAGCTGGCTCCCTGACAAATGTGGAAAAATCAGCCAATTTGAGCTGGTTGTTAGCAGTCCCGGGGACGGAGACTCACAGAAATGCGGGGCTGCCTCAGGTGTGGCGGCGGAGCTTCCCCAGCCTTCCCGAGAGATCCTCGGCCAGCATGTGGCCTCCCGGCCTTCAGGGTCTCACCTGTGCTTCCTTCTACTTCCTGGTTCTGATAGAGGTGACCTTGGAAGAGGCATCTTCCTCCATCTGGTCCTCCTCCTCTTCCCATCCTCCCCCTAAATGACATGCTCTCCTTCCCTTCCACTTGTCGGGCTTCCTCCTGCTCACTCGGTGAAAAGCCTTCAGCACAAGGACTCTTGTCCCCAAGCATCTGAGTGCAGATCTGATGGTCCCAGCTAAAGAACACTTGGAAAATGCCTGATGTGTATTCCTTTTCCAATCGCTGCAGCAGACCACAGAGTCTGCGGACACCCTGGCGTAATTCTCTGGTGTTGCCCCACGAGACAGTGAATCCTTCTTTGTAAATTTTCACTCACACCACATAGTATGCCACACACACTTATTTACTCACTGTTATGTCCACACACATAGTATGAACATGAAAATAAGAATGCGCATCTGGCCATTCAGTTCCAGGAAAGCAATTAATACTCTGAGTCAAGTTCAAGGTGAAAACAGTTTTCTTGTAAGTAGCTGTGCAAGTTCCTTGCTTATCACATTGTCCCCTTTTCCTGTAATTCTTGTTTATGCATGGTTTGATAATTAAATAAAAAGAACAAAAATGAGGAACTAAGAATTACAGTAAGTGCTTATGTAAGGGAAATTTCTAGAGGGATGGAAATGTTCTAGATCTTGGTTTAATTGCTGATAATATGGGTGTTTACAATGGTCAAAACTCATTGGACTGAACACTTAAGAACTATGCATTTTGTTGTATGTTAATTACATCTGAATAAAAATTTAAGAATTTAAGGGCTTCTGTTCCAGTAATACACTGAAGTCTACACCAGCACAATGAAGTGGCAGCCACTGTAAAAACGGACAGGAGAGACATACATTGTTGCTTCATCAACTACCCTTTCCACAACAGAACATTTTCAAAGGAATCCAAAGTAACTCCTATACCATCCTCAAATACACTGTAGGAGCATATAAAATCCAGAGTGGGTCAAAAAGGATTTTTTTGGAAGAAGAGATGATGTTGTTTTATACACACACACACACACGTAAGTTGACTAGTGATTGCTATTCTTATAATCTGAAAGTAAAATATGTTGGATATGTGAATTAGTTGGTCTCAAAAGCCTTGGTGTGGGTTGTACCCTCTGGGAGTTTGGAGGGGAGGGTCAGCATGATTGCTTTGTTTTATACTGATTTGAAAACGAAATGTGAACATTTGTTTGATTTAGGAAGACAATGACAAAGGTGAAAGGATTATACAGTCTAATCCCCTCATTAAATCAATATAAAAATTGAAGCTCAGAGAAGGAAAGGAATTTGTTCGTGGACATACAACTAGTTCCTGCCAAATATGCGTCTTCCAGTGCTCAATTTTATTCTCCTTCAAGTTTTTCATTATCCTTGGATTTTCTGTTTTTGCTTTTTTTTTTTTTTTTTGAGACAGGGTTTCTTCTCTAGCCTGGGCTAGAGTGTGGTGGCGTCATTGGCAAACTCTTGGGCTCAAGTGATCCTCCTGACTCAGTCTCCCAAAGTGCTGGGGTTACAGGTGTGAGTCACTGCACCTGGCTGCATTATTCCTGTTTTAAATGACATCCCCTAATATTTTAAAGCAAATATGATATTTATATGCATCATCAGCTTTCTAGAAAGTAATATTTTTATTAATACTAACAAATCTTCAGAAAAATGATTTTCTTCTGAGAATGGTTGCTTCTCAAATAAACTGTGTCTAAAAAATTAAGATAGTCTAGTGTTACACTCAAGTACTCGTGCTTATTGTCTTAGAAAATACTCGTGTCTATCTTCTGCATGAGAGTTATGGCTTTAAAAAATTCTAAATCATGCTTGCTGTTATCCCATCCTCCCATCCCTAGAATAGAAGATTCTGAAAGGCGTTTTTGTCGCCACAAACCCACATTTTATCCCATCTGGACCTCGATGTTTCCTTTAACTTTGCTTCAGTGATTGGGCAAATCGTCATTCTCACTGTGGCTTTAAGAATTGCCAGTGATAAAGGAAAAGAGCCATAATTTCAGGGAAAACATTTATTATGCTTAATCAAAAAATAATACTCTTGTTTCTGTCTTCAACACATTGTTCACGAAGACAGACAGTGAGCCACAATGCACAGACACCATCGTGATGTTCAGACTCGCACCAGGCACAGGGAAGGTGGCTGATTTGCTGTTCACGAGCCAAACTGAACCCACTCTAGAGACCACTGGGTGTGGCCCAGGCATAGCTTCGAAATCCCAGGGGAGAATTCAGAATCCCCATGTGGGTTCGCTTTGCCTTGTCAATTGCTTTTAGCCAAAGCTGACTTCACCATGGATATTTCTGAAGCCTCTTTGGAAGGCTAATACATTTGTGACACTCTTGACAGATCCTAAATGTCTGAGGTTGGCCAGGGCCTACCCCCACCCACCTATCTCTGGGCAGACCCTCGAAACAATACCTCGGCACCTTGGAAGACGAACGTGATAATATTCATTTTACAGAGCAAGAACCGTACGACAAGGAACTATCAGAGGTGGCTCAGATCAGAACAATCTCCCCCATTTACAGGGAGGTCAACCTCTTTGGGAAAGGGGAGGACAGTTAAACCAGGGTGGTTCTCTGGGGGCTTTGAGGACCCAGAACTCAATGACCAACCACACTGGATTCTGCTGTAGTCACAGCATCCCAGAGCTAAAAGAGAGCTTAAAAACTACCAAGTGTGGTGGTTATCAAGCATTTTTTTTTTAAGCACTGGAATTCTTTTTTAAATTAAATCTTCTATGGATCCCTTGCATAAAAAGCAATTAGAACTGAGGAACTTGTTGCTGAGCAGTTTAAAATTCTCACTATTTGATCCTGACCGCATACTGCTGTGGGAGGTTTCCCAGAGCACATCTGACCACGACGTTTTCAAAGAACAGCGACAGGGAGCTCACTACCACTGGGGCTAATTCCACCACAGGCAACCCAGACTCTCAGAGAGAGGCTCCCTGCATAGGCCTGGAATCTGTTTTTTGGTAGCTTATATTCAAAAATGTTAGCTTACCTTTGAGGCCAAGCAATAGAACTTATGTTCCCATTTCCCCATTTCACAAGGGGAAATCTTCATTTATTCAGAAGCAGCCAGCATGTTGTAGTTTAGACATGCGCTTTCATCGCGTGGCAGGCTGTGTACACGCCCCCTCTCTCCCACACACACACACACACACACACACACACACA